>CM042149.1:82994948-83002448 GCA_023376005.1 Doryteuthis pealeii
ATCTAATTAAATGAACAAAGAAAATGTGACGTCGAACCAGTAGAACTGAATAACCTAATGGCATGTTGTAAATGACTCCAAATCCAAAATATATTTTCTTTGAAACCCAGCAAAAATGGGAACAACTAAATTAACCACGGTAAACACGGTATTAAACAGAGTAAATATATATATATATATATATATATATATATAATATATATATATTATGGAGAATGAATGAGAGAAGTATTAGCATATGAAGGTGCGAAATGCTAAAATTGCAGAGCAGTTTAAAATCAGAGATTAAATATTGTGGTTATAATATCCCGTAACTGCACTTTCATACGTACAGGCGGTCAAAATGTTAAGAAAAAAAAAACGGTGGCTTTTTTAGCATTTATATAACGTGAAGTGTGTTCACGCGATGGAATGTTATAACGCTAAACTTATATTTAAAAAATAAACATGCTTAGGTCTTAATGGACGCGGTGTCCAGATGATTTTTTAATGGATATATAGAGGGCGAAAATATGTCTACATTTGGAAACGAGTTCGCTTCTCTTGTTGAATATATATTATATATATATATATATATATATATATATATATAATTTTTTTCTTAATTTTTTTCCCGTACAAAAATCCTTAAAAAATGAGTGAGAACAGGAATTCCTTCTGTCTATTGCGCAGCTGAACAGTAACGGATTCAAGCATTCTAAGATGGAATGGTTAAGGAGTCATATTAGGGATATTGCAACAATTATCTGTATAGGTAGTAGCCCTATTGCAATTTTCTACTAAAGTGAGTATGAACTATGCCTAAATCGACAAGAAGTACTTAAACGGTGCCGCTGTATTACCAGGAGTGGGTCAAAGTTTAGGTACCGTATATGTATACTGAAAAGGGGGGATCCAGTTAAGAAAAAATGTGATATTGTAAATATTACCTGCGACTTCTAAAGTCGGCGTTTATCTCTAAAATGAGGTAACCAAGTGATTACCTGGTACTATTAATATTTTAAAGCAACCATTTTAGTTATTTCAGACAACAATTCTAATTAGTTATTATTATGATAACCCCATTGTAATCTATTAGTTTTACATATGCCACAGTTGAATGAGCTGTCTGTCTTTATTAAATTCTAAAAGGATATGATTAGTTAAGTTAAAAGTCAATATAAAGAATGACATTTTGACATGCATTTAAAAAATTAAATTTAATTATATATATATATATATATATATATATATATTATATATATATACTTTGGTGTTGGGCCAAGTTTCTTGGTACAAGGTGATTTCAGGCTGGTCCTATTCTCTACCAGTAGTTTGTTGTCGAGTTCAGGTTCCGTATGAGAGCTCAATGTTTAATTAAACGGAGAGCAAAGTTATTTGTGAATAAAAAGGCCTTAAATACCATAGCTAAATACCCACGAATGAAAATAGTCCATAACCACGATACCTATGGTATTTAAGGCCTTTTTATTCACACACACATATATATATATATATATATATATAGTAAATGCTAGTCTTAAGAAATAGATATCACGTACTTTTTACAATATCTCAATTTTTCCATAAGGGTCACCACTTTTCGGCATACATGTCTGATACCCAAACTTTTCACTGCCCTCAGTGCTATACCTAACTGCACATGCTGCCTAATTCTGTTAAATAACTACTGATAGGCGAGTCCGATTTATCTCCAGTCAGAGTAACACGAACTCCAGTCTATTATATAACTTTTTTATGAGGGAAAGGAACCCAATCCTTGTGGATAGATGAAATGACCCTTTTATAGCTGAATAGCAGATGAAGCTTGACAGAAGGAAAGCAACGTGTCGCTGATTCAGTAATCTGGTTCGACAATTGACCACTGACATGAACCAGCCAAGAATGTTTAAGATAAGCTCCGCACAACCATTGGTAGATTTACAAATTTTCATATTGATCAAATTTGACAAGACATTTTCTGTGTATCCATTTTTAATATGTTCAGTTCGACGGACAACTTCCAGGTGGAACAAATTATCAAACCTTCAACGACCAAAATGTTTGTAATTTTATTTCTCTGGAAGTGAAGAAATCCCAACAATAATATCATCAAGATAGGGTCGGTTTACGATAGACATGTGTTAGAAACGGAGAATGTGCATTTTCAATCTGTACGTGTAAGTAGGGGAAAATAATTGTCATTTTCCTTCTCCATTGTGGATGCGAAAGCGAGATGTCTGGAATTGAGTATCTGGAAAAACTCCATAAACTCTAATTACGTTATAAAGATAGCAAAGGTGTCATTCACATATCGAAATAAACAGAAGGTATTACTCTTGTGAAATACGTGCTGCACATGGAAACCAACAAAAATATTGGCATTCTTCTTTGCAGCCGCTCTCAGTTAAAAAAAAAAAAAAAAAAAAGTGGACGATGAAGGATGTCTCGGTAGAATGCATCAACACAAAGGGTGGACAACAAAGGACACATCAGCACAAATCCCAATGGTCTCGTCAATGGAATATTTGTGAAAAGACTTCTAATATCAGAAGAGCATAAAACGCCAGATGAATCAGAAATAAATCGCTTTGGCAAGACTTCAACTGGGAGAACAGTATTTCAAATCCCGCGTAAATTCTTCCCATCAAAAGTATTGAGGAGGGAAAAAAACTCCTCACCTATGTGTCAGAACAGTCTCAGTGATGTTAAGGTGTCTTGCCCCCAGAATTAAAGAAAAACTATGCTGGCTTTTAACGGATATAATTCACTAATTTTTAGATGTCCTGGATATGATGTTAAACTGCCTCTAAGGATGAAGTTCCAATTTTGAAGCTCTGGGGTGTTTGGAGTACCCCTTCATTGTTATTACTCCCAGGTCCACTCTGGCTCAGACTGGTACTATCTGTTAGAGTCCCCTCTATGGGTTAAATGGAAAAAAATGTATTTAAAAAGAAATTTAGTATATAAAAAAGATTTAATATATATAAAGAATGAATAAACAAAGCGTGCTCAGCATAAAATAACCCAACAAGTGTTGACATGCCGTAAAATCCAACCAACCAACTAATTATTAGATTATTTACTTTGCTTGAGGCAATGAGTCTACATAAACGAACCATCTCAAAAAGAAACATCTTATTATAATGGAGATTGTGTGTTTTTCTGTCTGTAACCGAAACTATATTACTACTCAAGTCACAATTCCATGTTTTATTGACATCACAATCTCAATGATTTTATTTTTTTTATTTAAATCTCAATTATTAATAAAATTGTTTTATATTATTAATGCTGTTGACCATATCCACATACTAATAACATGCAATTATATTTATATATACAAGAAAATAACGGTTTACAGTGTGAACGGGAAGGCTAATTTGCATATTGATATCAAAAAATCGAATTTAATAAATATGTGCTTAGTATTCTTGATTTCTAACTGTTTGGTTTTATTTTAATGGATATAAGCAAAAATCTCTTCAATAAATCTTAAATGAAATCCATTAATAAGAAGAAATAACTGTAATTTTATTCTTTACTTCCTCTTTTAACTAAATACTTAAATTAGAAAAAAAAACAAAGAAAGACGAGAGTGATGGAAGTGTAAGTTTCAATTGTTCTATTTTTCGATTATACCCCCTCTCTTTTTCAAATCTTTTTATCTGCATTCTTATTTAGTTTCATTAGCCTTTCTAATTTAATACAATATTTTATTACATTAAAACTTAAATGCTTGCACCCGGAGGGTGCATATATTTGCTAGTTAGGAGAATGAAATAAAAGCTCCAAGAAAAGCCGAAAGGAATAAGTAGTACTATCCAGACTTCAGATAGGTCACATAAGGGTTATTATTTTCTACTTGCTTAATGAAGAACAACAACTAATATGTAATGTATGCCAGACAGAATAATAAATATTCTCACTGAATGCATTGATCTGGCCCCTACAAGAGAAACGTGTTATAAAACAAAACGAATGAAAAAATGTTAAAAACAAAAGTGGACGCTAAATGTCCTTCCTAAATACAATGGGTTTACAGAGTAAAATTCAAATAACTGGCAAAAAAATTTAAACAATACAAAAATTCATGAATACAAGTTTATATCTGAAAATACTGAATGAAACGAAATCCACAGAAATGAGCACCATTAATAAGTATTTGAAGATATTAAGAATTTGAAACAAATAAACTTTTTATTAAAAATGACTTGATTCGGCGTTAAATGAGCCAAGAACGGTTGATAATATGTAAAACAAAACGAGCAACCAAACAATGAAAAGGAAAAGTACTTTGTATATCATAGATTATTGGAATAACTATGTTTTCTTGAAAAATATATAATTTTCAATTCATGAATGAAACATTATGTAAATAGAGTTAGTTTTAAATCTAACATTTTTAGTGTCTACTTCTATTTTAAATACTAGCAAAATAAAAAACTGCTTTCTGGGCGACGTAAAATAAATATTGCCTGAGGGGATGGGAGTTGAAAATTTAATATCAGAGAGTTTGTATCATAAGTAAAATTAAATCATCAAATTTATTAAAGGAGTAAAAAATAAAAGTAAAATGGAAACTTAGTTCTGATAACTTTAAATATATATTAAAATAAAACAAACTATATAGAATACTAAGTCCAATTACCGTCGAATTGGCAAGACACGACGGCAAACAGTCGTAACTGAATACGATTCTGAGATGCCGTAAAGACCACTGAAAAGTGGCAGGATTTATGGAGCCTCAGAGGACCCTACAAACCAAGCAGCCAATCAGGACTCAGGGAATGGACTCACCCAAATGCATGGGTGGACTGTTCTGAATTCCCATAAATACCAGTTGTCTTGACACTGGTGCAGTTGGGCTTGGCCAGTCACATTGCTCAAACCAATTGTTGACTGTCTAACTGACTTACTTCAATAAACTATATATATATATATAGATAGATAGATAATACCAGGTATGTATCTATTAAAACTTGTTTAAAAAACAATGAAGACTGTCTAAAATTGCATGCTCAAATTTTGAGTGTATTTATTCTATGTTATGACGATTTTAGGTAGTGTGACATAAGCAGTGAGGTAGTTTTTTTTACAGACAAAAACCGGAAGCGAATCTCCATTATTAATAGATATGGCATTTCTCATATTGCAATCTTATATAACTGATTTTGATAGATACATGAAAGTGAACCGATTTGTTATACACATAAATACAGTTATGATAATTCTTTAAGTTCATTTAGATCCACAAATCAACCACTTCTATTATAAATTGCTTATACAACATTGCAGAATAATGTTTATTTATAGGTTTTTTTCACGCATTCATATGCTATAGAAAATATGAAATAATATCAATAATTCATCTCAAAATCAAAAGCAAAACCATTAACACTGTTTTGAAACTTCTGATAATAATAATTCAAAAATTAATTTTTGGTATTTGAAACTTTTATCTACACTTATATTTTGAGAAAAGAGAAATTCTACTTTTTTGATCTCATTGTAGCGAATATTTCTCAACTTCCTGATATGGGCATCGAGCCAATCTAATTCAGTTTGCAATCATTAATCGCTCGAGCACGGTCTACATAATCTACATTGCAGTTCTGTTTGTTCAGTCATGTTAGCAATCGTGATTTCCCCACCAGTGCTCATGGCTTTCACCTTCCGAATATTGCTCACGGTGTTGATGCAATCTAATATAATATATCAGGTTTTAGGGGATATGTTGATATTAGGATAGCCTTCAAACTTGCAACAAATGGCGCTTGTATTGGCAAAGGAAACGATAGATGGAGTCTATGTCACTTCCGTTCCGGGTCATTTCCGTTTTCGGCTTCTCGGTGAATTCTTTGCACAGTTTATGAATAAATGAATTCTTGGATGCCATATTTCATTGAGGAAAAGGTGAGAGAAAAATGGGACTGTTTTAAACATCGGTTAAAGAGAGGGATTTTGAAGCGGAAGAAGAGGGTTTTCTTTTGCACAATCCCTCGACAAACACCTCCTTTCAACTTATTATCTCGAAGAATTAGATCCTCTTTTAATATTAATAATGCAATCGTTAACATGATACAATCTATTGTAATATATATATATATATATATATATATATATATATATATATTAATGTGGAGGCTGGAAGGAGAAGAATTGATGAGAAAGGTGTTATAGGCATTTTAGAATGTGTGTATTGCATTGGAAATTAATTTATTTTAAGGATGGTTTGTATTGTTTTATGTATAAAGCTTCTAGTATTTGGAGTTTTTGTTTATTTTTTTCTTTGTGCAGAATATGTGTATTTTCCGTTAGAATATTTCGGTAATTATATATATATATATATATATATATATATATATATATATATATAAGTTAAGAGAAAGGAAATCAACTTATTGTCTCGAAGAATTAGATCCTCTTTTTAATATTAATAATGTAATCTTAGACATTAACATGATCAAATTTATTGTAGAATATATATATATATATATATATATATATATATATATATATATATGCGTGTGTATCAGTTTCTGTGTGTGTGATAGAGAGAAAAGGTGTGTGTGCATATATTTGTGTTAATATTCTCAAATTCTTCTTAATTTAGTTTTACTAATCTGAATCTACATTTTTAGTCATATATATATATATATATATATATATATATATATATATAAATATATATAAATATATATAAGAGAGAGAGGGAGGGAGAGAGAGAGAGGGAGAGAGAGGGAGGGAAGAGAGAGAGAGAGAGAGAGAGAGAGAGAGAGAGAGAGAGAGAGAGAGGAGAGAGAGAGAGACTAAAAAAAAGTTAAGCCAATCATAAAAGTGAATTGTACTGATTACAGGATGGAATTTATGTGGAGTCAAAAATTGATGGGATCGAAATTTCGTGGTGTAGAAATTACGTAGGAGGAATTTTCAGAATGGAATTTTAATGGTGGAATTTATTTAGCTTTGTCAGTACTAATGTGTGGCTGCACCATAGCGTTGACCGATTGGTGAGAGAAAGAGAGATTCATGGATGTTCTTGCTGTCAACACAACTTGATGACGATTATGTATCTTTCAAGAGATATGGGTACATGCACGAATTATCATATACATTTCATAAAACACAGAACGGGAAGGCATCGAATATAATGCCCCTCCTCCCCAGCAGTTTTTAAAAGATTTAGAGAAAACGATACTACAGGAATATTTAGATTTTTCAGACTGTTGTCTTCATCTTTATTGCTATAGCCCCAACGCTTTGACCGATGTGCCCTCCGTCCTTCTTCAGGTGTTTGTTGGTCAAACTCAGGAAACCGGAAGAATGCCGGGGGGGGGCGTTTCGGCCGAAACTTTGTGTATACAACAATAAAGATGAGGACAACTATTCGAAAAATCTTATTATAATGGAGATTGTGTGTTTTTCTGTCTGTAACAGAAACTATATTACTACTTCCTTAGTTATTTACGGCACATTCTCCATGATTCTATTTCTATTTAAACCTCAATTAATAAAACT
>CM042149.1:83007448-83037448 GCA_023376005.1 Doryteuthis pealeii
AATAACGCCAGCTACATTATTTTTCTGTAAGAGAAAAGAACAGTTAAGAAGTAATCAAAATCTTTGCTGTAAAGTTAATGATAAAATATTCGTAAGGCTTTGTCGGGTGCAAAGTTTGCAGTGAAGCTTATTTAATACCCAAGTGCGTGTGATTACAAGAGAAAATAAAAGGAATGAAATAAATAGAATAAGAAATAAGTATTACTTAGAAATAATACTGTGGAGAATAGAAAGAAAAGTAAATGCCTGTTTATATTTGTTAATCAGATAACAGTGGAAATAATAATAAAAAACTTGTATGTATGTGATAGAAATGATGTGGAGTGTTTGAAATACCTTAAATAATGAAAGGCGATTTCATTTAGATAAGAATATCATAAGTTCTTCAAACTATGAGTCTATTCCATACTTGCTCTTGCACACATTCTCATATATATATATATATATATATATATATATATATATTAGTTTGATATATTTATAAATAATGAGAACTCAATATCATTGATAGAGAATGTATATCTAGGTAGGAATAGTGTGGACATGGGGTCGACACAAACAAACACACACACACACATATATATATAAGTAATTGGTAATTTGCTTGAAGCATTGTTAAGTATGTTGTAAAATATTTCAATTTGAAGGCAATACAATGCGTATAAAAATAAAAAACAAAAATTGTTTTTAAAAAATCTTTTTGTTTTTTTTTATACGCATTGTATTGCCTTCAAATTTTAATATTTATAATATATATATATATATATATATATATATTATAAAATATTAAAATTGAAGGCAATACAATGCGTATAAAAATAAAAACAAAAAGATTTTTTTAAAAACATATTTTTGTTTTTATTTTTATACGTTTACTATGGAGGAGGAAAATAATGGTGCCCTGGCCTTTCTTGATGTTCTTGTAGAAAGGTGTTCTTCTTCTTTTGAGACCAGCGTGTTTCGAAGGTCGACGTTCACTGGACTGTACTTGAGCTGGGATTCATTTGCCCCAAAAGCCAGAAAGATTAATTTGATTAAGTGCCTAACCTTTCGTGCACTTAAAATTTGTTCAGGTAACAAAATCAATGGAGAACTCAAGAACATCACGAAAATTTTTTTAAATAATGGGTATCCCGAGGATGTCATCACAGACACAATTAGAATTACTGTGGCAAATTTCTATCGTGATGGACCTTTTGTCCATCCAGGTGCCCAGTGTATATTCGTCTACCTTGGGTTGGACCGGCTAGTCAGACTTTGGCTGACAAAATTACTTTCTCGGTGGGCCGTTGCTATCCCGCAGCCAAAGTTAGAACAATCTTTTCTACCAGGGCCGCTTTTCGCTCTGCTAATAAGGACGTACTGCCAATACTCAATCAAAGCTTACTTGTTTATAAATATACGTGTGCCTGTGAAGCCACTTATATTGGCCGTACGATCCAAAGATTGGCTGTCAGGGTTAACCAGCACATACCCGAGTAATACGCGAACACAACCAATAACATCCGGGTTATCGCAGAGCAACGAGTCTTCGATTTGCGAACATCTAATCAGCATGAGCGCTTGCCGGTTTAGTTATAATGATCACCAATTCTCTGTTTTGCACAGGGCTAGGACGAAACACCATTACAGGTCCTTGAGGCCGTAATTATTAATTTTTTTCGTCCTACCTTGTGCAGACAGATCAGACCTAGGCACTCGCTTATTTTATTGGGCGAGTGTCTGGGCCTGTATCACTTAATGGGGACTTGAAAGAAGAAAGTAAAATTTTTTTTTTTTTTTTTTTTTTTTTTCTTTTCTTCTTCTCCCTAAAAAACCCCCCTCATATATATATATATACCCATATGTATTTACAATTTGACTTTTAGTCGTCTCCGGCTGTAAAAACCTTGATGAGCAACCGGACGAAAGGCCCTTGTTTTATTAATAAAACATTTTTTTTTTTTTTTTTTTTATCACTCTTTTCCTTCGTATCCACCTATGTGATCATCATGATTACCCTTAGAGTATTATTTAAATTTGCTTGTACCAGAAATTTATTTATACATTTTAGGGAAGGTACAGCCCCACTATTATTGATGTTCTCAATAAAATTATATTATTGAAGAACAAAATCATCAAGCGCCGCTTTAAATTGAGTTTTCTCCATTCCTGCCTGGATAACAATGTGGTACCCGGCTACATATTTAGACGGCTTACTAAGATTAAATGTCGTAACTCACGTAATGTTGAACGTGCTTTTCTCAAGGATGAGATCTCTTTCTTTAGTGACTCCATTCCCCCAATTACTGCCCAAATACATTCTCTATGGAGGCAAGTTTGGACAACGCTCACTTTCTTTGACAAATTGCGCTTTGCTAAATACTTGATTATTAAATCCCAAATAATTAATAGTAGAATCCTTGTCAAGAATAACAAATTTTAACCTCCTTATTCGTAAAAGATTTGGTTGTACAGTCACCTCGGACAAACACATCTTTAATTACTCTTCCTATATATTGTCTGAGAGTGAGAAACTGGTGCTATCCAGAGGTTTGAATTTTTGTATTCCCCCCACGTAACCCCGATAAGGTTACGGTGTTTACGGAACTTGAGATGTTATTCTCTCAAATATGTAAATTGTCCCCTGTTTCTCTACCGCATGTCAGTTATCTGAAGGCTCGTCTTGCAGATCTGGCATATAAATTTTTAGAACACCCTACTGATTGTAAGGGTTCATTTGGCAGAGAAACCATTTCATTACGGCTAATAGTCTAAAGCGAAATACCGATATCTGCCTTAGTAGACCTGATAAAGGGGCTGGGGTGGTTATCCTTAATCGCTCTGACTATATAGCCAAGATGCTTGTTATTCTTGACGACAATGATAAATTCGAGAAATTGGGTGATCTATCTTTTGACGATACCCATAAACTCGAAATTAGGGTTCAGAAGCGGTTCCTTGAACTGTCAAAGTGCAAATTTCTGTCAAAGGAAGTTTATGAGTTAATCCGTCCTGTGGGATCTCAACGACCTAGGATGTACGGGCTGCCCAAAATTCATAAGCCCGGCGTCCCACTTAGACCCATTTTGTCTATGTGCCATTCAGTCCAACATAATTTGGCTAAATGGTTGGTAATCTTACTGAATCCTGTACTTCAGTTTTATTCAGGATTCTGTATTCTTGATTCCTTTTCCTTTGCCTCTACTATCCGTCAGTTGCCTGTGAGTGGTGACACGCAATATCTTGTTTCCTTTGATATTGCGTCTTTGTTCACCAATGTCCCACTAGATGAGACCATTTCCATTTGCGCGGATTTTTTGTACCGTCGCCCTGGGGTTAAGTCTCCCCCGTTCCAGAGAATATCTTTGTGGAACTGATGGAATTGGCTACGAAATCTGTGTCCTTTAGTTTTGACGACTTAATGTATCGTCAGATAGACGGTGTTAGTATGGGTAGTCCTTTAGGTCCTCTTATGGCCAATGTATTTGTGGGGTTTCTTGAGAGGCAGTTGTTCAACAAAGTCCCCAAACCGCATATATATTTACGGTATGTTGACGACACATTTGCGTGTTTCAGTAACCGGGATGAAGCTCTAAAATTATTCCAGAGCTTAAACAATCTGCACCCCTCCTTAACGTTTACTATGGAGGAGGAAAATAATGGTGCCCTGGCCTTTCTTGATGTTCTTGTAGAAAGGTGTTCTTCTTCTTTTTGAGACCAGCGTGTTTCGAAAGTCGACGTTCACTGGACTGTACTTGAGCTGGGATTCATTTGCCCCAAAAGCCAGAAAGATTAATTTGATTAAGTGCCTAACCTTTCGTGCACTTAAAATTTGTTCAGGTAACAAAATCAATGGAGAACTCAAGAACATCACGAAAATTTTTTTAAATAATGGGTATCCCGAGGATGTCATCACAGACACAATTAGAATTACTGTGGCAAAATTCTATCGTGATGGACCTTTTGGTCCATCCAGGTGCCCAGTGTATATTCGTCTACCTTGGGTTGGACCGGCTAGTCAGACTTTGGCTGACAAAATTACTTTCTCGGTGGGCCGTTGCTATCCCGCAGCCAAAGTTAGAACAATCTTTTCTACCAGGGCCGCTTTTCGCTCTGCTAATAAGGACGTACTGCCAATACTCAATCAAAGCTTACTTGTTTATAAATATACGTGTGCCTGTGAAGCCACTTATATTGGCCGTACGATCCAAAGATTGGCTGTCAGGTTAACCAGCACATACCCGAGTAATACGCGAACACAAACCAATAACATCCGGGTTATCGCAGAGCAACGAGTCTTCGATTTGCGAACATCTAATCAGCATGAGCGCTTGCCGGTCTAGTTATAATGATCACCAATTCTCTGTTTTGCACAGGGCTAGGACGAAACACCATTTACAGGTCCTTGAGGCCGTAATTATTAATTTTTTTCGTCCTACCTTGTGCAGACAGATCAGACCTAGGCACTCGCTTATTTTATTGGGCGAGTGTCTGGGCCTGGTATCACTTAATGGGGACTTGAAAGAAGAAAGTAAAATTTTTTTTTTTTTTTTGTCTTTTCTTCTTCTCCCTAAAAACCCCCTCATATATATATATATATATACCCATATGTATTTACAATTTGACTTTTAGTCGTCTCCGGCTGTAAAAACCTTGATGAGCAACCGGACGAAAGGGCCCTTGTTTTAAAATAAAACATTTTTTTTTTTTTTTTTTTTTTTTTTTTTTTTTATCACTCTTTTCCTTCGTATCCACCTATGTGATCATCATGATTACCCTTAGAGTATTATTTAAATTTGCTTGTACCAGAAATTTATTTAATATATATATTATTATAATATATAGTCAAGGATTATATTATTCTAGAAATATACATTCTACCCAAATCTACCAAATATGATCATGAAAATGTTAAACACCATGGATGAAAGCGCTTGAAAAAATACGCACTCATACGTTATCTTAAATGTTAAATAAGATGAAATTATAAAATATTGTTTGCAACATAATATTTACTTAAATAAAAATAATATCTACGAATATTTCCCTTTAAGGTAAAATCATATTCTTTTTTCCACACTGGAGAAGATGTTTAATAAGTTAGGCAAGGAAAGATGCAGATCTTTTGAAATAAGAGATGAGCAAATTGTTAACCATTATTTCACGGAATTTCGTTGATTATTTTTAGAATGAAAAAAAAGAAGAAGTAAAAGAAGAATGACAAAAAAAAAAAGAATAAGAAGAAGAATGACAAAAGAAGAAGATGAAAAGAATGACAAAAGAAGAATGAAGAAGAAGAAGAAGAAGAGAAGAAGAAGAATGAAAGAAGAAGAAGAAGAATGAAAGAAGAAGAAGAAGAAGAAGAAGAAGAAGAAGAAGAATGAAGAAGAAGAAGAAGAAGAAGAAGAAAGAAGAAGAAGAAGAAGAAGAAGAAAAGAAGAAGAAGAAGAAAGAAGAAGAAGAATGAAAGAAGACGAAGAAGAATGAAAGAAGAAGAAGAAGAAGAAGAAGAAGAAGAAAGAAGAAGAGAAGAAGAAGAAGAAGAAGAAGAAGAAGAAGAAGAATGAAAGAAGAAGAAGAAGAAGAAGAAGAAGAAGAAGAAGAAGAAGAAGAATGAAAGAAGAAGAAGAAGAAGAAAAAGAAGAAGAAGAAGATGAAAGAAGAAGAAGAAGAAGAAGAAGAAGAAGAAGAAGAAGAAAGAAGAAAAGAAGAAGAAGAAGAAGAAGAAAGAAGAAGAAGAAGAAGAAGAAGAAGAAGAAGAAGAAGAAGAAGAAGAAGAATGAAGAAGAAGAAGAAGAAGAAGAAGAAGAAGAAGAAGAAGAAGAAAGAAGAAGAAGAAGAAGAATGAAAGAAGAAGAGAAGAAGAAGAAGAAGAAGAAGAAGAAGAAGAAGAAGAAAGAAGACGAAGAAGAAGACGAAGAAGACGAAGAAGAAGAAGTTGTTGGTAAGTGGATGCATGTCTTATTCATAAGAGAAAGTTTATTATATTGGGAATCAAAACTCAATTCCTAATTATCTCGTTCAGTCATCAGGCAACATATTTCCATCAGTCAAGTTATCTTTTCTCTTCTCGATGAATGTCTCCTTATTGTAAAAGTCACAGCAATTTGAAAAACACGCTCCTCATGAGGGGAGAGAGATAAGAAAAGAGGGCGTGTGGGAAGAGGGAGAGAGGGGGTATAGAAAGAGAAATACGCACGAAATATTTTGAATATACTTGATTGATGGCCAAGATAGGATTTCAATCAATGCATATTTAGATGTGCGAAGTGTTCGAGCTCTAACGTAAATTGATTCGAAAAAAGCATCAGAATTATTATTATTATTATTATTATTATTAGTAGTAGTAGTAGTAGTAGTATATTAAAAGAGATGATTATTATTTTCATTTCTTATCATGAAGACTGTTTATATATGTATATAAACTTTCACTTTAATCATTACAAGTTTACATTTCTTTAGGGGAAATACAACTGCATATTCTACTTGATTATATTAATATATGTGTTAACTATTTCCTTATATTTCTGTATATATTTACCAACCTCTTCCAACAAGCAAAATTAGTTATAAGGTATATTTTTATCAGGTTTGAAATCAGAGATTCCATTCTCCTAGACTTGTTGCCAAACCAAATTGAAAGAGTCCAGTCTGCCTTAGCTGGAAGAAGAATCATTTATTCGATCTTTCCATAGTGATATTAGCGCTATGGGGAATGCAGGTAGCCTTATATAGTATTTGAACCCAGACCGATTTGTCCATTTCCTATGATGGTATCCATTACGCCACGAGCACTTAAATTATTGTTCAGTGGTTTCCTTCCCAAATATAAATATACACGTGTGCACAATTCACTCCAAACATTTGCAAAGGGCATGCTGTATTTTTGGCATTCACTCCAGAAGCTCCAATATGAAGATTTCACAGTGTTTGGGTGTCAATAAGAGGACAGGTGGATTACAAACAACGATAGCTCGAAGCCGCACTGATCATTTTGAAAAGAAAAGAAAAGAACTCTCGGGATTGACGAAGATCCCACCAATTTAATCAGTTCCATAGCCATGGACAAGAGAGTGTCTGAATTTCTCATCAGGCAGTTAGTGCATGAAGACAATCGCTATTTCTCATACAAGATCAGAAAGTGATAATTTCTATTACAGGTGATGAAGGAGAAGATCAGAGATCGCGCTGCAAAGCTTTTCAAAACATTCAAGCATCCTCTTCAACCGATCATGCTTTTCTTTTTCTTGGGTGAGAAAAGTTTCTGTCTGGATCAGATGGTAAAATCTCAGAAGAACGGTTGACATACTCTGACTCCTTAAGATGTATCGATAGTACCATACAAGCAGGAGCACCCAGTGATGTGACGAATCTTCTACGATCAGCTCATCTCTGGCCGCCTAACTACACAGATGGTAATTTTCTTGATTATTATATGTGGGTTTCGGTTGGCCGAGAGACCAAGACAATAACAAGCAACACGGAAGATGAACAAGGCTAGGATAACGGATGTATTAACCAATTAAAATAAGGAGACGGTCATAAAGGATTGCAAGAAATTCCAAAGTCGTCTGGAGGTCGTAGTTGAGACCAATGTCGACGTCGAGTAAATCCATGTAACATATATATATATTATTATTTATATTTTGCTTGAAGGCAATTATAAATGCATGTATCGCATAAAATTCGATAATTATAGAAAATAATCTTGCCTTCAAGCAAAATATAAATAATAATTTATTCAACAATGCTTCTATAAAAACAAACATCCAAAAATCTTATTCACTTCGCCGAAGAGCTTACGGCCGGGTTTGTTTACTAAATAAACGTCCACTTACCTACTATGGCAGGGGCGTGTAATAGTATCATTGACAAGGTTAATTTCGCAGGGATTGTTCGCTATGTATCGGCGGCCGAACGGATATGGTCTCTGACTATGCCTGTGAAGTCCCGGTTTCGATTCCTGTCGGAGGGGAGTCGTTAGTATACATCGCTGAAGAGACTTAATAAAGTCGAAACAGTCTGTACGGTGTTCTGTATAGCGAGCCATCCTTTGCGGGATTTACTTGTCAATATTATTTTCTATAATTATCGAATTTTATGCGATACATGCATTTATAATTGCCTTCAAGCAAAATATAAATAATTTATTCAACAATGCTTCTATAAAACAAACATCAAAAAAAAAAAAAAAAAAAATATATATATATATATATATATATATATATATAAAAAGTTTATTAACAGTACTAAATTTAAAGAGGACGCGTAAAAGCATATGCATGTTGATAAAAGGAATATTTCTTAAGAAAGTGAGGGTACCCTTATTAGATTTAAAATCTAAAATAATAAGTTTTTTTTTCCCCTGACGAGCATTGACGGAAAAAAACATTATTTCAGATTTTAAATCTAATAAGGGTACCCTCACTTTCTTTTTAAGAAAATATTCCTCTTATCAACATGCATATGCTTTTACGCGTCCTATATATATATATATATATATATATATATATATATTATATATATATATAGTTTGCTATATCTATAAGTAATATCAGTAGATTTTCAATATCATTGGACAAGATATATATATATATATATATATATATATATATTGCTATATCTATAAGCAAGCATATATATATATATATATATATATATATTTGCTATATCTATAAGTAAATATCATTGGACAAGCATATATATATATATATATATATATATATATATATATATATATATATATTTTCCTAAACATGTATACTTGGAAATGCAGAAATACTAGTACGTGAGCACATACAGCTTGCATCCATGTACAAGCATTTGACCATTCACATATTATCAAATATAAATACGCTCATTATACACACGCAAATATGTTATGGCTATAAACAAAATTATGTTATTTCATAACCCCCTCCGGTCTCTGAAATGCCGTCTACGTCTGTTTAACCTCTCAGACAGACATTACATGGCCAATGATTCGAGGTCATTCAGACTTTGGCATTTCGAAATAAACAGAATGACCAATAGTTCATGACGGTATATGGCCGTAGGGGGGGGGCACACAAATAAATGGATCTATGACCCTGATAGCTTCTACTGTCATGGAACCAAGTTAATTGAATATTGATTTAAATCAGCTTCTCTTCAGCAATTTTGTATCGATTTCAAATGAACCTAATGGACATTGTCCAATTTGAAACACCTTAGTGCAGAAAATCATAAACACATTTTAAAACTTGTTACTTTGTAAGTTCTTCAGCAAGAAACGCATTTTTTTAAATAGAAAATCTACTCCAATTTAAAATATATTTGATCTGTGCGGTAAAGTTGGGCAGTTGATGGTAGGTTTAGTCCTCCACCTCAGTCAAAAAACAATATCTCTGGTCTAGCGCTTATGAAAAGGAAATAGACTCCCTTGTTGCACGGCTGATACCGACAATAGATCACACCGCCTTTTTCACTTTTTTACTTATATAAAATGAATGAATTGCAAGCATAAATACCCAGTAGGATAGATTATGTTGATAGCACATACTATGTGTGTAGAAGGGGTTGGGTAAAGAGCAAGTCATTAAAATTTTAAGCGCTCGTAAAGTAACGGTTACCACCGTGTGAAAAGATTTTTATATTATAATATATGTTATTATAATTAGTATTATCTGCATTATTCGAACTATTGTCCTCATCTTCATTGTCATTTGTATAAGGTTTCGGCCGATGTACCATCCGGTCTTCTTCAGATATTTCTTGTCGGACTCGGAAACCTTCTTGTAATCGAGAGCCATCACGAAACTTTCAACCTAACCCTTTATTTAGTCCACGGGGGTATCGTATTCTCATTCCGCTAACCATAGTTGGGGTAGAGGCGTAAAGCTGTGTTAATTATTATTGAACCTGCAGTCCATATATAACAGTCCCTTAGAACTGTCTTAACCAACTCCTTTATCCACTAGGCCATGTGTCCAATTGGACAATCCAGTGTGAATTCTGGGAAATATAAACCTAATGTCTTGTTTTACGTAGAATATCTACCTATTCACTTATATATGATTTTTACCTAGACTCATTGTTTTTTGTATAAATAAAATAAAGATGATGACAATTGTATGAATAATGCAGCTAATACTCATTATCAAGCCTCATCTAAAAAAAAATCAGAGAAATATTATTATAATTATTATTATGAATTTGATATCTTCTCCATTATCATTAAATGCTTTAATGAATTTATAATGCCTATTAATACGGTCGGTTATTACAACTGTTTACATTAATTTGAGTGAACATTTTTTTTATCATTAACAGGCCTCACATCGTTTGGCCAAATATTTCGAGGCTTTTCTATTTGCTAAACAGGTTAACAATTTTTTTCCGATACTTCCTGATCATTCTCATTAATTCTCTCTGAAATTCAGAATTTAGACCAAAAAGACAAAAAAAATATGTTTCACCACATTTAATAAACATTAAGTCAAACTGAATTCGGATCTGAACAGGAAACTGTTTAGAAGCCCGGAAGGCACGCCATTTTCTATTCTAATTAAAAAAGAAGCATTCTCATCTTTTAATTGAGGTGAAATTTAAACTTCATTTTTAACACTGTTCTGTCTTAATCAAAAAATCAATTTGGAAGCTTACGGTCAAGTCACGTTGTAAACATAGTTTCTTGCGAGATCACCGAAGTTAAGCAGCAATGAGCCTATTCAATACTTAATTGGGTTACCAATTAAGCAACAGAATTTACCATAAGCCACCTGACTCATTTTTAAAAATAAAAAATGATTCGATTCGACATTAAATGACGCGTAAGCGGGTTGATATTCTGAAAAACAAAGCAAGTAAACAACGAACAAACCAAAAAATCAACATTGATATTCATATATTCTTAATATGGTGCAGTAACGCTGAAAGCACCGGTTCTCGTTAGATCATCGAAGTTAAGAAGCGATGAGCCTGTTCAATATTTAATTGGGGAATCACTTAAGCAATAGCAGGTACTGTAATCCACCAGACTCATTT
The DNA here is from genome assembly GCA_023376005.1 of Doryteuthis pealeii. NCBI lineage: Eukaryota > Metazoa > Mollusca > Cephalopoda > Myopsida > Loliginidae > Doryteuthis > Doryteuthis pealeii. Next base: position 83,018,456 of record CM042149.1, read on the forward strand.
GTTAATGATAAATGATTAAATTCGACATTAAATGACCCGAAAGAATTGATATTCTGTAAACCAAAATAGGCAATCAAATAAACAGGGCATTGAAATCCAGATCTTTTCAATACGGTCAAGTAACACTGAAAGCTCCGGTTTTTGCTAGATCCTAAATTTTACAAACGATGAATCTTTTCAATACTAAGATGGGTTTTAACATAAGCAACTGTAACAAACAGAATATAAATATGACTTGATTAGGCATTAAATGATCGGAAAAGGTTAATATGCCTAAATTAAGCAGCAATGAGTCTGTTTAATACTTAGGTGGGTGAACATTTAAGAACTGCAGGTCCTGTATGAAATCGAATATCAAAATGACTTGATTCTGGATTGACTGACATGAAAACGGCTGATATGCCAAAGTTAAACAGTCCAGAGCCCGTTTAACACATAGATTAGTGACCGTTTAAGCAACTACAGGTACTGTATGAAACGAAATATCAAAATGATTTGAGTCGGCATTAATTGACCTGAAAAAGGTTGATATGCTGAAGTTAAGCATGGAAGAGTCTGGTCAATACTTAGATGGGTGACCATTTAATCAACAGCAGGTACTGTAATAAATGATCCAAAAACGGTTGCTATGCTGAAGTTAAGCATTGAAGAGTCTGGTCAATACTTAGATGGGTGACCATTTAATCAATGCAGGTACTGTAATAAATGATCCAAAAACGGTTGCTATGCTGAAGTTAAGCATTGAAGAGTCTGGTCAATACTTAGATGGGTGACCATTTAATCAACAGCAGGTACTGTAATAATGATCCAAAAACGGTTGATATGCAGTAAAGCAAAAACAACCAACCAACAATCTGTAGTTTTACGATCGCATTTTTTTCATATTAAAAATTCACATATCACTGTTGACATTAAACCAGAACCAAAACGGAAATTAGTGAAATTATCATTTTGCCTTATCCAACTTGCCACATTCTTTAAGACACTCTCTCTCTCTTTGTCCATTAGACTTTGTCATATCCTCAGTGATCCGCAGAAGAAGAAGAAAAAAACAAGTAATGAAAATAAGAAATGTGTTTAAAATGACGACGCTGAATAATGGAACATAGGCCTGGAAGAAATGAGGGAGGAAGGAAAGCCAAGAAAATGCGGAAATTAAAGGATGAGGGTGAAACAAAATAGGTCAGAGGTCACATAAGAAACGAAGCAGTTTAATATTATAGAATGGATAGCAAGAAGAAAAAAAAAGAATTAGCAAAGATAATAATTGAAAACTAATAAAATGAGAAAAAACCGGGACAAAGAGAAGCTAGACAGAAAGTGTATTAGTAAATTCTCTATAATCTATTTATATATTGTTATTTGCCGCGCTTAGCTGACTTGTGGAACAAGTAATCGAGTTTGTTATACACTGTGAAAATCAAACTTAGTTGTAAGGATTTGTTCTCTTAGTTCGTTAACAATTATACAATGTACAATATCCTGACTATTTTTTTGCACAAGGTCACGCATATTGGAGTCTTTGGGAGAATACGATTAATAAGTAATGGTTTCCTAGCAAAGTTCGCTAACTATTGTATTAGGGGAGACGAAAAAATCTGCTTATAGATAAAATACAAGTAAACGGGGTTTGTTTATTAACAGTTTCACGCCTATGCGATTCGCAAACTATGCTCAATTCACGATATTGAGCACTATTTATTAATGAAATAGCACATGTATTATATATATATATATATATATATATATATATATATATATATATATATATATATATATATATATTATAATGTATTAATTTGAAAGCAATTACAATGCAAGTAAAAAATAAAAACAAAAAGATGTTATTTTTTGTGTCCTATCCTATAGAAAATGCAAAAAAAACATAATTAAATACTCCTCCAAAAGATTTCTGTAAATGTCAAGTCAATCTTTTTCGTAGTTTTTTGTGTCCTATCGATACTTTGAAATCGACAGGACACAAAAAATAACATCTTTTTGTTTTTATTTTTTACTTGCATTGTAATTGCTTTCAAATTAATACATTATAACATACTTAACAATGCTTCAAGCAAATTACCAATTACTTATATATATATATATATATATATATATATATATATATATATATATGTGTGTGTGTGTGTGTGTGTGTGTGTGTGTGTGTGTCTTAGTTTGGAATAGACACGGAGGTAACGATACTTGTCACTGTCAGTATTTTGACTAAGCGATCATCAGACCAAATCTATTTCTGTGTTTACGCTATTCTGACATTGATACCTCTGGTCTCTCACCGACACTGAACACTCAGTCTATAAATATATAAAATCAAATTATATATATATATATTATATATATATATATATATATATATGTGTGTGTGTGTGCGTGTGTGTGCGTGTGCGTTTGTGTGTCTTCGTGTTTGCTAAAAATTGCAATGTGTAACGTAGGAAAAATGCATTTCGAAATTGAAATGTGAGAGGCGTATCTGGATGGAGCGAATAAAATGAAATGCAAATAATTTTAGAGGCAAATTTCTGATTTAGTCGAAAGATTTCTGAAGGGAATATTTCCAATTTATTATTATGGAAATCGTACGAAATAACGTAAGAAAAGCGTCAAGGTTGCAATTAAAGGGGAAAAATATTTACGTTAGATAATTATAAAAGAAATGTTTGCCATAAATGAAAACTGAATTCAGAAGCGAATTTGAATATATAGACTTAGTAAGAGGGACGTACCAAGTTTGGTTTATCGATGTAAAAGATGGGATATGATTGAATTCTACAAATATACCCATGGATTTTATTCAACGAACTTTGATCTACTAAATATTGCTCAAAATATCAGTACCAGGGGTCATAAATTAAAAACATTAAAAATGTTGTAAAGCAAATGCAAGATAAAATTATTTCAGTAACAGAATGGTGAATACATGGAATAAACTACCATCATCAATAGTGAATGACCCATCTCTAAACTACTTTAAGGCAATGTTAGATAATCTGAGGAAAGAACAAATATTCTGTGGAATTAAGATGAATGTTTATGAGGAACAGCTGACAGGTCTCAGACCTAATATACTAGCTGAAAAGATATTATTATTATTAACTTTTGCCCCATTCTGGTGTAACGGTGAACAAGCTGATCTAGCATATCCTTTACTACTAAATGACTAGTAGGATCCTCGCTAAATGCCCCACACTTAAGAACTTGTGACATATTCTAACCATGGAGAACGGGTTGGATAGACACGTACATTTTTATATACTGTAATTGCATGTTTATCTACAATATACTTATTTTGTTCTTAAAGTTCAAATGAATTCAATCATTTTTACTGATTATGAATATAAAAATAGCATTGCATATCGTTTAAATGTCCTATAAATATCAATATTCACGGTAAAACCTTACACTGGGTAGTTTCCTCTTCCTTACGTGCACGTCTCTCAGTTGAAAACTTTGTTACATATGTTCACTGTCAAAATAACCAAAAATAACTCCTCATATGCAGTTTCTCTGTGGACATAATTCGAATAAATGTGGCCATAATCATGCCACGAATGAGACAAAACCAAACCACACCCCATAAATCCACCTGTTAATAGCGGCTACACTCTTTTTCAGCTAAAATTTGACATGCCATGCACATGCGTTTAACGGGAGGTAAATCATTATTTTGTTCACAAAAGCAATGGAAAATATCGCACAAGAATCTACAGACCGAATAAAATCTTATTCTCAAAGGCACACTGGTACTATCAGGGTAGTTAATTCAACATACTAAAGAAAAAAATCTTAAAGTTGAAATAAAGATTTTTTTTATGGTGTGTTTGAAATATTAATCATAAAATGTAATAAGATATTTTTTGAAGGCAAAATAATGCAATTTATGTTGAAAAACATTTAATTTTTTTTTTTCCTTTTTTTCTCTTAATATTTTCGAACAAATGTCCATCTTCAGAGTATTGAAAAGTTCCCATCTGTGTTTGTTAAAATCAACTGTTGGTATTATTTCGTTGAATCTTATGATGGAAATTTAAAAGTTCGGCAAAGATCGTCAAATTCCGTTAAATCTCGTTTTGTTGTTGTGTCTTGCGGGAATTTTTGAAAATCATTTAAGATTTATTTCATTTAAATGTGATCCCAGTACGATTAATTAGATCTTATAGCAATATCAGGTCCGAATGATTGTTAGAGAGCCCTTGACAATTAAATACCCTTTGAGGTCCTTCCCAGTTATTCCATTATGAATAAGTTTTTACGTTAAAACTTTTCTTTGCGTCTAATAAATAATGTAATGCAAATTTGGTAGCTCGAGACCAAATCGTTTGGATTGAGGACAGACAAATGAAACTTTTCTAATAACATATCTATGTGTATTTGAATAAATTTACTTATCACTTACTTCCCCTTGTATATTCATTAAGAGAAGACTCATTGATAAAAAAATGGACACTCTTCTGGGTGTTGAATTAATCTAAAGATTCAAAGATCTTTTCCATCAAAAGGACATGACTAAATTGCTGTGCAGTCTTTGCACAAATATAGATCCAAGAAAAGGTTGAAGAGGGCAAGATAAATGAGGACTGACCTGCTAGTTAGATTGTAGCTAAATGTCGATTAAGCCCATTACTTGACACGCCAATGCATCTCTTCTGTCTATTAACATGTACTCTATCATTGTATGTGAATAAATGTTGACAGCGTCTGGCAAAGCACCTTATCAAGTGACAATTCAATGTCACGAAGCCTTAAAATAATGTTCTTTATCATCGTGTAAGCTTTTAAGGAACTTTTTTTTCTTTTCAGAGTTACTAGATAATGAATCCCTCAATCACAGAATCATTCATTGCTCTTGGCGTTATATTAAAAGGAAAAAAAATGTCATTTTACGCCGAACTGCACTTGTGGAAAATAGATTAAAATACAGTAGCGGACATGAAAAGCAGAGAAAGAAAAGACATCAGTCGTGGGATTAGGATGATGTGACCTATCTGTCGGTACCTTTCTTTATATAAAAAATGTATTTATCTGGTTATTCAGATCATAAAAGAGCGTATTGCCCAAAGGTTCAGGACATCTCTTTCAAGATTCACAATGCGTAACAACATTTATGTCGCCTGAAAACTATTCTGTTCATTGCATATTATATATATATATATATATATATATATATATATATATATATATCTTCTGATTTGAGAGAACTTTAGATAGTTAGTTTGCTCATGGTAATGGGGTTCTTTATAATACGTAAGTTATTACCGAAATCCCTTTCCAAGTTTGGTCGAATGGATTTTATAGCCGACATCGAGATTTTCAAAGAAACATCATAGTGAAATAGAAATCTATTTCTAAGATCAGTTATCGAACGTATAACACAGCAAACTGTTCTTCAAAGCGCGTGTTTAGGGTATGATTTTAAACTGCATTTAGTGGCGATGTTCTAGTTCTGGAGCTCTCTGAAGTTTTACGTAACCCATCATTGTCATTATGCCTAGACCCTCTCAGACCCAGAGTGATAGTTTCTATAAAGTGATAGTGTCTGTGATATTTATTAGAAAACTTTTAAAAATGTTCTAATTTGGAGAATAAAGTGCCTACCAGTGAAAGTTACAGTAGAAATATTATTCCGCGGGATCTGTTTTGCACGATGTCTTTTTAATCGTTTAAATTCTCTATAAATAAATTATCAGAAGGCAGTTGAAATATCCGCCTACGTCGTTTGAGAGGTAAATACCGGAAAGCAAACATGAAAGACTAACAAACATATATCCTTACATGGGTGACAATTTAAGCAACAGTAGGTACTGAAAATAACTTCAGGGACAGGATCATATTGAAGAAAATCTTAGTAAATAAAAACAAACTGGTCGCAAAACATCCGTCTATTTGTATTATTTTTCTGAACAGTGTAAGTTTAACAATATTTATTGTCTATAAATTACACTAAGTATGTACACAGAATGATTGTTAATAAAGTCGATAAATCTTCTGAAAATAGATCTGTCAATTATATCTTTATATTATGTAAATATTGTTCTGTGGAAAATGTCCCCGTCGTTATGGAGAAAATATATCCAATTGAAATGAGTGAAAGTTGTGATATATATATATATATATAATATATATATATATATATATATATTATATATGAAAACCTTAATTTATTAGAAGTAAATATATATCAGCTACTTTCGCTTATTCAAGTCTATTTAAAAATGTTTATCTCCTCAAAGATACTGTTATTAAAATTTCCTTTCAGTGTTTCTTAAAAGTATCTGCTGACTGACATGCCAAGAATCGATATTTTTAGAAATAAAAATTGTTTTTATAAATTATGTGCATTCACGTCAACAATGTGCAGGTTCTCCCATTCGGATTCTTTACTTGTTAATATGCACACATCCTCAGGTTCTCATATATATATATGAATAGAATTTTTTTTAGAAAAAGCAAAAGATGTTATTAGTTTGCTGACAGATCTGTTTCGACCTTTTAATAAAGCGGTCTTTTTCAAAGCAACTATATTTATGAAGGAAAGACGGAATAAATAAACCGTTATTCACAAGGTGCAAACAAACGCTCTCGCTCAGGGCCGGAATATGAATATATATATATATATATATATATATATATATATATATACACACACACACACACACAGATGTATTCATGCATTTACAGGTACACTCAGTCCTCGCTTTCTTTCAAATAAATTTTGTTTAATTTCTAGGTTACATTCATAAGTATGTGATTTATTTCTTGTTTCCCTTGAATTTCATTCCAAACTTTACTCTTTACATATGGTGGTAGGTGTCGAATAATTTCCCAGTATGAACACATTCAAGTAGTTCTTATCTATTAAAACTGTTATACCTCTTCGATGTCATGAAGCCTTAGTTGTTTCATGATATCAACTTATTAAAATGACTAACACGACAAAAGATTTCTGTGAACAGATAGAGTTGAAATTGAATTGTTATTGATGGGCTGCAAGAATATTACCATAATTCACATACCCACTCTTCGAATATGAAACCCGACCAGATTACATGCAAGACCTCTTTTTCAATCCTCTGCCTAATCGAAATCATACCCCCCCTCCTTACTAGCCTTTCGCTTTTCAGCCTCATTCTTCATTCTCTTGTCCTCATATCGCCTTTCTCCTTGCCAGGTAGAAATTTTCCATTCACTGCTTGCAATTGGAAGGTTTTCCCATTTGACAGAGTTATGGTTTAAAATCTTCAGATTAGGATTTCTCGCGATAGGTTTATGCATGGGTCTCCTACCAAGAGCCAGTGCACCTGTTTTGGAGGCACTCAACCTCTAATAATACGACCATTATATATATATATATATATATATATATATATATATATATATAATATAATATGTGTGTGTGTGTGTGTGTGTTGGTGCATGTATGTGTATGAGAGAGAGAGAGAGGGGTAGAAAAATAAGATGAAAAAACAATTTGGTGGAGCGTTCATATATTTGTTTTCACGTCATATTTCCCTCTCAATCTGTTGGATATAATCTGTAGCTTTGCATCTCTTTCCTTCTCTCTCTCTCTCTCTCTATATATATATTATATATATATATATATATATATATATATATATATATATGGGGAACATATGGAAATAAATAATACGGTAAGTAGAAATAAGTACAATCAAAGCATTCCAAAATTTAAGTTTATTTGTAAATAATTAAGTTGACATTAAAACGTTTTGATTTGTTATAAAACCTTCATCAAAACATTAGGATGGGTACAGTGAACTCTCTTTAGAAAACACTATAGTCATCCTAATGGTCTAATAAAAGGTTCTATAAAAAAAAGCGAAACTTTTAAACGTCGACTTTCCCCCTCTACAAATAATTTTACCTTATCTTTTGGAATTATATATATATATATATATATATATATATATATATATCCACCTTTATATTATGTTGGATAAAAATTTAAAAGACTCTACCATATATATTAAAATGGTTTTTTGAAGACATATGCATCTTTTGCCAAACGGAATTAATCTAAAAATAAAAAATAAAAAAATAGAACGTTTTTTTCAAATTAAAAAAAAAAAAAAAAAAAAACGCCCTATTTTTTTCAAAGTTAAAAATAAGTCCTTTTTTAACGAATAAAGGGAGGCAACTTCGTTGGCATTACTTAAAAAAAATTCAAATTTTTAAAAAATAATAACAGCGTCCGTTAAACTAACCGACGTTATTTACAATCCTAAATGTGACATTGAGTAAAGAACTCCAACAAACACCATAGGATCTTGCTCCTCAACCTGATGATTGCCTTTGGCATGAAACCGCGGTCGTTGATAATGAACATTGATCTATGAAAACATTGTAAAATAAATAAATAAATATTAGCTCTTACAAACTGTGATTGAGCACTGTATTTTCTTTGTTTCATCGCAAAAAAAAAATTTTGTTTTTACATATACCTATATATATATATATATATATATATATATATATATATATATGAATTTCCATCTACTCTTTATCTGCAATGATGTATCAATGTGTATACCCCCCCTCCTGTTGTTTAGAGGCCGATTGTATTTTGTTCTTTCAACCACACATTTTTCTATTTAAATTCTTTCACTATGTCCATATCTTCCTTTGACTTACTCTCCTCTTTATATATTTTTTTCGTTATGTCTCGTTTTGAAGATGTTTACATTAATTTATTAAGACTTCATCAGAATTAAGACGAATTATTAATTTAATCATTTCTTTGTTTCGGTTTATCTATTCTTCTATTTATATCTGTCATATACATCTATGAGTGTTTGTATGTATATGTTTATATGTGTGTGTATTTTTTAGTTATCAAGTTACCCAGTATATTAGCCAATTTTAATCCTTTAAATATTTTTAGCTCTAACGTACACATAATGATTGATAGCTTTGTATTATTATATGCAAATATCTAGCAGCGATTAAGCATGTCTATTCAACTAAGTTCATTATATATTTTGATTACATGAACTGTGATATATGGAACTGCATCTTTTAGGCTACAGCCTTGTGCAGATCGCTTTCTAATATGACCAGATGTGTTTGACAGATTATTCATATACAAAGACTTTCAATTATGTTTCAAGAAGAATTGTAAGGAAAATCAATATTTGATCCAGACTTCAATAAGTTGTAAAGGCAATGAACCAGACGGTACTGTTAGATGCACAACTCACATAATAATCTCCAAGTGCTACTCTCCAGATTTACCTCTATGACTTGGAGCACAGCCTCAGAATCCATGCTTCTATGCCTACCTGACCTTGCCTGATCATGGAGGTTCTTGCAACCTGAGTGAAATGTCTTCAAATATCTGATTACTGTACTGTGATCAACTGTGTCTTCACCATCACGTTTTTGACATCCATTCATGACTTGCCGTACACTTCTATTGATTGACGATGAATCTCAATCGGTTTAATGCCTTTTGCATTTAAAAAAAAAATTAACATTTGGCAGTAGTGTCAATCAGGAGGTCCATCAGAAATGTCTGCAGGGGGAGGCTCATGCATAACAAACACAATAGTATTGCCAATATATATATATATATATATATATATATATATATATATATATGGAGTCAATGACGCCTGGTTACTGACACCTTCTCGCCTATGCGATATTGAGAGAGAGAGAGAGAGAGAGAGAGAGAGAGAGAGAGAGAGAGAGAGAGAGAGAGAGAGAGAGAGAGCGAGAGAGCGAGAGAGAGAGCGAGCGAGCGAGAGAGAGAGAGAGAGCGAGAGCGAGAGAGGGGAGAGATTCGAATAAACAGCATGTCCACGTATATATGCTATTAATAAAGTGTCAGTCATTTTCATCGAATGAGTGTGGTGAAATGTACGAAAATTGCAAACAGTAATTTGCGTATTTATCGGAAAGCAGTGGTTATTATCCCCTTCGTATTCGAATGGGTATATTGCCTTAGGTTATAACCAATTGCTCTTCCTGTAATCATAACCTCTTATCTAAGTTCCTCATCCAAATGAGACCAACGATTACAGGTAAAGATTATTGTCTTCTATCATTGCGAAGTTTTGTCTACATCTATAATAATAATAATAATAATAATATTTATTTACAGATAGATCGAATTACAACCAAATTCATGAATATTAGTATATTATATCCATAAAAATTAGTATTACATTCATGAAAAATGTGCATATTACATTTACGAAAAGGTAGTGTAATTACATTCATGAATTAAAGTTAGGAGGCTTATCTTTACTACGCAGATTTCTAAATATACCTATCTTCACCGAGATGTCTGTCAGTTGTTGGTTATTTTACAGGTATATCGTTGAATAAAACTACGTGTATTTATATCTTGTAATCGCCTGTCAAAGTTGACTGGGAATATTTTTTATGTTAAAAGGGGAATTACGGGGTTCGTAGGGAGCTCTTAATTCTCCCGGTGGTTGGCAATTTTTCGGATGAAAGAAGACAAACAACACAATTGGAAATTATACACATGTATTAAACAAAGATACAAAATACTGCAAATTTGATGGCATTTGCTACAAGACTTATCTTGAGAGGTGAAATTAACAGTTCGTTGGTGAGTTGACGCTAGAAAAGGATTTCTACTCGCCGTCGTGGTAGAGTGCTTTTGAAACGCGTCCGTCCTGGTCGATTCTCGTCAAAGTGTTGGGAAGTGCATTTTTGAGCGACTCGCCTGGTTAACTGCCCCTTTTAGTGGGCGGGGGATGGAGCCCTTGACTCCTCAGGTCGACAGCCTTCAGCTGAGTTTCTGGGTTTTGATTTTGTCGCAAACATCGTCTGTTGGCGTTTCACCCTCTAGCGTCAGAGGAAGATAATTCTACTATCGGTTTTCCGATAGTTACTGTGGTGAAGGTAGATCTAGGACAGTGATTTTACTAATCGCCTACTCCATTCTACGAATAAGCTCATCGCATGTGAATGACAAGGCATTTTGTCAAGATTTAAAGTTTTGCTTTTGACAAAGAGAATTAGGCCAAATTGAACACTGACATGTGCGGTTTCTAGAAGACGTTACTTAAACCAGCACATTGTCATGCTAGTAAGGGTTGTCCTACAAATATCTACATAGACCAGCTCTGTGCAGATACTGGATGTGTGGAGGACCTTCCAGGGACAATGAGTAATATGGACGGTTGGCGAGAGGTTGTCATGGTGCTACTGGCACGACATGAGAATGATGATGATTATTAGTGACATTCTTAGTTGAAACTAATAAGTAAATAGGTGGAGTGGTCTTTTGTCGGTATCAGATGGACAGCAAAGGAGTCTATCTCTTTTTCGTAAGCGCTAGACCTGGAAAATTTTTTCTGTGTGTGGTGGAGCGCCACACCAATCATCAGCTCTCCACTTTACCGTACAAATCAAAGCAGTGCTACACACCACAGGAGTAGCACAGTTGTGATCTGTATGGCAAAGTGGGTAGCTGTGATAGATATGGCGCTCCTATCATCTTAATCGACTGCGTGAGGTAGAGCAATCGAATGCTCTCCTGACTGAGCTAAACCGGCCATTCACATATGCAAGAGAAATTGCACATCTATTTTGTTAGATGATGAAATTGTTATTACTTTTTGCAGGGGAAATCTCTATCGACAATTTCGTGAATGGTCATTTGCGTTTCATTCTATAATTCTAAATTCGTCTACAAACATTTTACTAATAGTTTCAAGTTCTATTCTTGTTCTGTTCTCTTTCCTTCTTGAAAATTCTTAAAGAAAAATCTGTTTTTCTTATCTATAATTTATTTATCATTCATTTAATTATTTTCTAAAAGATCAGTCTGTTGGAATGGATTAATGGCATTTCAATGGGGAAACTCGATTTGATATACGAGGAAATCGAGTTACGAGTGGAACAAATTAAACTCATAAGTCAACGTATCACTGTATACATCTTGCGTTTTTTTAAAAGTAATTTAATGATTAATTGTATGACCACGCCGAAGTTTAAGAAGATGTAAATTTGAAAAAAAAAGGATGACTTCTCATGGGATACCATAGACTGCTAATCATATTCTATTCTATAATGTTTTTTATACAATAAAGGGTTTTCTTAATTAAAAAAAATAGTGGGGTCTAGAACGTACCTTTGGCATTTCAGTTTATATAAAGGGTTCAATGTTTTCTCGAACTTTATAATTACTTGTACAAAATAAAAAAACACCCTCCGGTCGGTGTAAAAAAAGATTTTTGAAACATATTGCCTGAGCGGTGGGAGATAACATTAAATGTCAGCGAGTTTGTACCCTAAGTAAGTAAGTAAAATCATCAAATCCATTAAATGATTAAAAAATAAAACAATTTGAAATGTAAACTTTAAATATGTATTAAAATAAAACAAACTATATATAGATATATAATACCAGTCATGTATTTATTAAAACTTGTTTTAAAAAACAATGAGAACTGTCTAATGTTGCATGTTCAAATTTTGAGTGTATTTATTCTATGTTATGATGATTTTGGGTAGTGTGATGTAAGCAGTGACGTAATTTTTGTTACATACAAAAACCGGAAGCGACTCTCCATTATTAATAGATGTAAATTTAAATAAATGTCGACTTCATCTCATGACATCGCACACACTACTAATTAATTTCTATTTTTTTATGTTTTTATATAATACAGTGATATTTTCCTTATTACATTCAATGTCAGAGGGTTTGTATCATAAGTATGCAAAATCCTCATATTTATTAAAGGAGTAAAAAACAAACAAACAAAAAAAAAACAATTTGAAATGAAAACTGAGCCCCGTCCCTCTCAAATAAAATGTTGCATTCATGTAATCATCAAACAATTATTTTGAATATTTTACACATCAATTTTACACAAAATCGTAGGTATTTATTTATATGTAAACTTTTTAGTTAACTTCTTGTTACTGTAAAAAAAGAAAAAAAAGAACGAGAGTAAAAAACAATTTTTAAAATTGCTTACTCAAATTTTGGGTGTATATAGCATAATAATATTGTGACGTGAGCTATGACGTAGTTTTTGTTACAGACAGAAATACAGACAATCTCCATTATTAATAGATGTACATTTAAAAGAAAAAGATCAGAAAAATTCGGCCACTTCTCATGACACAGCATACACTAACTAATTACATTATTATGTTATTATATAATACACTGCAATTTTTCTTATTAAAAATGATTGTGTGTTGTTGGTGTCTGTAATGAATTAATAGTAATTCAGATTATTCTAATGGGGAACTTGATTTAATATGTAAATTTCAACAACAAAAAAATCTAAAAATGCTACGTCTTCCCACGGCCTGGCATACACTACTGATTTGCCACCTAAAGTGAACTCTAAAATATCTTCGTCTCTTTCCATTCTCAAAATAAATATCTAATAAATGGTTAATTATGATATAAATAGTGTTTCATTTTAGCGACTGACTTGGAATTATCACCATTCATCACTTTTATATCTCTTCAAGTAGAAAAAGTAATGAAAAGATTGACATTTAATTCTACGTTTCATTAACACTTGTGAACCACGTTTAATAAGGGTGTATAATCTTCTCATTAAAAATCTTAGAACAATTTGTTAGATCACTTTTGGGGATTAAAAAAAAGAAAAAGAAAAGAAAAAGAACTCCCATGGGGCCTTTCACCGGAAATTCGATCTGCGCATGTCCGACAAAAAAGGATTGACTCCCTTCCCCAAAAAGAATCCCTCGGCCTTTTCCAACTAAGGCCGCAACTGAGTGTAGTTTGTCTCCTAGCTAGGGCCATGTGCCCTCGCTACCACGGCTATGACTCCGTTCAATAAAGCCTGATTAATAAAACTACTTCTTGCCTTTGTCTATTTCCTTTTCTCTTTCGTTCCATTTTAGGTGACCAGCCCAGAAGAACAAAGAACCAAGCTTTATATGGGGCTAAAATACCAAGCACCAACTAACTTTAACCGAACCCCATACGCTTGTCTGCCTTCTTTTTACCTTTCCACTGTTATATTTTCCTCAATCTTTTCGTTGAGTAACTACTTACCCTAGAAGAAACGCTATTTTAAGAAACTCATGTCTCGGTGCCAGTTAGAATTTTGACACTGTTTTCTGGAGGGGGGGGTATGTAAGAACAAATGATACATATATATATATAACTCAAATCATATATGACATCATTAATTTGAAAGGATCTGGTTGGTTGGTTGGTATCTTTCCGACAAGGTAAGACATTTTAATTCAGTAATTTACAGTAAAAAAAAAAAAAAACAATATAAATGAGGCGATTAATTCAATCAATCAATCAACATCATATTTCAATTACCTTTTGTTTCTATACAAATTCTAATTTTTAAATATCTTCCCAAATATAAATAAAATCTTCATTATTTTTGCTCAAAAATGAAGCCCTGGTGATAGTGAATGTATATATAGCTTGGCACCTCATGTGGCGTAATGGTTAGCAAGCTAGACAGCAGACCATTGTTAGTTTGATTCTCACTGGGAGCCCCATACTTCTGGCCTTGTGCCACATCTAAGCTAAGCTTAGTAAATAACTATATATACTTTGTCGTTAATTGTTTTATTTTCAAAGTTTCGCCCCTCATACACATATACACAACTGCCCTTATATATATAACACTTAAAATTTGCAACGGTTTGGGGTCCACAGTTATGGGTTAATAATACCACTACTGTTCCTCTACAAGAATGACTTTGATATTACATAACCCACGAAGACTGATATAATTTATATTTAAACAAACAAACCAAACACTTCGGTAAATTTTCATAAGAAATATTGTAAAACGAGCTGTGTTCCCAGGTCTTGACTACTTACCCGACATAAGTGGGTACTTCAGCTAGTGCACGCATGCGTAATCATAGGGCCAGAATTAAACAGAAATAAATAGATCGTATTATTTTTGTAAGACGGGAAATCCGTCTTGCAGCTAATCTTGTCATGTTATTAGTGCTTTGGCTAATTTTAAGTTATATTATCGTAAAACTATACTTATCTTGCGAATGGAGTTTCAATGGGGCAGCTGTAAGGTAGTTAAACAATCAATGTTAGTGGGTCTGGAGAAAGTGATAGGTTAGCAGATTATGTTATCTATAATCTACTTATATATAAAACACACACTGACTTATATATACAGGTGCGTCTATTTATCAGTTACACTATTAGCCCTCACACACACATTATATATATATACATATATATACATATATATATATATATATATTGGGAGAATTAATTGAAGTCGTACCTAATTTTGAAAGTTAATTAATAATTAATTAATTAGGCGGGCATACCTATTTAAATGTAAGGCTAAACAAATCGAGAAAAAATCAATCTGTATGTACATTTCGGCCTATTAGGCCTCATCAGCAGAGCTATAGATAAGACCGCCTAATTAATTGATTATTAATTAATTTTAAAAATTAGGTACGACTTCAATTAAGCACATATTCTCCCAAAAATTGTCTGCTCAAAAAAGCCATATCAAAACACATCGCTTGTGTATTTACTTCTCATATATATATATATATATATATATATATATATATATATATATATATATACATACATATGAGGAAAATGGTAATAAATCTGATGGTGTGTAGGTAAAAACAAAATATATTGAGGATACATTTTCATGTTTGATAATATGTCTAGGTTAAATGTTATTGTCAAACCATCTTCAGGGCGATGTTATAATGCGATGACAAAATGCTTCATCCAAAAATTATTTTCCAATGAAAAACTTCTCAGCGTTCTCTTCTCGTTATTAGTGTTCCATTTTCCACAGTGTGACGTCATTATGTTTTGAAATAATAATGATTATTAATTAACTTATTTCTAATAATTATTAGAGATAAGTTAATAGTTATATTATGTTTGGGGTATAGTAAGTTAGTAACTTGGACATATTATTCGAAGTTAGAAGAGAAATTCCGTTTTAGAAATTGTATATAGTACCTTACATTTTAGCTCACAACACAAAACAAATCAAGGAACGTGTGACTTTTCGTAACTATTGAAGTCAGTTAGTCTACTGTTGGTTTGAATAAAGGAACTAACTAGTAACCCAACCCGCCTGGCCTACAGAATCCCAATTTTTTACCGACCACCCACTAAGGACACCCACTCCCATATTAGAGGCACTGACCGGCTTGCTTTCAAACAACAAAGTGCGGAAGACAGTCGGCGGGCCTACACAATAGCTGAGGGAAAGGGGGAAACCAAAATGACCCACAGTTTTTATTTTGCTTACATGTGTTTTTCAGTTTCTTGGGGTTTTTATTTTCAATTTTTTCCCACCCCCTCCATCGTCAATCATCAATATTGGGAAAAATGTTTTTTAAGTAGGATACATGCATAGAGGGAATGAGGTATTTTGGTGAAAGGGAGCTGCGCAAGGAGAGAATGCAATAATTTTATATTTATTTTTGAATGAATCGGTCGGTGAGTGAGCCTAGCTAGATAGATCCGTGTAGTGATATGACCAGTTTTATCACCTCTCCCCCAAAACCAAACTTCCGGCTATATGCCGAGTTGTGTGCACATGCGCTGTATCTCATTTCCAAATAAAGAAAAAGTTTGTTTGGAGTGAGTGCACGTATGTGCTCACTTCAAATAATCTAACTAAGTACAACTGAAGCAGTGTCCAAAACAATTGGTATTTATAGAAATCAAGAATAGTCCATTCATACATTTGGGTGATTCCATTCCCTGAGTTCTGATTGGCTGCTTCGTTTCTATGATATTGCGGAGTTTTATAAATACAAATAAATAACTCAATACAATCCCGTCTCATCACAATTCTACTGCAGAATGACAGGGTTTTATACGAAAGACTTCAAATACTCGTGTTACATAATCATTAGATACCTAATAATTATGACAATAGTGTAGAAATCATATTAGTGCAGTTGATGGTCTTGAGGGTGAGTGACGGCGCTTTACCTCGATCTCACCTTGCGTTCTGGGGATGGAACGTGAGAACCAGAAGGCCCCCTTCCGGTTTAAGGGGTAAGCAACTCAGTTACAGTTAGAACTTAGAAGCGAAGCTAGCAAGATGTGAGTCTCACTGCGCAGTTGTCTGGTCTGGGGGTCTACGAATAAAGTAACATCATCGTAAATCTAAGTCTTGTGTTTATTACTAAAAACTAACAATGACACAAGGCTTCTGATAAGGAACGATCCCCAACAGAAACCAGACCCGGAATCCCAAGAAGACCAGACCTTAGAAGATATACTGGCCAGAAGAATAGACGACAAGAATAAGAAGTAAAAGAAGGTATATAACATATAGATATTTAGGCCGGTAAAGAAGGGTATGCAACACTCGACGATGTGGTCTATAACGGTATACAACACTACGATTAGGACCTTTAAACGAAACTAGCAACAAGTCAATGGAAATCGCAGAATTCACCAATACCCTCAAACTTGTGGCAGGTAAAATCTAAAGTCAAATCATATTGATGTGTTTCTTTGATGTGAAGAGAATCGTGCACATGGAACTTTTTTTTTTTTTCTGAACAGACGCTGAATCAGCAGTTTTCTTCCGATGTGATAAAATGATAGCGTGAGTGTATGGGGGAAACAAACAAACAAAAAACTTGGAGGAATTGTGAATGGAGCTTTCACCATGAGATCGTCTTCCACCGACACGGCCTGAAGCGTCCAACTGCATTCATAGAAGAGGAAAAGAAAATAAGAGAAAAGAAAACAGTGGTGCTTCCATTATCCACTCTATTCACACCAACTTTTTCCAGTTGACGTTTTTCGTTCCCTCGTTTGAAACATGACCTGAAAAGAAAATATTTTGCTGACGACAAGGATGTGAAACAAAAAAAGAATCGCTGGGAGCTGTAGACAAAAACCATCAGTGGACATTCCAGAAATGTTTCTCCAAAGGGAAAAAAATCATTTGTAAAAGTGCGCTGATTCAAATGAAGTTGACTTTGCAAGAGAGTAGATTAAAAGGAATAATTATAGTATACTAGCAAATATATGCACCCTCCGGGTGCAAGTATTTAAGTTTTAATGTAATAAAATATTACATTAAATTAGAAAGGCTAATGAAACTAAATAATAATGCAGATAAAAAGATTTGAAACAGAGGGAGTATAATAAAAAAATAAAACAACTGAAACTTACTCTTCCATCACTCTTGTCTTTCATTGTTATTTTTTTCTAATTTAAGTATTTAGTTAAAAGAGGAAGTAAAGAATAAAATGACAGTTATTTATCTTGTTAATGGATTTCATTTAAGATTCATTGAAGAGATTTTTGCTTATATTCATTAAAAAACCAAACAGTTAGAAATCAATAATACTAAGCACATATTTATTAAATTCGATTTTTTAATATTAATATGCAAATTAGCCTTCCCGTTCAGCTATTTTTTGTATATATAATATAATTGCATGTTGTCAGTATGTAGACATGGTTAACAGTATTAATAATGTAAAATAATTTTATTAATGATTGAGGTTTAAATAAAAATAAAATCATAGAGAATGTGATGTCAATAACTAAGGGAATTGTGACTTGAATAGTAAAATAGTTTCGGTTACAGACAGAAAAACACACAATCTCCATTATAATAAGATATATATATATATATATATATATAATATTATATATATATATATATATATAATATATATATATATATATATATCTTATTATAATGGAGATTGTGTGTCTGTCTGTCTGTAACCGAAACTAAATCACTATTCAAGTCACAATTCCCTTAGTTATTGACGTCACATTTACTATGAATTAATTTTTATTTAAACCTCAATTATTGATAAAATTGTTATACCTTATTAATACTGTTAACCATATCTACGTACTAATAGCATGTAATTGTATTTATATATATATATAACAAAATAGCGGTTTACAGTGCGAACGGGAAGGCTAATTTGCATATTGATATTTAAAATTTGATTTTAATAAATACA
>CM042149.1:83042448-83072448 GCA_023376005.1 Doryteuthis pealeii
TCTGCGTTATTCGGACTATTGTCCCCATCTTCATTGTTATTTGTACAACGTTTCGGCCGATATACCCTCCGGCCTTCTTCAGGTATTTCTTGTCGGACACGGGAACCTTCTTTTCGAACTCGGGAACTTTCTTGTCGTATTCGGGTTCCCGAGTCCGAGAAGGTTCCCGAGTCCGACAAGAAATACTCGAAGAAGGCCGGAGGGTATATCGGCCGAAACGTTGTACAAATAACAATGAAGATGGGGACAATAGTTCAAATAACGCAAAATACCAAGCATTGACATGTTGTAAAATCCAACCAAACAGCCTACACACCGCATATATCAATAATATCCCAGATAACGTTTGGTTGCGGAAGTTATCAAATTGAAAGAATCATTTATCTTTCATTGGCGTTCCTACAGGAAATCGTAATTTATATCTCATTTAGACGATCAGCATTTTTATAATTAAGCAATCAATTATTAAACCATTTTACTCAATTAACTCTAGTTTAATTAACTACTTCATTATATTGTCATAGAATCACCTTGACCCAATCTAGTAAAGAATTAGATGAGAAACTATAACAATGGCAATTTTTGATATGCAAAGCAATCAGATTCAAGATATGCACAGAAAAATAAGTGTCAAAAACTCACACCGAATTGTTTGTTGGTTGGTTGGATTTTACGGCATGTCAACTATTGTTGGATTATTTTATGTCGAATAAATTTTGTTTTATTCTTCTTGGTGGGTATTCAATTTTTTTTAACACAAAAAAATTTTTTTTCTATTTAATCATTGCAATGACCTAAACTGGGAAATCATTTTATATAGTTTGACTGTTGATCAAACTAAGCGTCAAAGAACGTTTGAATATCACATTAAAAAATAACGTTAATGTTTTCGCACGCCTATCAATCCGAGATGCATCACGAGAAATGTTATGATCAGTAAAATATATATTATTTATTGGCATTTCCTGCACAACTGAAACTGCTTGTGGGTGGTCCCACATAAATAGGGCCTTTGTGCCTGACCTTGTACAAGTGGGGTACGAGGAAAATATATTACACTACCAACCCGTCCTTCGGGGCGGGGGTCCTGTGTACTTCGGCCACTGGACCATTGTGTTGAATTAATAGCGTCGATCCCAGGGGGCTATCCCCCAGGCAATACCTGCCCCCTTGATTTAAAGGCGCAGGTCAGGGTTTATTGCCCAGCACCTGAGGCGCCCCCTCTCGAGTGGGAATGCCAATTAAATTATTGGTTCGCATATTGTGTTTATCTTTACACGTGTTCTACTTAAGAGGTTTTTAAGAGATTTTACGGCATGTCAATTATTGTTGGATTATTTTATGTCGAATAAATTTTGTTTTATTCTCTTGGTGGGTATTCAATTTTTTAAAACACAATTAAAAAAAAACTCATTTTTTCTATTTAATAATTGCAATGGCCTAAACTGGGAAATCATTTTATATAGTTTGACTGTTGATCAAACAAAGCGCCAAAGAACTTTTGAATATCACATTAAAAAATAACGTTAATGTTTTTGCACGCCTATCAATCCGAGATGCATCACGAGAAATGTCACGATCAATAAAATATATCAAACCGTTTTCCGATATTTTTATTATTAAAGTCATATTTTTTTAAAAACAATTTCATCAAGCCTTTTAAATTATTGGTTCGCATATTATGTTTATCTCTACACGTCTTCTACTTAAGAGGTAACTTTTGCGCCCGCCCCCCCCAAAAAAAAAAAGACAAATTATATGTGAATGTGATCGTAGTTTATGAAGAGAACTATAATACCTTGTTTTTAAAGGAAGGTCGAATAATATTTGTATGTCTTAACTCATTTTCAAATAAAAGATTATGTTTGAAAACAGTTCTAGTTGTATCAATCTCGTAGGGAGTTGGTGAGAGTTAAGTTGTCATAAATATTATGACAGTAAAACCACGAAACCTTATAGCCTTTAAGATAAACTTGTTGTTACACGAACTGCTTAAGGATCAAATCCAAGAACCATCACTTTTTATTTTATTTCATTCTTTTTACGGTTGATCGATATTTACCAGCCAAACATTGTCCTTGAAAGCCTCTAGTTTTTAGTATATTTACTGATATTCTAAATCGATTTATTGTTGTCTTAATAATAAAAAAATTGAACAGGCAAGTGAAATTCACTCACAACTAAAAGACGGATAGAGAAACATTAATGTACATGGTATAAGTACATATCTTGTAGAATTCATATCAAAAAAGCTCTTATCGAAATCAAATGGTTACTCATAGATTTATTTCATATGGATACATTTATTATATAATGTTGTTGCTTCTGGCATAACAATGCATTTTTAAAGTGGACTTAATCGTTGAGTGGGTGGAAAACACACACACATACACATATATATATATATATATATATATATATATATATTATATATATATATATATACACACACACGAGTTACACTTACTCTTTGAATTAGTTATTGATTATTCAGAGTGCAATTTTCTTAAATTATGAGGAATAAGGTTTGTTTGCTTTGTTTTACGGCATATCAACCTCAGTGGGTCATTTAATGCCGATAAAGTTTTGAAATAAATCAATTCTTAATGGATAATACCATTTTTTTATAAATACATTTTTCTATTCAACCCATAGATGGGACCCTAACAGGTACTACCACTGAGTGGACCAGGGAGCAATGGTGATGAATTGGGTGCTCCACATTCCCCAAACCTCCAAAACTGGAACCTCACCATCAGATAGAGTTTAACGTCATTCCCAGGACATGTAGACCCGCAGCCACCGCCTTCTAGCACCCATATGATAAAAAGGGGTTGGGGCTTGCCATAAGGGCAATAGGGTTGGGGCAATCATATAGGTGCTAGGGCTTGGATACTGTTGGTTAATAGCGGTGTCTGACCAGATCTTGGGAGTTTGTCGGTTTGTTTTTGAAACCCACATGTAGACAAATGGAAGCGAGAAATCTAATCTCTCGAATGATTTCAAACAAGATGATTTCCTGAATAAACAGTTAGTCACGAGGCGACAAAGCATCTGACGAAAATATCTTTCTGCTTTTCTTTTCTCTTTAAACAAACTGTAATGGATCGCCAGATACAGGCTCAGCTTAACACTCTCAACCAAGTGTCATGTTTCCGTCACGTATTATTAGTGTAACTGATTAATAATAACGACATATCAACCCATCTAGGACTATATTATTCTTAGAAGTTAGGAAATCATGTTCATATGTGTGTGTACTTGTTTCGTAAGACTTTTTTTTACACAATCCTATTAAATACAAATATTTTTAATCATATCTATTTGACCAAAAGAGGACCATATGCAAACGAATCTTTTAGAGAATAGAATAGACTTTTTTTCGAAGCATATTCCATATGGCGAAGGGAAGAGATTGAAATTCGTGTTAGTTGTGTCAGAATGGACCAATGGTTATGCCAATGAAGGGGTATTTCACATCAGAACTGGAGCCTCACCATCAGATGCAATTTATTTTCGTATACAGGACACAACTTTTTCGGAGGTCTTATCCCTATTCAACGGATACAGACAGCGAATGGGAAAGCCGACAGGGCAATGATTAAGTTTTGTGTAACTTATTAACTGTTTTCTCCGGGTTAGCTCAGTCGGTAGAGCGTTCGGCTAGAAACCACGAGGTTCCTAGTTCGAGCTGATGGTAGGTGTGGCGCCATACCCCAGACGTCAAAACAATCTCCTTGGTCTAGCGCTATTGAAAAGGGGATAGACTCCCTCGCTGACTGGCTGATACCGACTTTAGGCCACCCCGACGACTTTACTTACTATGAATGGTATAAGTGTTGATGCTGACTTTCTGTTTCTTGTAAAGATCTACTATAAAGATAGTTCTCGTTTAAGAGTGATGGACGATGGAAGCATATCTTTAATCTGGAGAGTACTCTACCCACCTTGAATGTTTGTTTTCTGTTAATTCAATAAGATTATCTTTTGACTTTATTTATATCTACATTCATTTGGCTGCTTAATATCCTTTTCTCATATTTCGTCTAATCACATGAGTCAAATCACATGCGCTGCTGAGGCTCGGATTACTTGTGTTTTCATATCATCACTCTCGTGTGCTCAGGTGTCACTACAGCGAAGGCGAATAACAATAAAAAGAAAACTTTTTTTCTTGTCAATTTTTCTCAAAATGAAAATTTTATTTAGAGATTTGGCGGTAATAGTTTCTCATTTGGAATTTGTTTTGAGGTTTCAATAAAAATGGGAATGAATTCATGCATTATAATTAGGAGGCGTGTGATACTAAAAAATGATGATCCACTAAAATTACGCAAATGGCTGGTATATAACCATGGACATTAAAGGTATATGCATAAACCAGAATCTGACATAGTCAAGAAAAACAATGTAGTCTGATATTCTTAATGAAAAATCTACAATAAAAGCCGGAGTAAATGATTGGTTATTTCTTTAGAGACAAATACAGATATATATTTGTAAATAAAAAGGCCTTAAATACCATGGGTATCGTGGTTATGGACCATTTCCACTCGTGGTATCTAGCCCATGGAGCTTCTTCAGACCACGTATATCTTTTATTTATACAAGCACATAGCCAAATTCATTTTATCTTCATACATTTATCCCCGCCTCGAAGGGCGATATCGTTGAATTTTTTCTTTTCGAGTGTCTTTTTGATTGGTGGAATTTTTTTTCGAGTGTTAATGGTCCATAACCACGATACCCATGGTATTTAAGGTCTTTTTATTCACAAATAACTTTGCTCTGTTTACAATAATTAAACATTGAGCTCTCATACGGAACCTGAACTCTACAACAAACTACTGGTAGGGAATAGGAGCAGCCTAGAATCACCTTGTACCAAGAAACTTGGTACCACATCAAAGAATATCATATATATATATATATATATATATATATATATATATATATAGATTCTTTAATTTATTTATTTGTTAGCTACATGATAAAGCAGTCCATTAAGATTTTGTGTGGAATATGAGGGTGAAAGTGTTACTAATTGTATTTTGTGCATTTATAATTGGTATCCTTTCACCCTCATATTCTTCATAGTAGAACGGTCCCCAAATTAAAAAAAACAAATTAGAGGAATTAGAAATAGGAGGAAGAATCGAGACCATTCGGACAAAAGCATTATTGAGATCGGCTAGAATACTCAGAGGAGTCCAGGAGAAATGAGGAGACTTGCAGTCACTAAGACTACACTGGTGTGAAAAACTCGCAAGGAAGGAAATAGTAAACCATTATGAATTCAGTGCTAAAGAATTAGAGCTGTCCTATCTACTCTTCCTGCAAATCGAGTAAATCTTTTTTTCTTTTATATATATGAGGCAATTAACCAGTGATTGTCTCCGCTGAAGATTTCTTTCAAATTGTTTCCTTTCTATAGGAAAGTTTTTTTTTTTTTTTTTCATAATCTCTTGGTTCTGCATTCCTTTTCTTCCAACAACAGCAATAATAATAATAATAATAATAATAATAATAATAATAAGAAGAAGAAGAAGAAGAAGAAGACTAATAATAAAAAGAACAAAAGAACAACAAGAAGAAGACGAAGAAGAATCCATTATGAATTGAGTGCTAGACAAAGGTCTTCCCTAATTCTTTACATAACGACCCACGATTGTGTTAGCCTTTGCCATGTCTCACCAGTAAACTATTATCTAATTCTGCCAGCTCTGCCACGCCTGCTATTCATTTGGCGTCACTTTTACTCCCATTTTGCACCATATACGACCCCTCATAGCTAAGTGTCATATTCACATGTACTTTTGTTGTTTAATAACTTCTGTTAATATCTCCGGGTTGGTTCTATGATTCATGTTGACCTCTTGTTATTTCTTAGGCTTATTCCCGACATTTTCTTTCGATTGATTTCTTTTATTACTCACTGTTTGTAATGTGTACAGACTTAAGATATCCTTTACAACCTTTCCCCGTAAGTTTATAACACATGTACCGACTGACATCAGCTGTACTCTTTTGTCACTATCATCTTAAGGACAGTAAAATAATCTCTACAAAAATATCCACGATCTCATTTAATGGTTGATATATTCCCTGGAAATTTCTGATATATATCCCTAAGACAATCGATGCTGAATTTGAAGCATCATGCTCGGCGGGAAGAATTTACACAGTCGTCTTAAAAAAAATTGATGATAAATCCAATCCTCAATGGGCTCAAAAACTCTTCCTAATCACACCCACTTTGGGAGGCTGGAGACCAACTTTAACAAAGTCTAAAAATTAACAAGTCATTGTGTCCAGATTACGCATTGGTCATACAATTCTAACGCACTCCTATATACTCAAACAAGAACAACAAACAATGTGAAACATGTCAAACACCTTTGACAGTTAAAACCTATTCATGGAATGCAGGTTTCTTGCTCATATCAGAAACTGGTATTTTAAAGCAAACAATATGAAAGATCTATTTGAAAATTCAACAAGAAGGATATTCTCTCTTGAGGGAAATAAAATTATACCATAAATATAGACATGAAACAAATCAATACCATACACCATAATCCCAATAATGCTAACACATTGTTAAAACCAATTACTAAAAATTATAAATATAAATACACGATATATATTACTTCCTAACTGTTAGGCATGACATAACCCCAGACGGGTTGATATGTTGTTAAAATCAACAAACAAACAATGGGCTCAGCTTATCTGTGGTCTTCTGTCAAAGTTAATTTACTTCAAGGAAATAGAAGCTGACACACATGAAATATAAATAAATACACTATTAAATATATTCTGTCATTGTCTCGGTGGCATTTGAACAATGAAGAGGCTGTATCTCCCGCCAGACCTTTTGAGATAGAGATAAACAGAATTCATGCTATCCAGAGACCATAAATATTTTAGATAAAAAGAAAACCCATCAAAATGTGGGATAGTATCTACGCGACATTGATTTTCCTTCGTCGGATTATAGCCATGAGAAGAAAACAAAAAACAATAAATTGACTTTTGGTAAAAATGCTGGGTTGGCAGGCCGACAGGATGGAAACCGCGTTTTGTTTTGGCAAGGGTTCAAGAAACACGGCGCCCATGTCGTTAGGCTTTTACAACGCATGATTCATAGGCCGGGCAAGCTGAGTAGGGAGCGGATCAGTCCGTTGGGTGGGTACAGGGTTAGAAGCCACGTTACATACAGATTAGTCTTTGGTTGTTAGTGTTATTTTGGCCATGGAGAGAGCAGATCAATGCCTGACCTTGTGTGACGTCAGAGCAACCCTAGATGGAGTTGTCTGTCCATTCCGTGGTTTTTGCTGTGCCGATTTGGCGTAGCATGGCAACCAGATT
Source organism: Doryteuthis pealeii (assembly GCA_023376005.1). Classification (NCBI taxonomy): domain Eukaryota; kingdom Metazoa; phylum Mollusca; class Cephalopoda; order Myopsida; family Loliginidae; genus Doryteuthis; species Doryteuthis pealeii. Next base: position 83,049,820 of record CM042149.1, read on the forward strand.
ACACCAGACAAATGGATTGAATCCAAATAGTGTAGGGACCGAAATTGTTTGTAGTGCGATTTTCCGAGTAGATAAGTGGGTAGACGAGATTTCGAGAAAGGAAAATTGGGATCGTAGAAGTAAAAAAAAATACAAAGGTTTTTGTTGCTATTGGATATTCTCTTGACTATTTACCCACTTTCCAAATTTTGCCTCAGTTTATAAATAAACGGATGTAACATTTTCCATTCATATATCGAAATACGTGAATCATTTGGTATTAGCTCTTTGATATCATTTTTATTTTATTTCTATATAATTCTGATATCATTTCTTGATATTTTAGATAGATTTATAGACTGACAGACATATATAGATAGACAAGGAACAGACAAATAGATAGATAATGAATAATTACAGACTGAAATAAATAGATAATCTCTTGGTATAAAATAATCTCGGACGGTTTGACATGCCGTTGAAATCTATCAACCAATCATATAAATCTTCGAAGAGCAAAGTTAATTAAACCAGCTGTGTTTTGTATGTTTTTATTTTCAAATTATACTAATTAATGACTATCACAAATACACTTATAAAAAGTATCCATAATACTAATCAGATATGCTTATAAATATGATAACACACGCACACAATATATATATATATATATATATATATAACGTTTAATGTTTTCTAATTTTTTAAAATTGTCTTTTTTACTACCCTGATTTTTTAAATTTTTGGATAGTATCAAGTTAAAACGAATGTAATGCCCGCTTATTGAGTACATATTATGAATGAAAAGTCCTTTCACAATAAATACTTCATAGTATTTTGAGAAGTAGTTCTGAACCGGAGATCGTATATTCACCTGGTGACCAAATAACATTTTTATGAGAAACAAAATTATCAACACATTCGAGTGGATATTTTTCTGTAACAGCGTAAAATGTCAGTTTAGACTATAGATATAAATTTATTTCACTCGTCCCGTCATGAATATAAAGAGGCATGTTGTAAAAATGTACTAAGATGGTTTTTGTGTATAATACGCAGATCTAACGTATTGGCATACAAATTAAAAATACATAGTGTCTTATACATAAATACTTACGGTAAATTGAACAAGTATAGTGCAATTGCAGATTGGAACTTTTCACTATATTTGTATGCCATCAAATATGGTATTCAAAGAGAAAATCTACAATTTCTATTATTTTATAGAAATAGGACCGGTTTATTTCAGTCGGTAGAGCGTCCGACTAGAAACCATAAACTTCCTGATTCAATACCGGCCCTCGCCAACTCAGCGTATGAGTAGCACAGGGATCTGCGCGATAAAGTGAGGAGCTTATGGTAGGTGTGGCGTTACATCTCAGTCACCAAATCTCCGCTTGACTAGCGCTAGTGAAAAGGGATAGACCCCCTCGCTGTTGGCTGATACCGACTTTGGGCCACTCGACGATTTACTTTTACTATACCAAAGATTACCAATTCTAATTATCTACTACTGTTGTGTCTAGCTCTGATAATGTCCCTTTGAATGTTTAGCTCAGTTAAGCTTTGCAACTAAACTGGACTTTAAATAAGCGATTTCAAAACTTGTTTAAGTTTGTTCCAGCGCACAGAAATATTTGGCAATCGCATCATTTCATTTTTTTAAAAAAGAACAATGAATAGTCGATATATGAAAACTTTACTAATATCTGAGGGAATCTCCTTAAAATATAGTCGATTTGTTAAATTTCTGCATATTATTATTATTATTTGGCGTGATATCTCAAATTATCGGAACTACAATGTGCAATAAAAAAAATGTTGTAATGATTATCGTTGTATGAAATGGGCGAGACGACACGAGTTCAAATCCGAGATGAGACTATTTGAATCGGTTGAGTTTTGTTTAGTGTTGCGAGTTAAATTTTGAGGTCCAAGCGAGCTTCAGATACGCTTATAATAATAATTCACTAAAGCATTTAAGTTTCCAAATTTATTACACTAAAGAAAAATATCATTGATAAAAATGGAATTTAAAAAATATTACATTGCATAATTCATTACGTTCTATTTTATTATATTTTTATACAACACAGTGCTATTTTTTCATATATAGAACACAAAGAAAATTAGGAAGTTTTTTGCGGGGCCGGGGGTGGAATGGATTAATTGCATTTCAATTTATTTCAATGGAGAAAATTGATTTGAGAAACGGGAAATTGAGTTACGAGCAAACGAATTAAACTAGTAATTCAATATATATATATATATATATATATATATATATATGTGTGTGTGTGTGGTGTGGGGGGGGGGGCCAAATGCTTTTTATTATTACCCCGTCTGAAGATTGTTTTATAAACATGAAACTTGAGTAACGGTAATATAGTCCCTAAATTCAAAATTCTGGTTAATATATATATATATATATATATATATATATATATATATATATATTCATAAATTAAAATTTATTCGATTTTTCCACCGATATTAACTGGAGAATACACACACACACACACACATATATATATATATATATATATATATATATATATATATATATAGTTAGTCTCCATTTTATTATCCGTGAAAAAATACGTATGAATTTGAATTTCTAAAATAAATACCTTGTGTTTCTCATTACTCTCTATTGAGACCAGTTTGTGTGACATATCTCTCTCTGTATCTATATATATATATATATATATATATATATATATGTGTGTGTGTATGTGTGGGGGGGGATTTCATTTTTTATGAAATAAGAGAATAGTAGTAATTACTCGAGTTGAAAAGTTACGTGAAAAACAAACGTGCAGAAATTGGAATTGAATTACCAATATATTGAAAGATGTCTGAATCTATTATTTACTTTATACTAAAAAGGTTTTATTTTGCCACAAAGACTAAAGAATTGAGGCACCAAATTCTCATTAGCTCTCTCATAAATTCTTTAGAAAATTGGAAAATTTCGGGAAAAAACTACAGAAAAAGGAAATCTCAACATATCTCGTGATTACTTTCACATAGAAATACCGCAGTGAGTTAGGGTATATAATTACAATCTTAACATTTTTTTAAAGTTATGTAAATCTCAATGCATACTCATATTTAGAATCATATATATATATATATATATATATATATATATATATTCAGTCCATGGAAAGATTATGGATCATATAGAAATCTGATACCCGAGTAAGATAAAGCGAGAGTTCTTTCTGAAAAATCAAGGACAAATTGATGTAACATTTTCCTGTGGAAACATACACATGGACACACCAATATAGGCCGAGCAGTAAAAACCTACAACAATCAGCTCTGGATGCCGCATGGAAGACCTGCCAGGGTCGATGACCGATAAGAATGGTTGAAGAGAGATATTCATGGGTATCCGTGCAGTCAACATGAACTGATGTGTTTATATATATATATGAAAGGAGAAATAATTAAATGAAAGAAAATGTTGAATGGATAAAATTGGTTTAATGAAGTACTAACACGTGTTTCGACCAAGAGTTTGTTCAAGTACACATACTGTTCTATTTATTATTAATTTAAATATGAAATAAAATAATGATAATAAAAGTAATAAAATATCTATGTATACAAAGAAACCTGCCTTGTTTGGGGCTAAATGTTTAATAGTTAACATTTTCTTTTATGTATTTATCCTTTCATCGAATTGTCGGATTCATTTTCATTTTCAACTTAACACACACACACATTATATATATATATATATATATATATATATATATATATGATGTTTTTAGAAGAGTCTACAAATGCCTCCTTAAGCATATACGAAGCATATTTTGTGGTTGTATTGGAAGCATGGAAAGATTAGAAATAATAACAAAATTTTAAAGTGAGGAATAGTGTTCTACTTTTAATCTTATTTGATAATTCTGATCGCTACCAAAGAGTTTCATAGAAATACTATTTTCTTTTATTAAATTCTAGATGTTCTCTTCTTTGGGGTCAGGTTTGAGGTGGAAGTTTTGTCGGCTAGGTATCTTTAATGTTCTTTTTATTGTTCTGTGTCCGGGATTATGGTGTGGTCTTCCTAGCTGCCATGACCCCAGTGGATGTGGGACACCATTGTTATACATAACATTCATATCCATTACAATTATCATATTAGTAGTAGAAATATATTTTGTGTGACAATAATGATGGTAGTAATATATTTAACGTGCCTAAATCTCTATTTAGTCACGTTGTCTGTGTGTTGAATCTGAGAATTCATTTTGTTACATTTTCTAGCGTGTTTGGGTTAAGGATAATTCATTATCTATTAATATGAATTTAATGTTATCCTGATCGGTTAAAATTTTAGCTATTGGTAAGTAGTGTTTTTTTTTGCGAATACTTCGTTTGTGGTTGTTAAATCCGCATCTAAAAGGTGTCTGGGTTTCACCTATGTATCTACTGCTGTTGTATTTGTTGCCGGAGATGAAGTAGATTACTTCTGCATCAAATACAACAACATTGGATACATACGCCTTTTAGATCCAGAATTTAATTATCGAAAGTATTATTCCTACTAAACGGTATAGTTATATCACTATCGCCCACACACAAAATTAAGATGAAAAAAATGATAGATAAAATAAAATAAACAAAAATAAAATATAGAAATTTAAAAATTGGCCGACTATACTTTTTCATCAAATTAGTCATAACTACCTAAATGTGTTTTCTCTTTAAACGGCCCCATCCCTGAAGACTAATAAACCTCAAAATTTACCAAGAAGAGCAATATTTATCTTATCTCACCGCATTTAAATTATCTAAAAGTTGGGCGTCCCTGAGAAATCTTTTTAATTTCGTATATTCAGATAGGAAAAGTACCAATCAATCAATTCTAAGTTAATCAAATACTTAATATATATAGTTGGGAATATTGGAATTGGTTTCAAATTCTCAAGAAGGTTGATTTATGTTATTTTTGTAAGATAATACAACGGTAAATACATAGACCCTGAGTAGGAGGAACATATACGAGCTGAGGCGCGTCCTTTAATGATTCTCGTCATAGGAAATGGATACAACGAGTTCAAGTCCTGACGAAACTGGTAGCTTTTGCCCCAGCGATATCTTTGCAAAAGGTATTAATCTAACTATAGAATACTAAGTCCAATACCGTCGAATTAGCAAGACAAGACCACAAACAGTCGTAACTCAATACGATTCTGACAGGCTGTAAAGACCACTGCAAAGTGGCAGGATTTATGGAGCCTCAGAGGTTCATACTAACCAAGCAGCCAATCAGGACTCAGGGAATGGAATCACCCAAATGCATGAGTGGACTGTTCTGAATTCCCATAAGTACCAGTTGTATTGACACTGGTTCAGTTGTGCTTGGCCAGTCACATTGCTCAAACCAATTGTTGACTGACTGACTGACTTATTTCAATACTAACTAATCTCTTCCTAGTTGTGGGTAAATATTAGACTCGATGGGTTCTTAAACCTTCATATAACAACCGGTGTAGAGACTGGAAAAATGAATTCAAACCTGGCAAGCTCTAGTTCATCCTAATTGTGTCGAGGGATTAGGGAATACTTAAAATGGTAAAAATGCGAAATATAAGAGCATTTATTTAAGCACATTGTATTTAAATTTTTAAGAGATTTCTCTTAGGTCGATGGTATCTACGAACATAAAAAAAGCATTCGATATTTAATTCAGTCGTTTTTGGAATAATCAAAATGTAAATGAAATAAAGGTCAAACCACTTCGATGACGTTTAGGAATGTTTATTAATTGAACACAGAAAGCTGAGCAAAAGAAAACTAAAAATAGCATGAAGAGAATAAAGATTAGACGTTACAAGCGAATTTGAAAGAAATTAGAATCAGAAAAAAACTAAATGCTCCCGTATAAAACAACAACAAGATTATCAGGCACGAGATTTAACAACACCAACCAACCAACCAACAAACCCACACCAGCTGCCGTGCCGAGATGAGATATAAGGTTGGTTAAAAGGGGGGGGGAATATCCAACCCCATCATTACTCCATTAGGAGACATCTCACGCATCCAGAAATAAATCTGAAGATGCGTAGACAGATGTTACTGATTACCCAGTCCCATGGTGAAGACCTGATTTGATAGCCGTAAAAAAGTAAAGATTTGACTTCTAATACCAACAAAAAATTTGGAGATTGAAAAAATATAAAGATTTTGCATGAGAAATAAGTGAAACTTAGAGTTAGGGTGTGTCGAAGATATTTAGCTTCCTTTAAACAGTTACCAACATTTTTAATATAGGAATGTAGAGACCATGAATAGCTGTTGTATATAGAGGTCAGTTGGTATTTTTTAAAGGTTTATTAACTCTTTTAGAGTTATTTAATGCCGAATCAAGTTATTTGGATAAACAAAAAACTCAAGTGTGAAGAATAATTAAAGTTCCAATTACCGTCGAACTGGGAAGACAAGGCAACAAACGGTTGTAACTTAAATACAAACCCGAATAGTCACAAGTATACTGCAGAATGACAGGATATATATATAAGACTCCACAATGTCATTCAAATTAAGCAGTCAAGCAGCCAATCAGAACTCAAGGAATGGAATGACCCAAATCACCCAAATTCATGAATGGGTCATTCTTGATTTCTATATATACCAACTATCTTGGACACTGCTTAAGTTGTACTTAGCTGCTGTTATTCAAACCAACAGTAGACTTACTGACTTCAATAAAGTGCTTACAGTACTTTTGCTTAAGTGGTCATCCAATTAAGCATTGAACAGGCCGATCAGTGCTTAACTTGGGTGATATAGCGGGAACCGGTGCTTTCAGTGTGACTTGACAGTTATTGTGGTATACACCAGTTCAACATATCGTTCATCTCGGGTAGATAAACGGCGAGAGAAGAGACGGAATAAGGGCTTCTACTTCTTTGTTTAATTGTTCCTGGCATGTTCCTTTTGACTGTTTTCTCGGGCTGATCCTGTGGGTTGATTTCTTCTTTCTTGCTAGGGCTGGGTGTCTGCTCATTCTCGTTTGTTAATAACAAAGACGTTATTTTTCTATTTTAAACAACCCCAGCCCAAACCGCGCGGATTGAGAAGCGACATCACGAAAGAACGTCTTCTTTCGATGAACAATTGGTCGCACCTAATCAGAAAATTAAAAACTGTCTCACGTCTCTACTGGCGCATTTTAGAGGGATGGTAAGCAAATATAATTACCTGTCAATCAGAACCATAACGGTTATGGTCATTTTTCAATCAACCCACTTATTTTGAATCTAACGAACGAATTTATCTAGCTACAGCACTTACACAATTCATAAGCTACCCATGAACCATGCAATAATTGTATGTAGAGGTACCCCTTTTGTAGTCCAGGTGAAAGGCATTGTAAGGGTAACCCAAATCGGAACATTTATAGACCTTATTTTTCCAATGCAGGGGATAATAAATTCCAATAAGGGTAACCCAAAGCCAACATTTTTTAGATTATTGTTCTGATCCATCTATCATTGGGAAACAAGTAAACTTTTTCTCGTTCCCCAATGATATTTGCATCGGAAAATAAATGTCTAAAACAAGTTTGGCTTCGGGTTTCGCTTATCACGATTTTAACCTGGACGATTGCTCTTTTGGTACAATTTATGATCCTTACGTTTTCAGCATGTTAAACTAGGAACTAAATGGGAAATTATGCAGGAAACTAGAAATCTGAACGACAAGAAAATGTCAAGAGTTCTTAGGAGATTTCATTTTGTCTGGCCTGCAGTAATGTCATCAGCGGTTTCTTAAGTGAATAGATAGAATAATGTGACGATAAACCAAACAAAAATACGTGTTATCAACTGCTTTCCGTTAAGTTCGCTCCCCACGAGTCCGTAAACCGAATTATTAGGAGACATTTTTCATCAAATTAGCTGATACTGTAGCAAGTTATGTTGGTCATTTATTCAGATTATATCATCCTATTCAGTTACACCGAGTATGTTCTCAATACAGAGATGAGATCTAAAGAGATTTTTAAATATTTATTTCACGTAAAATTTTTAAGATATAAGATATTTTCTTAACTCTATCATTATCAGTGGCTTCTAAAATAACAAATGATATATTGGTTGGTTGAATTTTACCTCATGTCAACCCTTAGGTGATTTTTTACCACATTTTATTTTTTGTTTTATTCATTCTCGTCTGGTATTCAATTGTATCTCAAACTCAGTTTTTTAAAACTTATATTCTGATCTATTTATCCCATAGACGGGAACCTAACAGATACTACCATTCCGGGTCAGAATGGACCAGATAATACTGGTGATGAAGGGCTACTTCACACTCTCCAGAGATCTGGAACTTTACCACTAAATACAGTTTAACGTCATACTGAGGACTCTAAGGCCCTCAGCTACCGCCTTCTAGCACATATATGATAAATGGTTTTGGAGTTTACCATATCTTCTTTCATTTCTTCTCACTATTATTTACTCCTTTTGAGTTTTCCCATCAGCATTAGCTGATGGTCTTTCACTGGAGTCGAGTGATAGCAAGTCTCCTCAGGTTCCAGGACTCTTCTGAGTATTCTGGCAGATTGCAGCAGTGCAATGTTCTGAATGGTTTCAATCCTTCCTCTGATTTCTAAATTTCCAAACCCCTTTCCAATCCTTTTGGGCCGTTCCAAGTGCACCAACTACAATTGGTATCACTTTGACTTTCATATTCCATAACTTTTTCAGTTCTCTGGCAAGGTCCAGATATTTATCCATTTTTTCATTTTCCTTTAGCTTCACCCTGTGATCTGCTGGAACTGCAAAATCCACCAGTCGACAAGATTATTATTATTATATAACCTTATTAATCTAATCACCAAAAATCTGAATCACCTACATACACACAATCATGAATAAGGAAGGGAGAAATATCTAAAAAGTGAGGAAATATATCTCTGAAGTCAGATTGGGATAAAAGTTGTTGCTGCTGTTATTTTCTTTTTCTTAAAAAAGGAACAGAGTGCAGCAAAGAAAGATTTTGTTTGCTTGTTAGTCGTATTCTAATTTGAACCTAGATATTCCATCAAAGGTGAAATAAGAAAACAAATATTTCATATTATGGAACTTATAGCTTTCCATAACTTCACCCTTCACAGTAGGCGATTTTTAACCGTACAAATGGTCCACAGATCTTTTGATATGTTTAGTTCTTGTTCGTTCTCGTTGAGGAACATCATGAAAACATCCAATTATAAAAGAATTGAAAAAAATATTTAAAAATATGGAAAACAGGATAGAAAAAGGAAACATGAGCTCAGATACAAGTAAAAAGGTTTCTAAAAGAAAAAAGCATAGACACGTATTTCTATGTGTGTATTTTCTTTATTTATTTTTTTTTTTTTTTTTGTATTCATATCATGTTTGCTCAATCCCAGGAGAATGAGTACTTGGAAACCCAACAAAGTGAAGTTCCCCAACCTCCATAATAATTCATATATTTTTTTTTCTATGCAAGAAACATATGATGGATTCAAATCGGAATTGCGCCCACCATTAATAACGCCCCTTAGGAAATCATCAAGTTTTTGAAACCATCCGCGCATGCGCAAGACATTGACAAGGACCTATCACAGTAGTAGCAGAGTAGTTGAGAATATGCCTTTTTTTTTTTTTTTTTATAAATCTCTGGGATGAAGAACGGTACACACGCACAGTTCTCCAACATCCATTGCTGCGGCAGAGAACTATAAATCCACGTTACGCGCTGCTGCCTAAGAATAAAGCGCACACAATGACTAATGCATGCCAGCAACAAACAAACAAGCAGTGATTTCCAATGTATCTTTATACGTAAATCATATCCATTCACTATTAGCACACACTCATAAATCTTTATTGCTCAGAGTCATGTGCATAAAGCAGTGACATATGTTATGCTAAAATACCTAACTGCGTCTAGATATCCATACGCCTTTATAAGGCATACAAATGAACAGAAAAGTAAATATCTCCATTTTACTAATTACGTTTATACTCATTAATTTATCTATTTATTTAGAATAGCAGGATATGTGGATATACCACAGTATGAACATTTAATTATTACAACGTTTGATATGTTTGTTTAAGAGATATTACTAATATTCGATTTGTAAAAAGTCTCATAATCGTGATTTAATTCTCTCAATATATTTTTTAAAAAAGGCTGTAAAAAATTTACATTGATTTGCTGAAAAATCAGGGGGGGTGTTTAAATATCTACATTATTTTGTTGGCATAAAGTAACAAAAATACGACTTGGAAAATATCTAAGTCGGGGCGGAAATTCGCCTGTCACTGGCTCGCTAAAACATTGCATAAATTAGTGCAGGAGGCCGGGACGACACAATATCAAAATTACCAAAATATATTCCGTAATTCACAATTTCAGTATTACAAATAAAACAAACATGTAACTTTTTTTAAATTCATTTTAATTTTATGTTGGGCATTTAAGCGATGCAAGACCATTTGGTATGTTTCATTTTTAAAATTGGGTGTAATAAAATGTGACAAATAAGAAATCTGCATTTAAGCGGCACCAGATAATCGGTATTGACATTTTTGCATTACATCTTTGGACGATCTTATTTTTAATCTGAGGGTGTTACAGGATGATAACGGACCGAAGATTTAGGAACCCCAGTATTAATATACAGAATAGTTGGTTGGTTTGTTATATTTTACGGCATATCAACCCGTTGCTATTTTAAATTTTTTATTTTTTTATTTTTTTAGTATACATTAAACGGTTGAATGGTAACTAAAAAAGGCCAGACTGTCAGTTTCTGGGACATGTAAGGACACACCGGTATTGGTTTCCTTGCAAAATGCAATCTTAAGCACTAATTTATTGAATGAACCTTGTATGTGGCAAATGTAAAGGTCAGTTTATGTTTATGTAGATATAGGTAAAATAGTTATATATTTTAAATGATTTTTTAATAGATTAATAGGTGAATTGTACGGAGAAGAATGAACATTTCTTTGTTACAGCACAGAAAAGATTAATTTCTAAATGCGAAATTTTATTAAATAATTGTGGTTGGTTGGTCGGCAAGTATTTCAGCTAGTGCTAGTATATATATTTACCAACCTCTGCGCATGAGTAGGATGTGACACAATGTCAATTTTTTAGCAGTATTTAGCAGGTTTAAATTCAGAGATTGTCTTATCCTAGACTGGATGCCTAATCAATATTAAAGAGCCCAGTTTGCCCTGATATTTTCTTGTAGCTGGAGGAAGAATAGTTGGATGCAAACTTTTCTCAAGAATATTAGCAACATTTGAAATGCAGCCAACCTTGTCCAAGATCTGAACTCGTCTCGCCGTGTCCATTTCCTGAGACGGAAACCATTATACCACGCGCTTCTAGAGCTGGTATATGTTTCTCCTACATAGCGCCTATGTAGTCGCTGGTATAGATAAGGTTAATCATCTTACATACATGAAATAAAGCAAGCAGACAATTTGAAAAGTTGAAAGACATTCTAATATCCACAACAATATATATTCAGTATTTGATTAACTTAGAATTGACTGATTGATACTTTTCCCATTTGAATATATGAATTATATTCAAAACGAAAGGGGACGTTTTCGACAATAAATTTATTGCTTTACCAATAATATAATTAGTATTGTTTCCTTTACAACACCTACCTTCATAATTGATACGCCGTTGGCAGCGTTTATACTTTTATTTTTCAAAGTTCTGAAATGTGTTATCCAAGTCATTTTGAAAGATTCAGTAGAAATCTCATAATGCATTTCCTTCTGTCTTTATAACGTCTCAGAAAACAATAATACATCTGCAGGGGTGGATTTCGGGTATTCAGGTGGTAAGGGTACGGAGTTGTTTTGTGATATGCCCCAAATACCTACATTGTTACTTGTCCCTTAATTTAAAAGTTCCTCCTGATAGTCTTGCCGAATTATAACCTTGGTATGAACCATAATATAGCGTATGGTTCAACCAATTCATCACACGATCTTGTTTCAATATTAGAAAGGTTTATGTAAAAGATTTCTGATATGAAACATAATTTCATACAAAGACCATTTAATGTCTCATACTTTAATGCTAAACCGTATTGCTCCAATACTAACTACCCAGTCACTGGGGCTTAGAATACGCTAACTGCTGAAGGTTAATGTCCCCTTCCCCAGAAAGGAATGCCCTGTATATGACACTAATCTGCATCTGATGTTCAGGCATCAATTCTGGAGATCTGGGGAGTGTTGAATATCCCTTCAATGACATCACTCTTCAGTCCATTCTAACTATCGGTCAAATACACCTGTTAAAGCATTATAGAATTCGCTCGAACCATGTGCAACAAAACCGATTGACTAACAACTATACAAAAATATAAACATAGATTTACAATGAACGCGATTCCGAAACCTTCAGGCCTAAAATAACCCGAGACTGGTTGACATGGCGTTAAAATTCATCAATTAATGAACACAGTACTAACCAACGTGGCGTAATGCCGACTTTTATACCAAAAGTCAAAGCCACTGATATTTAGACACGGTATTTATCTCATCATTATAGTAGCAACACAGAAAAGGACGTTTGTCTTTTTAATAAGATAGTAATGATTCCGTTTGTTAGATTTTACGGCATGTCAACTCTTGTTGGGTTATGTTATGCCGGAGACGTTTTGTTCTATTCCGGCTTGATGGGTATTCAATTTTCTTACACTCAGTTTTTTAACAATCTTTTAAAATTCATTTTTCCTATTTAACCCAAAGATGGGACCATAAAAGACACTACCACTCTGGATCAGAGTGCACCTAGGATAGATGTCGATAAAGGGGTACCCCGAAATCTCCAAAATTGGAACTTTAACATTAGATGCAGTTTGATGTAATACCCAGTACACTAAGACACTCAACCACCGCTTTCTAGTATATAAATACATAAATATATTAAAAGCATTGGAAGTTTGCAATAAGGGCAATAGGGTTAGGGCATATCGGTGCTAGAGCTTGACGCGATCAGCAGATTGGCCAGCCGCCTTGCCTAAGTAAGGGACATAAGAGAGTGTTGCATGTCGGACTGCTCAGCCACCAGGATTCCGTCCTCATGCATTATGGGTTGACACCCACGATCAACGGCCTGAGGGGACTTTACCCCTCTGCCGATGTACAGTCAATGTATTCTATACCCCAAGCCGACAGGGCGAATAAAATAAATAATCAGCTAAGATTTGTATAACTCAGTTTCATCCACAAAAAGTCGTTTTCTTTTTCAAATATTTTAAAATCTAAAAACTCACATTAGACGCATTATTAGTAAAATATAATTTTATGAACATTCAGTCGTGCATGGTAAAAAGATTTTCCTATGAACTCTAATTGGAAGACATTTTTCTTTCAACGCAGAGAAGCATCACGGGAAAATATTCATGTTTTATGAAAGCTTTAACAAGATTCACAAAAGAATAGAAAATGGCCATTTTTATACTATAAATTGTTTGGACATTTTCTCCTCTTCTTAACAAATGACAATGAGCTGAAAAGTTTATATCATGATGTCATATCTGCTGTTGATCATTTATTTGGTCAATGGGATCCTAGCAGTAATGGAAGAGGTGTGCGAATCTCAAGTGAGGCTATGTTGAAAAATAAAGCTCATTTGGTCATATTCCATGAGAGTATCTTGGTCAGCCTATGAACCTTTCTGCGACCCTCATTAAAGTAAGTAATAAAGAAGGTCTCTGAATTATCATCATAAATGATTGCTATATAAGGCTGATGATTCTTTAGATTAAGGGAAAATCTCTTTAGTTCCAAGTGTTAGTTTTATAATTGTAAAATGTGCATTATCTTATTATAATGGAGATTGTGTTTTTCTGTCTGTAACCGAAACTATATTACTAATCGAGTCACTATTCCCATAGTTATTTACATCACATTCTCCATGATTTTATTTTTATTCAAACTTCAATTATTAATAAAATTGTTTTACATTATTAATACTGTTGACCATATCTACATATTTTTAACATGCGTTTGTATTTATATATACAAAATATAGTGATTTGCAGTGTGAATGGGAAGGCTAATTTGCATATTGATATTAAAAATTTGATTTTAATAAATATGTGCTCAGTATTATTGATTTCTAATTGTTTGGTTTTAACTGAATGAATATGAGCAAAAATCTCGGGGATAAATCCATTAACAATATTAATAGTAATTCTATTCTTTACTTCCTAATTTAACTAAATAGTTAAATTATGAGATTTTAGCAATGAAAGACGGGAGGGAAGAAAAAGCAAGTTTTAGTTGTTCCCCCTCTGTTTCAAAACTTTTTATCGGCATCTTATTTAGTTTCATTACCCTTTCTAACATAATATTTTATTTAATTAAAACTTAAATACTTGCACGCGGAGGGTGCATATATTTGCTAGTGTATGTAAGTAATACTAAATAGACTGACATGTATCAAATACTAACATTATAAATTAAAGTTTTTTTTTCTCAAGGATCACAAAGTCCAAAATAAGAATCAAAACTAAAGAGTAGTTAGATTTTAAGTCATAATAAAATTTCCTTTTTACATTTACATTTGTAAAATCTTCAACCATCAAATCTTGTAAATATTAAATATGAGATTTGAATGTGTTTTCCATTCATTCTCATTCATTGACTTCACAAATAGATTTGTAAAGAAAATAGTAACTCTGCTGTCGATACATTATATTAAGCTTTACTATTTCATGCCAAGTAAAAGAAGAATGTATTAGTTTGGTTAGGAAGACAGCAAAGAGGAAAACTTTATGGGTGACAATATATCAAAAGGAAAACCGGATTAAGTTCACTTATGCAGGAAACAAGACATATGGAAAGATGTTCTTGGTTTAAGTAAGCAGTTTTCTTTCTCTCTTCTACACACATTTTAATTCACCAAATGGATTTCTTGTCTGTCTGTCTCTCATCACATAACTCAAGAAAGGCTAAAACGAACGGTCAACGACCTTGCTTAGTTTACTTATAAGACAATGGAAATTCCGAAAAAAGGTTTTTGGCAAGAGTTTAGATGTAAAATGGAAATGTACTACTAAAAAGAAAACTCTTTGTTTTCATCTGATTATCAAAACATTTTTTTTGTTTTTGCTTAGCATAAAGTATACATCTTGCTCAAAACTTTGCAACAGATTCTGAATTATGTTTCTAGCCTGACATTTGCCTAGGACTTAACGGTAACCTCTCGACGGAATCTATTATATATATATATATATATATATATATATACTAGCAAATATATGCACCCTCCGGATGCAAGTATTTAAGTTTTAATATAATAAAATATCATGTTAAAATTAGAAAGGCTAATGAAACTGAATAAGAATTCAGATAAAAATTTTGGAACAGAGGGGGTATAATCGGAAAATAGAACAACTTTGAAACTAACTGTTCACCATTTTCCCTTACTCCCGTCTTTCAGTGGTAAATTTCCCTAATTTAACTATTTAGTTAAAATAGGAAGAAAAGAATAAAATTACAGTATTTCTTTATTTAATAGATTTCTGTTAAGATTTATCCCCGAGATTTTTGCTCAAATTTATTAAGATAAAACCAAACAATTAGAAATCAATAATACTAAGCATATATTTATTAAAATCAAATTTTTTAAGATCAATATGCAAATTAGCCTTCCCATTCACACTGTAAACCGCTATTTCGTGGAATATATAAATATAATTGCATGTTATTAGTATGTAGATATTGTTAACAGTCTTAATGATGTAAAACAATTTTACTAATAATTGAGGTTTAAATAAAAAATAAAATCATGGAGAATGTGTGTAAATAAAGGGAATTGTGACTTGTGTAGTTTCGGTTACAGACAGACAAACCCACAATCTCCATTACAATTATATATATATATATATATATATATATATATATATATATGAGAAGAAAATATTTAAAAAATATACACATATACAAACACAGGATGTTATGATCAGGAAACAATTCTTAGTGTCAATACTTAAGCATTTCGGTATATTGTACCATCTTCAGGACACTGTATAAGTAATGTTTATGTGAGGGACAAAATGAAAGATGTTAAGTGTATACTGCTTGTTTGAATATGATGCTATTAACCGTCAATTTTTATATGCGCGTTTGTTTACGAAAGCCAATGACGTGATCAACGCATGTGCATTGGCTTTCGTAAACAAACGCGCATATAAAAATTAACGGTTAATAACATCATATTCACACAATCACTATACACTTAACATCTTTCATTTTGTCCCTCACATAAACATTACTTATACAGTGTCCTGAAGATGGTACAATATACCGAAATGCTTAAGTATTGACACTAAGAATTGTTTCCTGATCATAACATCCTGTGTTTGTATATTTTTAAAATATTTTCTTCTCATTAATTTCCTCACCGTATTTCCATTATATATTTATATATATATATATATATATATATTATATATATATATGAGAGAGAGAGAGAGAAATGTCTTAGTTTATAAACTATTTGCAATGGAACAATTTTGCTACCATTGGTTTCTTGCTGTGTAGCAGTCATCAGGCAACGAAAGTGTTTTCCATCAACGCTCTATCAAAGATATTGAACACTCTTATAATAACACTGTACGTTGGATTACTACCGCTTCTTCAAGTATAATAGTGCCAACTATATACATTGATTTATATATATATATATATATATATATATATATTATATTATATATATATGCATAAAAAGTTACAACCACGTGTTCATTGCAGTAGCATAACTAGTTTATCCAAAAGGACTCAATATATTTAATAAAACAGAGCATTTATAGTTACTAGCAAATATATGCACCCTCCGGGTGCAAGTAATTAAGTTTTAATGTAATGAAATATTGTATTAAATTAGAAAGGCTAATAAAACTAAATAAGAATACAGATAAAAAGTTTTGAAACAGAGGGAGTATAATAAAAGATTTGAAACAGAGGGAGTATAATAAAAAATGGAACAACTGAAACTTACTCTTCCATCACTCTCGTCTTTGATTGTTATTTTTTTCTAATTAAAGTATTTAATTAAAAGAGGAAGTAAAGAATAAAATGACAGTTATTTTATCTTGTTAATGGATTTTATTTAAGATTCATTGAAGAGATTTTTGCTTATAGTCATTAAAATAAAACCAAACAGTTAGAAATCAATAATACTAAGCACATATTTATTAAATTCGATTTTTTAATATTAATATGCAAATTAGCTTTCCCGTTCACACTGTAAACCGCTATTTTGTTGTATATATAAATATAATTGCATGTCGTCAATATGTAGACATAGTTAACAGTATTAATAATGTAAGACAATTTTATTAATAATTGAGGTTTAAATAAAGATAAAATCATGGAGAATGTGATGTCAATAACTAAGAGAATTGTGACTTGAGTAGGAATATAGTTTCGGTTACAGACAGAAAAACACACAATCTCCATTATAATAAGATAAGAAAAAAATGTTTTTCTCTCTACCATGGTTTCGGTGTTCAAGGTACACTTTCCTCAGAAGAATTCCGGAGTTCACCTGAAGAAGGTGTACCTTGAACACCGAAACCGTGGCGAAGAGAAATGACTTTTTCTACACACACGCACTATATATATATATATATATATATATATATATATATATATATATATATATATACCAACCCCTCTGTACGAGCAGGATATGAGAGAAGGGCAGAGTTAAACAGGTTTGAATTCAGAGTTTTCATTCTCCTAGACCGGTTGCCATACCATAATTTATTTTCCTATCCTTAATACACTTTGCGTTTCTTCCTATTATTTCTCTGTTAACTCTTTCATTCCCATATCTTGGCTGTGGATTATAATGGTTTCTATTATGTTAATTATTCTGTTTTCTTCCTCCTCTTTTCTTTGGTAAAAAGTATACCCATATTCATGAAGTGTTTTCTCTCCGACTTCGGAAATGTGTTTCATTACATGTAAATCATTGCTAGCATAAATTTAGTGGTGATAATGAGAATCTATTATTATTATTATTATTATTATTATTATTATTGGGTCCGTTTTAGCTCAGTCGATAGAGCGTCTACCTGGGAACCAGAAGGTTCCTTGTTTGATAAATGCTCTTGCCAACTCTGTATGAGTCGCACAGGGATCCGTTTGGTAAAGTGGGGAGCTGATGTTAGGTGTGGCGCTCCACCTCATACGCTAAAAAAACAATCTCCTTTGTCTAGCGCTAGTGAAAAGGAGAGAGACTCGCTGTCTACTGATTCCGAATATAAACCACCCCGATGACTTTATTTGCTTTATTATTATTATTATTATTATTATTATTATTATTGTAGTAGTAGTAGTAGTTTGACTAAGGGTCACAGAATTTATTCCATGCAGTTAATATATGTATACACTAACATATATTTATACTTATACTTATTTATAAAATATTCTATATAGATTTATTTTTGAATTAATTTTTCAAAATGTGAGATATTCCATAGAATGTATACAAAGTGCTTTTTCCTACGATAAAAGGCTTTTGAGTTTGTTTAGTTTTTATATTGACGATGTTGATCTATCAAAACGTTTTGCGTTTGAGTCTTGAAGTTGTCATGAATGGTACAGTGATCAAAAAAATTTTTGTAACTCTATTTGTTGTATTCTCAGTGGGAAGTGTCTTTCCCATATACTCAATCATTCTTCCCCAGGACATCCAAATGAGCTGGTGCAGGACACAACCCCATTCGTCATGAAAATATATTTCTTATAAACATATATATCATCAATAATTGATCGATTTTCCTTTAGCTTCCAAGTTCCACTTAAACACTGCGTCATATCTAGAATCTGCATACATTTGGGGTTTTGCTAGTAGAAGACAACTGGAGATGCAATCGCTTTTCTCATTCTGCTACTAGGATTGGATAGTTTCCTATCGAACTTGTTAGATATTTATACACAATGTACCATCTATATAGTTTGACAATGATTCTAAGTAAAAAGATATTAAATGTACTTTAATGGATTTTATTAAGTATAAAAAGGAAATATTTGTCATTATATTTGTAGAATACTGTTAATTGATATTCTGTGTTACTTTCACCCTTAGCCAGGATTGAACCTGCAGTCTGGAAATGACTGTTACAGATTGTTAACTATTGGACAGTGGAAGAGTCAAATACCTCCTCAGCTTAATGGACTCTTCCTGGCAGTAGTGGCAGTAATTATTTAAGCTGTTATAGTTGGTTCATTGGAGAACTAGTAACTTCATAGTTAGGCTTGGCCAGTCATGTTGCTCAAACCAATTGTTGACTGTCTAACTGACTTACTTCAATAATATTATAAAATAAACATTGACAAATTCCCTGTATTTTTTAAACGGGTTTTAGTCGGATTATCGGCGACTAAACCGGTTACCCCACCAAGCTTATCTGGTGAGAAGGATGGCTAGACATCCAGCAGGACGAAAAACAAAACCTGTCAAAGGGCGGATGAAGCCTTTCGCTCAACGGCCATCTAGCAAATAACACACGCAGGGACGTAGAAATACTTGGATTGGTATCCAGGCGCGTAGCAAAACCACCGGAAGAGATACATTCCTCAGCCTTGTCAAGGCAAGTGTCTAGGAGAAGGAAAACTCCAAAATTTAACCTGTGGCGGCTGCTAGGATTGTATAGTTTTCTATCTAACTTGTTATATATTTATTTTGTTTGTTTTGTGGCATATCAACCTCAGTGGGTCATTTAATGCCGATAAAGTTTTGAAATAAATCAATTCTTAATGGATAATATAATTTTGTTTATCAACTCATGTTTTTCTATTAAACCCATAGATGGGACCCTAACAGGTACTACCACTCCGGGTCAGAGTGTACCAGGGAGCAATGGTGATGAAGGGGTGCTCCACATTCCCCAAACCTCCAAAACTGAAACCTCACCATCAGACAGAGTTTAACGTCATTCCCAGGACATGTAGACCCTCAGTCACCGCCTTCAAGCACCCATGTGATAAAGAGGGGTTTGGGCTTGCCATAAGGGCAATACGGTTGGGAAAATCATATAGGTGCTAGGGCTTGACGTGACCAGCCGATTGATTGGAGGGGGCCTCTCCGACCGCCCGTCTAGCCCAAGATAGGCCAAAGTGGAGTATTGCAAGTCATTAGATATTTATACACAATATACCATCTATATAGTTTGACTATGATTCTAAGTAAAAAGAAATTAAATGTACTTTAATGGATTTTATTAAGTATAGAAAGGAAATATTTGTCATTATATTATAAAATAAACATTGACAAATTCCCTGTATCTTTTAAACATATATATAATAATCATTATATTAATTATTTCTTATCTAATTTTAATATATATTTAGAATAATCATTAGTTCCAATTACCGTCGAATTGGTAAGACTAGGCAACAAGTAGTCGTAACTGGATACGAATCTATCTTGCTGCTTTACTACTGCAGAATGCCGGGGTATTTATGAAGCCTCATAACATCATAGACACCAAGCAGCCAATCAGGACTCAAGGAATGGAATCACCTAAATACATGAATGGCCTATTCTTGATTTCCATAAATACCAACTGTCTTGGCACTGGTTCAGTTGTGCTTAGCTAGTTGCCATTGTTCAAACCAACAGTGCGCTTACTCACTTCAAAAATATATAATAATTTTCATAATTATATTTAGTATTATATCAAAATGTATAATGTTATGGTTACCTTCGTGGAAATAGGCATGGTGACTAGAGTTAAAATCCTGGGTATTTGCCTTTCACGTTATGCTAATACCCTTAGGAAAGGTATGAATCCAACTATTGTCCCTCCCGCTATGGGTTAATAGTAAGGCAGACTAGACTATTTAACCTTGATTATGCAACCAGCCAAGGAGAATGAAAACTCTGAATTCACATGTTAAGCTTTGCTTAAAAAAATTGGCCTTGAGTCACATCCTACTCGTGCATAGGGGTTGGGAATTATGGATATTTGATCACTTTCACGGGCATAACATCATCATCATTATAGAGACCTACTGACAGTAGTGGTTCCCTATCGGCCATCGCTCTTGGTAAATCATGTAGACGACATAGTATTTACCACGTACTCCACGTGTACGGGTTAGGCACAAGGCCCTATTTTGTGGGACTACCCACAAGCCGTGACTCATGGGTGGCGGGTGCAAAAATGCGTTAATCCCGTCGGCATTCCCCCTCAAGGAGGGCGCTTCAGGCACTGGGCAATAAACCCAGCCTTTCCCTTTAAATAAAGGTGGCAGGTGTTGCCTGGATCAACGCAGTTAGCTTGTAAGATCAATTGGAGAACATCCCTTGTTAGCAAGGGCGAGCATGTTTGCTCTTATTACCTGGATGGTTAATGAGATTTAAAGTCTAATCTGGAAGAATTTGTATCAACCAATTTATCTCCAACTGCAATTTATTTAGAATAATTCACCTTCAGGAATCGCAAGGTTCCTGGTTCGATATCGGTCCCCGCTAACTCAGTGCATGAGTAACTTCAGTAATCTGGTCTGCTCGGTAATGTGGGTGGGTGGGCTGACGTAGTTGCGGTGATCCACCTCAGAAAAAAGAATTCCCAGGTCTAGAGCTAGCGGAAAGGGGATATAATCCTTCGCTGACGAGCTGATAACCACAATAAGCCATTCCGCCAAATTTACTTACTTTTACTTTTTATATAAATTGTACCTATGACATTTTTTAGGTCTAAAAATTTAATAGTCTAAGCCAAACTACGAAGTTGAAATCTTGGCCGCTAGTTCTTTTTAAATATTAACCCTGCAGTTAACTTTTATAACGAATTATATTCGTTAGATTAACCTGTAAATAATGCATATATATATATATATATATATATATATATATATATATAATATATATATATATATATATATATCATTTATTGAAGGCAAATTGTATCCATAGATACATTTGTTAGATAATGACTAGGCATAGCTTATCATTTTTGTAATGAAGTGTAGGATTTAAATTTAACAGTTACTGGAAAATAAAACATAAAAGTTCATAAATTTTTAAAGGCAGCAGCCTACAACCCAGGATCATCCAAATGATTCTTTCTGATTGGTTTAGGAGGAACATGTGATCAAATGGATCTTGCGAGAGGTAATTAACTTAGAATCGAGCGAGCAGCCGTGGGGGTCGGACGGTATTTTTGTTATCTGCATGTTATCTTGTGTGTGAATATAATGATAATAAATAGTAAAGTCGTGTGGGTGGCATAATGTTGGTATCAGCCAGAGCGAGGGAGTCTATCCCCTTTTCACTAGCGGTAGACCAAGGAGATTTTTAGCGTCTGAGGTGGAGCATAACACCTATCTTCTGCACCTCACTTTACCATACAGATCCCTGTGCGACTCATACACGGTGTTGGCAAGGACGGGTATCGAAACAGGAACCGTGTGGTTCCTAGGTGAACGCTCTACCGACTGAGCTAAAACGGCCCTTAGAATGTAACTACCCCATTATCGTTATATTTACACCGTCTCAGATATATTACTCTTAAAAGATTCGACGGACACTTTCAATGGCCTATAAACATTATCACGAAAACATGTTAGACAAACACATTAAATCGTATAT
>CM042149.1:83074948-83162448 GCA_023376005.1 Doryteuthis pealeii
TGCTCTTAAACTTGAATGTAAACGGTAAGTTAATTTAAAGCAAAGTACATGAGAATTAGATTAAGTTTAATTTTGTTTAGCATTATCTGCATTATTCGGACTATTGTCCCCATCTTCATTGTTATTTGTACAACGTTTCGGCCGATATGCCCTCCGACCTTCTTCAGGTATTTCTTGTCGGACTCGGGAACCTACTCGGACTCGGTAACCTTTTTTTCGGACTCGGGAACCTTCTTGTCGTAACCGGGAGCCATCACGGAATTTCGAACTTATCCCTTTATTTCAAATAGTAGGTTCCCGAGTCCAACAAGAAATACCTGAAGAAGGCCGGAGGGCATATCGCCGAAACGTTGTACAAATAACAATGAAGATGGGGACAATAATCCGAATAATGCAGATAATACTAATCATCAAACCTCATCTCAAACATTCAGAGAAATATTAATTCTTTTTATTAGTCTTTTAGGAAATAGCCGATGCGATACTCTCAGTGCAAGCTTTATTTTGTTTATTTTGATTGGGAGACATGGAACTACTAACTGATGTAAAATAAATGCAGACGATGAAATTAGGTCTAAGATGTTATATTGCACGAGAATTGGTGTAATATGAGATACAGAGTGAAAAAAAAAAGTCAAGACAGTTCTAAGTGACAGTTATCTCTAGATTGCAGGTTCAATCCTGATCAAGGGCAGCAGTAACATAGAATAATAGTTAACGCCTCTACTCCAGCTATGGTTAGCGGAATGATAATATGATACCCCCGTGGACTGAATAAAGGGTTAGGTTCAGTGATGGCTCCCGATTACGACAAGAAGTTTCCCGGGTCCAAAAAGAAGGTAACCGGGTCCAAAAAGAAGGTAACCGGGTCCAAAAAGAAGGTAACCGGGTCCAAAAGAAAAGAAGGTTTCCGGGTCCGAAAAGAAGGTTTCCGGGTCCGAAAAGAAATACATGAAGAAGACCGGAGGGCATATCGACCGAAACGTTGTGCAGATAACAATGAAGATGAGGACAATAGTCCGAATAACGCAGATAATACTAGAGTGAAAGAACATTGATATTTTCGAAGCTTATCTTACCAGAGTCCAGAGTTATATGTGAAAGTTGAGCGAGTCACAATTTTGCCAAATAAGGAGAAGTGGGGGGGAGCACTCAAAGTAGATAGGAGATGGCCCCTTTGGTTTTCATTCAGTTTTTCTTTTCCTACACGGATGGTCTAACCAAGGTTAAAAAGCCCACTCTACCTTACTATTTACCAATATCTGGAGGGAGAATAGTTGGAGTCGTACCTTTCCCAAGGCCATTAGCCGTGTGACAATAATAAAGATAAGTTATAGCGAAAGTGATGATAATTTTGAACTTTCCCTCGTAAAATGAAAGTTTTTCCTTTCGGAGTTAGAAAGAAAAAGTTTCAGCAGCTATCTACAGCCGGGATAGAACTCCGATCGATTCAGCATCAGTCGGACAGCTTAACCGCTCGCTATCGTTACTCACAGAATTTTTTAACTGTTTAAATACACACGTCTCTTTATATGTAAAGGCCACCATAAAGTGCAATATATATAAGTTAATTCAATTGGCTAGTATGGAGGGGATGATTCTATTTGGGATCATTAAAATTTCACTGTACATTTTGTCATAGAATTGATTTCCTCTAATAAATAATTACAAGTTTTCTTGGAAATGAAAGTGATAAATAAAACATGAGAAAAATAATTTTGATCTCAACAGAAATAAAATAAATACAAAATATATTGATTATAGTAATTATATATCGTAAAATGTACATTTTCGGCAAAGTAGGAAGAATGTTTACAATTTATTTGTGTGTATCCTCCAAACAACATTAACGCACTTTGGTAATAATAGCGATTTATGTTTATATCATGTACACCCTTGTGCAAATTAATTCAAACCAAACGAATAATTCCATTAGTATTACTAATAGTAGTAGTTAGACGACGGACTCTCCTCCTCCTAATACTCACGTGACCTTACTATATAACACTTATAAAAAAACAAAAGTCATCGAACCACTGATTTCATTATTTATTGTATTAACCCTTAAGCCACCTATACAAATAAAACCTTTTAATAACTTTGTAGCATACCGAAATACTCACCTCAAAAAAGAGACAATAAAAAAAACAAAAGTCAGCGAACCACTAATGAGCAGGGCAAATAAATATCCCGAATAGAAATAAAGAAAGTACTAAAAACTTTAAAATCTCCTATTTTTCTCCTCGTTATTCATCAACCGCTCCCCCAAATGACTACATTACACAATTCGAATTCTTATCCATTTAAATGTACAACAAAACATCCAAACTGGTTGAACACGTCTGAATCTCAATGGAAGGATTAACAGTGTATTTTTTCCTGTGGCTCTGAGTAAGTGCACCGTGTGTGTCAAAGAATCAACTTTTCACCATTCACTCATACCTGATTCGAAAGTGACTTCCGCGCCATTCAGACCAACTAAATGTTTACACAACGCCGGAATGCATTGAAAAAGTCAACAGTAAAGAGTGGAAATCCTTTGCCGTTCCCTCCTGCTTTTATTTACTAACGCCAAAGCACTCAGACATTGATCATCAAAGCTTTCAACAGGATTTTATAAATTGCGGATAAATTCAATGGTTTATTCCACGTGTAGTTCTGCTTTCTTGCTCTGATATTCTTTCAACAAGGGAAAGAAGTGTTCCTTCTCTTAATCCATTCTTTTCCAGGTTCCATTCTTCACTAAAGTAGGGGATTTGGGAAATAATTTTAAACGTAAATAAAAGGCCAATTGAGTATATTCCAAGTACAAGTCTAACAGTCATACAACTGGATTATTTGACTGGAGGCAAGCAGGTGGGGGTAGGGCTGTGGAGTCGGTGTGGTATAGTTGGAGTCAGAATCAATTAAGGGCCACTGAAGTCGGAGTCGGTAAAAATATACCGACCCCGACTCAAATTTAATTCATACTTTATATGGTCCTACTTTATTCTGAAAACTTATACAGTTCACACTCCTTATAAATAGATTATTAAAAATAGCATGGTTTTATATTTATTTGTAGGACATAATCCTTTGATTAGATAAAGAGGAGTCGGAGTAGGAGGTTCCAAGAATAGAAGAGACAGAGTCGGGATCGAAATGTTCATGTTCCAAATCCACAGCCCTGGACCTAATCACTTCTAACCTACAATTATTATATATATATATATATATATATATATATATATATATATATATATAGAAAGTTTTGTAGAGAAAAAAACAAGACGTTAAAAGTTTTGCTGACAGAAATCTGTTTTGACATTATGAATGTCTTACAAAGTTGCTTTGATAAAGACATATTCATAATGTCGAAACAGATTTCTGTCAGCAAAACTTAACATCTTGTTTTTTCTACAAAACTTTCTACACACATTGTCGGATTCAATATCAATTTTTACCTTTTATATATATATATATATATATATATATATATGAAATAAAATATTATGGTAATAATTTACCGTTACTAAAGTTTCATGCGTATTATGCCATCCCCAGACGGTTAAATATTGAAAAAATGGCTTGTAACGTGATGTGTGCTCACATGATATAATATTATTACACAAGACTTATATTTAAAAACATAAGACGCTTAGGTCTTAATGCACAATGTGTCCAGATATTTAAAAAAAATGAAAGAAAATAATAATCCGCATGGAAATTTAGTAACGGCAAATTAGTAACATAATATTTTATTTTAAATTCTAAATCTGGGGAAAAAAGCTTGTAGTTTAGAAGCATGAAAGAAATGAATGAAATAAATAAATACATTTTGATGTTGGGGCCTCACTATTAATCTATAGCGAAGAACGTCAACAAGTACAGCAGACATTGGAGAAACCAGAAATGCATCACAACTTTCCATCTACTCAAAAGCACAAACAAAAAGAAACAAAATGGATAGTACATGTCCACACACACATACAAGGTTTAAACTGAGAGGTAGGAAATTTAGATTCTTATAAATACTTTAAAAAATTCTCATCGCAGTTCACTACCAATACAAAAACCCTAATTCCCCCTACTCTAGCCACTTACAGCCCAGCTGCAGAATCAACAGAAAGTGGACAGCACAGAAAACAACATCAAAGACAGGGCTAGAGAAAAGCACCACTTGACCAAAAAGGACCAGAGACAGTCTAACACAAACATTTAAAAAAGAGGGACGTAGCTTCTAAAAATATCGGTAAATATATGGAATTCAGAACATGATATTCAACTCAGTTCTTCATTTCTTTCATGTTCATACATAACTAAAAAATATTTTCCCATGAATATATATATATATATATATATATATATATCAAACACTCCAAAGATATTATATGTTAAATATTTACAAGAAATTATTCAGATGTTTTGCTTCCTGAAAGATAACATTGTTTGAATTGTTAAAATCATTACAAAAAACAGAATTATAAAGTATCTCTAAACAAAAATTAATATCATTGTTTTTACTGAAATATTTAACCGGGTCCACAAGAAAGTTTTTATTTTTATTTACCGACAGGATCTTCCATCAATTTCGGGATGTACATTTCAAAATATTCAATTTTCTCGTATTCACTTACCTGAAAGATAAAAGAACAGAAAAATCAATTAGTTAACAACATATTGTATATTTTTAATTTGGATTTACATTAATTCATCAAAAACTTTCAACATAATACCCCCTTCTAGAGTTAGATCCCACTAGAAACGATCAAACCCTAGTGCATCACCCGTCTTGTTCAACGCTAGTATATAACCTGGCTTTAAACAGAGTTCTGTCAACGCAGACCTTGAATTATTTTCCTTGATTTATCTATTTGTTTTAGGTGAAACATTGTCATTCACTATTATATATTGATTTTGAATAGCATTTTACACTATTTTAATTTCAGTTGCTTTTTGTATCAACTCACTTAGGTCGTTATTTCTACGAGATAAGGTAACAGGGCAAATCTGAAATAAAGGATTAAGTCTCGCTGATACTTAAATCACATTATTCAACGCAACGACTATTTTACCATCTAAGAGACAAAATGGAAAATATGGCACCGACAGAGAAAAACATTGCATTAGTTTATAGGTATTATTTGAAATTACCCGATACGACCCCAGGGATTTGGGATATAAGCCAAACAAGAGATAAATATTAGTCAAATTTCCTTTAAAAAATAATGAAAAGTTATTGCTTCTATAAGATAAATAATGCCCGAGAATAACACGAATAAAATACAGTTTAAGAATCGAAGAATATAACTCTTAAAGAGTAGCTATATAAAAAAATGCAGCAATACCTTGACTTACGAGTTTAATTCGTTCCGGTCATAACACAATTCTCTCGTATATCAAATCGATTTTCTTCATTGAAAAGAAAGAAAAAAAACCCCAGAAATGTCATTGATCACTTCTAGTCTCCAGCCGCATAAATACACTTATTCTTATGTTTTGTTTAATAGCACTGTATTGTATAAACACATAAAATATAAAGTAAAGAATTCTGTGCTTTAATACGTTTTTATGTAAATTCTTTTATGTATAACATTTGTTTTCTTTCTTAATTTGAAATCAGATTTGAAAAAAGCTAAGAGTCAAAAATAAATTTATATCTGATAAATTGAAGGTTATCATTTATATTTTACTACGTATATGTAAATATATGCGGATATATAATAATAATAATAATAATAATAATAATAATAATAATAATAATAATAAAAGAAGGTCCGCAAAATGGATTGTTTTTAGAAAAAAATTATTATTTCTATCTTGCATTTGCGACAGCTGTTTCAGATCTTCTGCTATCTTCTTCAGGCTTTGATCAATCATCAATCATATATATATATATATATATATATATATATATATATATGTGTGTGTGTGTGTGTATGTATATTAACTTTATTCATACGTACGTTGAGCTCTCTTCAGTGAATACTCTCACTAAATATTTGATATTATCACTCTCTCTCTCTCTCTCTCTATATATATATATATATATATATATATATATATATATATAGAGAGAGAGAGAGAGAGAGATAATATATATACCTATGTACAGGTCTGTGTATATGTGTGTGTTTATGTAAGAGATTAATATCGAAAATATCAAATATTCGGACAAATCCATACGATTCTATCTCTCTCATATATAATATATGAATTATCAGATTGTTTATTTTTAGATAAATTCTCTAGTAACTGAAACCCTATTTCATATATTCTTTTATTTAATTTTCTTGAACAAGTTTCAAGAAGACCCATTATTGCTCCTATAGTATACTCGTACCCCATTAAATTATATTGAATGTTCAATTCAAAACATATTTTCTTTAAATACCGGATAAATGATCATCAAGAAATTCGAGGACGACCCTGTTTGTTTACTGTTTGTTTTTTTAAGACTACTTCTCCGAGACTCGTTTTGATAAGATATTTTTAAAGGAGATCTTGCCTATGAGAACGGGGAGACAGCTTACTTAGTGCACTCTATGATTCACAATTGTTATTTCTTTACTGCCAGTTGATTGGTAAGATTTTGCTTCCGTGTCGAATCTGTCTAACAGATATCGATTATCTTCTGCGAACACTAAACTCTGCTGAATACTATTCTTGTGCACTTTCAAGATGCTAAACTCATTGCTACTTACACAACACACTCGATATTTCGCTACGCATAACTGTTTCGCTGGACTGATCGCCTGTTTTTCGTCTCTCTCTCTCACTCTCCTGTCACGAGTATAATTCTTCTTCTAGAAATGACGCACAGAACTAGAAGATAAGAAGTAATAAAACATAGCAAAGTCGGCTGAGAGGAAACTATATTGCTGTATTCTGGCCGATTGCTTTGGTCTTTTTCTATATTTCTTATTATTCGGAGGTGAGATATTACCTGTTTTGATATTTCTTTGTTACTTCATGGCTGCGTACCAAGATTTAGGAGTTTCTGTTGGTAAACATGTTATAACTTGAAGTCCCTCGTGAGAAAGAAAAGACAATATAGCACACAAGGACAATGCTCTCTCATATATATATGAGAGAGAGAGAGAGAGAGAGAGAGAGAGAAGAGAGAGAGAGAGAGAGAGAGAGAGAGAGAAGAGAGAGAGAGAGAGAGAGAGTTAGAGAGAGGGAAGAAAATGGAAGTGAATCCTACAGTATGTAATATAGTGAAAAATTGAAAAAACCAAGTTCATAAAACAAGTGATGTTTATTTCGCCAACGCTGCAGTGTTTCGATTTATTTCAATAGATCTTCATCAGGGCTTTGTGTTAATTTGAGGAAAAATAGATGTATCTATTTTTCCTCAAATTAACAAAAACCTTGAAGAAGATCTATTGAAACAGATCGAAACACTGCAGCGTTGGCAAAATAAACATCACACGTTTTATGAACTTGCGTTTTTTCAATTTTTCACTATACACATATACACACACACCCATTCACCCATATATAAATGATATTTTATTACATATGAATAAAAGCAGTTATTACATATAAAAATATATCAGAACATATTACAGCACGTTATACTTTACTTTCTATTCTATCCTGTTCGGTGATTACAAAGGTACGACAGCCTCACTCTGATTCTTCTGATAGGAGAAAGTACTCCCGGATTTGTTAATGAGATCTAGCCCATTTACAATTAGAAAAAAACTTCGCTGTTCACCCTTGAAAAATAATTAAAGTTCCAATTACCGTCGAACTGGGAAGACAAGGCATCACACGGTTGTAACTGAAATACAAACCAGAATAGTCACAAAGTCTACTGCAGAATGATAGGATATATATAAGACTCCACAATGTCATTCAAATCAAGCAGTCAATCAGAACTCAAGGAATGGAATGACCCAAATCACCCAAATTCATGAATGGGTCATTCTTGATTTCTATATATACCAACTGTCTTGGACACTGCTTAAGTTGTACTATTATTCAAACAAACAGTAGACTTACTGACTTCAATAACCCTGATTAACAAAATAAGACTACTTTAAAATGTATTTATTAAAAATACGTTAAAAAAATACACAGACAAAAAATAAGTCTTTAAACTTCTATTTCAATATCGTCATTATTTATTACTATACATTTCACATACGGTATATTCGTTTTTTGTTTTTTGTTTTTTTCTCATTCCGTTCACGAAGAAAGTTTCTGGTTTTAATCAATCTACGCCAGCAACTTCAACTTCGGTATCCGATGAAAAATACCAGAAGTCTGATGTTGCCAAATTGTAGCGTCATGGCGTTCGTACAAAAAAGTGTGGATTTCAGGTTTCATACCGTTTTGTTTTCTGAGCTTATTAAGACTACTCATCCTATCTTTACTGCAGTCATGTGTACGTTGATTTGATTGGCTGACATTTATTTACATCCAAAAGACCATCGATACGTATTGTTTCATTTCCCATTAGTTTCGATTGGTAAACAATATTCTATTGCAAACTATTCTACTACTGATCGATACGTAATACCTAACGAACAGTATCAACCCAAATCGTCATGGTTAGCACATATTAAACAGGACTTATATATATATATATATATATATATATATATATATAAAATCAATTGTATTATTATGGATTGGGACTCATAACTCATGCAATCATCAGATGAGTCAAATGGTTGAGATCTTAAAAACCAATAGTCAAATGGTTAAGATTTTCTTTAAAAATTTTAAGAAAATCTCAACCATTTGACAACTGGTTTTTAAGATCTCAACCATTTGACTTATCTGATGATTGCATAGCCATGAAACTTTAAGTTATGAGTCCAAATCCATAATAATACAATTGATTATAAATCTGCTCTGCTTTATTAGCATTGAGCACCTTTTCATGCCAATACTTTTTTCATTCACTCTCTATTCATTATATATCTATTCATATATATATATATATTAACTTCGAAACACGTGTCTGTGGATGACTGATATCAGTCATCCACAGCTCGACATTTTAACAGCTACCTCTAACCGGCATCGAAACCCGATAGAATTTTCGTCAGCTAAGCTCCTTGCCCTTTCGGCTATCAGCGGCTGTCAGTCTGGGGGTGAATAATTAATTGATACATCCCTACGGGAAATGTTCTTACAATCACCAGAGGACTCGTCTGTAAACAGGCGAGTAACGGCTCACGTTAAACGGTGAAATTTCAATTAATATCCCCCTACAGTGCTCACCAATGAGAGTTATTCAGGGTAGCGCGGACAGGGAGTCAACGACGCTTGATTACTGACACTTTTCTGACAGTTTCAGATTTTTCCTTCTCCTAGACAGGTTACCTAAACAAGGTCAAAGATCCCAGTACGCACTGCATTTCACTCAGCCGAAGGTAGAATTTTTGGATTCTTACATTTCCCAAGGGTATTAACGCTATGTGAAATGCAAACCTCTTCGTCCAAGATTCGAACTCGTCTCGCCGTGTCCTTTTCCTACGTGTATAACCATTACCCCACGCGCTCTTTTTATATTGCAGTTGTTAGATATGTGAATCAAATTATTACGTTTGCTTTTTTATATACATTAGCAAAATAAAAAAATACCGTCCGGGCGATGTAAAAATAGATTTTTGAAACATATTGCCTGAGGGGAGGGAGTAAAAAATTCAATGTCAGGGAGTTTGTACCCTAAGTAAGTAAAATCATAAAATTCATTAAAGGATTAAAAAATAAAACAATTTTAAATGTAAACTTTAAATATGTATTAAAATAAAACAAACTATATTATAGATATAAGGGTCCGGGTTAGCTCAGTCGGTAGAGCATTCGGCTAGAAACCACAAGGTTCCTAGTTCGATACCGGTCCTCGCCAACTCAGCGTTATGAGTAGCACAGGGATCTGTGCGGTAAAGGAGCTGATGGTAGGTGTGGCACTCCATCTCAGATGCTAAAACAATCTCCTTGTCTAGCGCTATTGAAAAGGGGATAGACTCTCTCGCTGACTGGCTGATACCGACTTTAGGCCGCCCCGACGACTTTTTTTTACATAGATATGTAATACCAGTTTATTAAAACTTGTTTTAAAAAACAATGATGATTGTCTAATGTTGCATGTTCAACTTTTGAGTGTATTTATTCTATGTTATGACGATTTGGGTAATGTGACGAAAGCAGTGACGTAGTTTTTATTACAAAAAACCCGGAAGCTAATCTCCATTATTATTAGATATATTTTCTCTGGCTTTGATATTAATTTTCATTTGTAAGCCAACGACTTTTTCCATAAATCCTGATATGCCCATATGCGATAAATGGTATGCAACTCGAAATGGGAAAACTAAATGTGTTTGATTTTTGTTTGTGATATTCTTGGTCATTTGAAAGAATCACACAAAAAGACTCTGCTTCATTGGGTTTTGTTGGTGATAGTAATGCTCGGTAGATTTTGCCAACTTTACATGTTCATAGTATCAGTGGACCAGAAAGAACATTACTATTCATTCGATGGGATTTGGCGTAGGTGTCATGATAATAAAACTAAAACACATATCATTGAATATTGCAGTAATGTGATATGCCCAGAGATCTCATTGTATATCTTTAAAAACTTTGGAAAGAAGCTTATATATATATAGAGAAATATGACAGTATGTGGAGAAAGGTAGATAAACACGGGATGTTAGCCATTTTCTACAACATCCCGTGTTTGTCTACCCTTCTCCATATATATATATATATATATATATATATATATATATATATATATATATATAACCTTATATATAAACTGCTTTCCAAAGTGTAATTATATTTGTGTGTGTGTGTGTGTGTGTGAAGAAAAGAGATTACGATAAATCCCATAAAATATTACGAAAAGTATTGGAAAGGTGAATAACAAACACAAACGATTAAATTCAATCAATATTTCGTCTGTTACTTTTCATTATTATAAAAGAGAATCGAATATAGACGAGAAAAAGGTAAAAGCAGAAGCAACCCCCCTCTTTTCCGTTTCATATGTGGGTGAAAAGTACATCAGCCTGGGCTCTTTAACTTTGGTATGGAAACCGATCTAGGAGATGGAAAACTCGGAATTCAAACCAAAGAGGCCCTCTTCACTCTAGTCAAAAACTATTTTGAGAGCTCCTCTTTCCTTCTAGATTGGTTGCTCAACCATGGTTACCGATCCTATTATGCCCTGCTATTGATCCATTGCGGGAGAGAGAAATGTTGATTTGTACCTTTCCCAAGGGTATTAGAAATGCAAACAGCTGCGTCTCGTGTTATTTGGATTATTCGGACTATTGTCACATCTTTATTGTTATCTGTACAACGTTTCGGTCGATGTGCCCTCCAGCCTTCTTCAGGTATTTCTTGTTGGATTTGGGAGACTTCTCGAACTCGGTAATCTTCTTGTCGTAATCGGGAGCCAACCCTTTATTCACTCCACCGGGTTATCTGGTTTTCATTCAGCTAACCATAGCTGGCTACAACTGTTAAATTGTGTTAATCATTTTCTATGTTACTGTTACCCTTGACAGGATTGAACCTACAACCCAGAGATAACTGTTACTTAGATCTGTTTTAAACCACTGCCTATATCCAGGAAGTGCGTGGTGTAATGGTTAAAGTCATTGGAAATGGACTCGTCGCCCCGAGTTCAAATCCTGGAAAATTAGCTGCATCCAGGATTTGAACTCGTCTCGGCATGTCCATTTTCCACGACGGTAACCATTGAATCACCCTGGTCTTATTGATAAGATTGTGTATAAAGATCAGTATTAATATAAATAATGAAAATGTGAAATTCATTAAGGACTAACCAATAAAAAGTTTGGTTGATTGGTTGGGTTTTACGGCATGTCAACCCCTTGGGTTATTTTATGCCGAATACTTCTATTGGTAAAAAAATGTTTAATGCTAACAAAGTTTTGAAATAATTTCATTTTTAATGGATAATACAATTTTATTTATAAACTCAATTTCTATTTAACCCATAGATGGGACCCTAACAGGTACTACCACTCCGGTTCAGAGTGGACCAGGGAGCAATGGTGATGAAGGGGTGCTCCACATTCCCCAAACCTCCAAAACTGGAATCTCACCATCAGAGAGTTTAACGTCATTCCCAGGACATGTAGACCCGCAGTCACCGCCTTCTAGCACCCATATGGGTTGGGGCAATTATATAGGTGCTAGGCTTGACATGACCAGCCGATTGATCGGAGGGGGTCTCTCCGACCGCCCGTCTAGCCCAAGATAGGGCCAAAGTGGAGTATTGCAAGTCATGAACTGCTCAACCACCTGATAAAAAGTTTGAGTTATAAAGAAGAATAACAACTTCTTGGTACATTATTTCTTTTTCTTGATCAAGTAACGAAATACTAGAGAGTTAACAGTGATTGATTCAAAGATTAAACAAAGGTAAACATCCTCGAACATTGCGAATCGATGCGACCGGTTTTAATGTCATTTACAGTTCAATTATTAACCGCCTGTTCAGGAAATCTGAAGTATCGCCATTCTAAAGAGATGAAAATTGCCACAAACCCTCAAAGCTGAAATTCCTCGTACACAATGAGATTCCAATATTGGAAAATCTATTGTCAAATAAATATTCTTATTTCTCATGTCACTAACACAATTCACCGATGGAAATTTTTATTTGTTTTTGTATTTAATTAGCGCTAATTCATAGTGAAAGGTTTCGAGCATAACACTTACCAGATATAATTCACAATTATATAGACTTGCTGTAAACAACAATTGAAATATTATTCTCCTAGTTTTATGTATTTTTACACAATTGTCCTCATCTTTATTGTTATCTGTACAACGTTTCGGCCGATGTGCCCTCCGGCCTTCTTCAGGTATTTTTGTCGGTCTTGGGAACCTTCTCGAACTCGGGAATCTTCTTGTCGTAATCGGGAGCCATCACGGAACTTTGAACCTAACCCATTATTCAGTCCACGGGGGTATCTTGTTCTCATTCTGCTAACCATAGCTGGGGTACAGGTGTTAAGCTGTGTTAATTATTATTCTATGTTACTGCTGCCCCTGACCAGGACAGAGCCTGCAGTCTAGAGATAACTGTCACTTAGAATTGTCTTAACCCAACTCCTTTATCTACTAGCCATGTGTCCAATAGTCCGAATAATACAAATACTACTCAAGTCACAATCGGTTAATACACATATTGTGTAAAATCAATATTATCGTTTACATCGTTTCACACGAAAACACATCAATTTTGACGAGTTTCCATTAGATTTTAACATCACATTTATTTTACTCTGTACAAAGCTTTGCTTATTCTAGTGCAAATGCATAGGTAAAAGTGTAGCATTAGACTTGTACTACTGAAATTGTAACATACATAATTTCCCAAAGGTTTCGAGTTAAAAACTTATCAGATATACTGCGACATATCCAGACTTGTTATAAACAACTGCTATGTTATTTTAATAGTTTTAAATGTTTCTACACAAGTTGTTGGTTTTGGTTAATTTTCATTTTGTAATAACTACAAATGTAAAGACAGTTTGATTTTGATGTGTTTTCATAGAATCTTAACGTACATATTTTTTTTTTTCAAATTTACATAAAAGTTTAAGCTTGGCATTTATCAGATTAAATTATATGGTATGTTGACAGATATATTTGCAATGTTATTTTGGAATGTCTTTCAAAATTTGAATTTTTGATGTTAGAAATATTGTCGAGAAAGTAAGGTGGTGGGGAGGAAATATTTGAAAAATGGAAGAAAATGGAAAATGCAGGAAAAGGATAAGTACTCAGATCTACATGTTATTGACCATATTGGAAATTGATCTCTTTGATGAAATAAAACGGGAACACTTCCACGCTATTCCAGTACTACTGAATCATTGCACTATTTGGACACAAACAAAACGCTTGAATCTCAGGGAGGAAGCGTTGTATCTTTAACAAATCCTGGTTCGTTTTTTTTTGTTTTTTTTGCATATCAAACCTTTTAAAGTTGTTTAATGCCGAATCAAATCCTATTTGATAAACAAAGGACTTACATTGCTAACAGTTTAGGCTGATGTTTAAACGGTCACCCAATTTAGTACTGAACAGACTCATGCTCCTTAACTTCAGTGATGTAGCGGGAACTGGTGCTTTCAACGGGACTTGACCATAGTAGGAAAAGATGGATTTCAATGACCTGGTCGTTTTGTTCGTTGTTTTTGTAGCACATCAACCGCTTTCCGGGTCATTTACTGCCAAATCTAGGCACTTTTATATACTATGGTCTCGGGTTGCATATAACACATGATTTTACTAATCTGGAGAAACATGCTAATATGAAATTATGTAAATGTCACTAAATAATAAACATATTTCTGAATGTATTGAATTTATTCCTCTTTTTTAAATTGCTTCCCTAAATTTTAATTGGTCTCTCTTGTGTCCATCTTTTAAAGTTTTTTTTATTTTGTATCAATGTACTTGTAATTTTACGTATTTACATATTTGTATAATTTATTTACAATAAATATTTATATTTGTTCCAAATTTTATTGATGCTGTACATTAGAATAAATTTTAGCAATATTTCCGATATCCTTTTCACCCAGTTATTGAGAGTGCACAAGAATTTCTTCACCAGAGTCAATGTCCGCTGGAAATAATCGATATCGATTAGACAGATTCGACATAAAAGCAAAATCTTACTCCCAAAATGTACTGGTGACATAGCATCTCGATTTGTTAAATAAATATTATTTTCTTGTCTCCAACTTGTATCCAAGAATATTCAACTGTTATTTTATAGATCCATGGTGAAAGTATCTGGCTAATGAGTTTTTCATTAAGTTTGGGATAAGCGTGTTTCAAATGACTGACCAGCTGGTTTGTTTATATACGTATTTGTGGCTGCTAAATTTGTATTTCAATCAAGAGTTATTAAGTTTAATATAAAACCAAAATGACGTATGTTTATTCGAACAGTTTATCCATTTTTATTACTGTATTTGACGGCATATTGCACGCACTTTTTTTTTCAAAATTTTGGCTCAAAAGATTGCACTGCGTCTTATACATCGTAGGTGAAGTTTGAGACCTCCTAGGCCTAGGCTAGGGTAATTTTATTATTATTATTATTTCCTGCTATTAAGATGCCTTGTCTATGCTTATTGCTTGCATGTACTGCCAAATTGCTTTTATACAGCTATCTAATGCGAGTGCGTCTTATATGCTGTCAGATATAGTATTTAGTTATCCAGATGTAGATATGTGGAACATATCTAACTCTGGTTTCGACCGGGAGTCCAGTGAGATTCGGCTGCTGTACCTTACAAGCTAACATCGTTGATCCCAGGGAGCCATCCCCCGGGCAACACCTGTCCCCTTGATTTAAATGGGTATGGGCTGGGTTTATTGTCCAGGAAGTCTGCTTCACAAGTTTATTCAGGGTAAATAGTAAAATTTCTTTCATGTGTCTTAAAAGGAAACTTAAAAGGAAAATCCGACAATTCAAGCTACATCAAATCAGAATAGATATTCCAGGCTCTGCCAAAATTATTAAAATTTTTACTGAACCCTTTGATGAATATTTATAACAGTACCAAATCGCTATTTTGGTACTACGATTAAGAATATTCCGAACCGAAATGGGAACTTATTAATCATATTGTTTCAGAAACTGAAAAAAAAAAATTATACTATTATAGATAGCGGATAAGAGGAAGGAACTAGAGATTTTATCAAATAATCAATACTATAAGACAGAGTATCTCGCGTGGGTAATAGTTAGCTAACTAAACTAACTCCTAGTGTGTTTCATTCCCACTATTTCACACATTCTTCCAAACCAGTCCCAGTTTCATATATGGCCATATAACAACTATACACAGGTATTGAGATCTCATGAGGACTATGAAAAATTCTTTCTATTATATCTATACGAATTATATATATATATATATATATATATATATATATATATAATGAATACTATAAGACTTAGAGTATATTCAATCTAACCATACGCATGCGCTTTTTCCATAGTTTTCACATTTGGTTAAAAAGGTGTATACACTTGTTTTAGGATTTTACTGTTTTATTATTACAGATAAATAGTGTCAAATACACACACATACACACACAAGACCAGATGTGTTGGTGGTGGGAATGATTCTATTCAGGGCCTTATTTTCCCTATATATATATATATATATATATATATATATATATATATATATATATATATGCATGTGCTATTGAACACATTAAATATACAATATATTAAATATCTTTAATAACTAACACACTTAACTTACACCCCCTTCTTTAAAAAAATAAAAGACTCTCCAAGTTTAATAAAAACATAGATAAAACAAACTAAAAAAATGAACTAAAACCAACTTATATACCCCATGATGACGACTGGCGAAACAGTCGAAAGCGCTCGGGATAACAGTATGGGAAATATTCTATGTCAATTGGATCCAAACACCAAAAAGATCGCCAGACGACTGGAAAAATATGGATCCAAAAAATGAAGAAAGAGTACTCCGTGTTGTTCAATAGCACATGCCTAAAAAATAACTTGCTGTAAAAATACACAACATATTATATATATATATATATATATATATATATATATATATATATATATATATATATATATATATATATATATATATATATATATATAGATAGATAGATAGATAGATAGATAGATAGAGGGTGATGGGAATAGAATATAATCATTCCCAACACAAACACATCCGGTCTTATATATATATATATATATATAAGCTTAAGAAACTGAACTTGTGTCGCACCCTGCTCGTGCGGAGCGGTTGGTATGTATGTATGTATATATATATATATATATATTTGTTAATGTATAAGTAGTAGCTTACCGGTGGGTATGAGTACGATCGTAGGAAGCGCACAGTAAGTAACCAGGGGTTAAGATTGAGAAAAACAAATACAGAGTGCTCAATACAATGTAGAGCAACAATTTATTTTAACAATGGAAAGGAGTAACCTACTCGAGTTTCATCGATTGATTCTTCAGGGTTACATCAGTTAAATTAATCGAGTTTTCGATTAATCTTAATTGGTATAATAATAACGTTTCAACGGGCATGTATTATACCAACTAAGATTAATCGAAAACTCGATTAATTTAACTGATGTAACCCTGAAGAATCAATCGATGAAACTCGAGTAGGTTACTCCTTTCCATTGTTAATATATATATATATATATATATGTGTGTGTGTGTGTGTGTGAGAATTTATTGATTTTATTTATCGGTAATAATATCTTATTATAATGGAGATTGTGTGTTTTTCTGTCTGTAACCGAAACTATATTCCTACTCAAGTCACAATTCCCTTAGTTATTGATATCACATTCTAAATGATTTTATTTTTATTTTAACCTCTAATTATTAATAAAATTGTGTTACATTATTAATAATGTTAACCATATCTACATATTAACAACATGCAATTATATTTATATATACCACAAATAGCGGTTTATAGTGTGAACGGGAAGGCTAATTTGCATATTGATATTAAAAATGTGATTTTAATAAATATGTGCTTAGTATTATTGATTTCTAACTGTTTGGTTTTATTTTAATGAATATAAGCAAAAATCTCTTCAATGAATCTTAAATGAAATCCATTAACAAGAAAAAATAACTGTCATTTTATTCTTTACTTCCTCTTTTAACTAATACTTAAATTAGAAAAATAACAATGAAAGACGAGAGTGATGGAAGAGTAAGTTTCAGTTGTTCTATTTTTCGATTATATCCCCCTCTGTTTCAAATCTTTTATTATACTCCCTCGGTTTCAAATCTTTTTATCTGTATTCTTATTTAGTTTCATTAGTCTTTCTAATTTAATACAATATTTTATTACATTAAAACTTAAATACTTGCACCCGGAGGGTGCATATATTTGCTAGTAACAATAAAATCCTAAAACTAGTAAGTACATATTACATATACAACTTTTTAACAAAATGTGAAAACTATAGAAATAAGTGCATGTGTATGTTTGATTCGAATAACAATCCAATATAAAAATCTGCAAGTCTAAATCACGAAGTTGCCAACACACAACTTCCGAACATAAAAAAAATATGGATGGCCAAAAGCATAACGCTTATATGAATCATTTATTACTCAAAAAGTTGCCAAGAGGTCTGTAAGTTTTTCGCCATTTCGCTTCATTTATGCCCCCCAACCACCAACAGAGAGATTAAATACGTCCAACCTTTCTTTATACGCGAAATAATTTGCGTCCCCCGCATTGGGTCACAGATCCTGCGCTATGAGATCAATCACGAAGAAAGGCGCCAGTCCGGCATTGCAAACGTTTGTCATTGGCAAACGATTCGCCCAGTGCAATCTCATCATTTTTATTAATGTCCACTGACGCTCCACGCGCATGCGCATACTCAAAAATATTGACATGCATTTGTATACAGTGTGTGTGTGTATCAGTGAGCAACAGAGATGATAGAATAAGCATTCGTAAGATGAACATGAATGTGTATTAAGATTTCATAGAAGAATGAACAATGTTGCTACCTAATGATGTGAAGGGCTAGAGTTTACCGACTAAAAGTGTTTTATGATTTTATAAGACATGATTTGACTCCATACGTGTAATTTCTTGGAGTTGACTGTAAAGGAAAACCGTTTAGATCTTGTAATATTGTTTCGAAACTAGATTAATTATTTGGAAGAATGTGTTGTCTATATATGGTCAAAAGGCTTAATATTTATCTCATACGTTATGCACATGGAGGTGCATTGTGTAATGGTTATCATCATAGAATATGGACACCGTAATCCGAGATAAAATCCTGTAATTATTATTACTACTACTAGCAGGACATGTAGATATACCACAGTATAATAATTTAATTATTATTACTAGCAAATATATGCACCCTCCGGGTGCAAGTATCTAAGTTTTAATGTAATAAAATATTGTATTAAATTTGAAAGGCTAATGAAACTAAATAAGAATGCAGATAAAATGATTTGAAACAGAAGAGGGTATAATAGAAAAATAGAACAACTGAAATTTACTCTTCCATAACTCTCGTCTTTCATTGTTATTTTTTCTAATTTAAGTATTTAGTTAAAAGAGGAAGTAAAGAATAAAATTACAGTTATCTTTTCTTGTTAATGGATTTCATTTAAGTTTCATTGAGGAGATTGTTGCTTATATTCATTAAAATAAAACCAAACAGTTAAAAATCAATAATACTAAGCACATATTTAATAAAATCATATTTTTAATATCAATATGCAAATTAGCCTTCCCGTCCACACTATAAACCGCTATTTTGTTGTATATATAAATACAATTGCTTGTTATTAGAATGTAGAAATGGTTAACAGTATTAATAATGTACAACAATTTTATTAATAATTGAGATTTAAATAAAATTAATATCATGGAGAATGTGAAGTCAATAACTAAGGAAATTGTGACTTGAGTAGTAACATAGTTTCGGTTACAGTCATACAACCGCACAATCTCCATTATAATAAGATTATAAATGTTGATGTGTACTTAAGAGCTGTTTCTAAATAATTCAATATGTAAAAATATAATATGTGTGTATCAGTGAGCAACAGAGATGATAGAATAAGCATTCGTAAGATGAACATGAATGTGTATTAAGATTTCATAGAAGAATGAACAATGTTGCTACCTAATGATGTGAAGGGCTAGAGTTTACCGACTAAAAGTGTTTTATGATTTTATAAGACATGATTTGACTCCATACGTGTAATTTCTAGGAGTTGACTATAAAGGAAAACCGTTTAGATCTTGTAATATTGTTTCGAAACTAGATTAATTATTTGGAAGAATGTGTTGTCTATATATGGCCAAAAGGCTTAATATTTATCTCATACGTTATGCACATGGAGGTGCATTGTGTAATGGTTATCATCATAGAATATGGACACCGTAATCCGAGATAAAATCCTGTAATTATTATTACTACTACTAGCAGGACATGTAGATATACCACAGTATAATAATTTAATTATTATTATTATTATAAATGTTGATGTGTACTTAAGAGCTGTTTCTAAATAATTCAATATGTAAAAATATAATAATCCCAATTTAACCCTCTCTTTCTCATTCTTTTTTTTTTCTTTTTACAGTCTTGCCCTTTTCTGTATCTTTCTCCAACTCTAGTATTATATTTCTTCTGTGTAGCATATCATTTATTTCTTTAAAATGAAAATGGTATCACCC
Organism: Doryteuthis pealeii; assembly: GCA_023376005.1. Taxonomy (NCBI): domain Eukaryota; kingdom Metazoa; phylum Mollusca; class Cephalopoda; order Myopsida; family Loliginidae; genus Doryteuthis; species Doryteuthis pealeii. The sequence goes on from CM042149.1 coordinate 83,095,207, forward strand.
TTTATTTAGCTAAGGCAACGACACTTATAAGATATTAAATTCGGCGGATAAGTGACACTAGATAATCAATATTTATATATATTTTTTTTCATTTCATATTGGACGATTTTAACGGTTTCATTTTTAACCGGAGGGTGTTGCAAGAAGATAACAGTCGGAAGATTAAGGAACACCAGTCATGATATATATATATATTAACATTATTACTACTACTACTACCATTAATATTACCATTATTAATACTACTACTATTACTGCGACTACTATTATTAGTACTACTACTATTATTATTAATACCATTATAATCATTAATACTACTACTACTACTATTATTACATTACATTATTAATACAACTACTACTATTATTATTATTACTACTTTATTACATTAATACTATTATTACATTATTAATACAACTACTACTATTATTATTATTAATACTATTATTACATTATTAATACAACTACTACTACTATTATCATTATTAATACTATTATTATTATCATTATTACTATTATTATTATCATTATTACTATTATTATTATCATTATTACTACTATTAACATTATCAATACTACTACTATTATTATTAAAGTGTATAACAACATCAAAGCGAACAAGTTTGATCAATATATTTTTACTGTCATTTCTCATCATTCTCTAAAAAAAAAAAAAAAAATGGAAAATATTTTTTCATTTTCTTTATAAAGGTTGTGCAAAAACGTTTACTACTTAAAAAACAAACAAAATGTCTATACGATATATGCATTTAAATTTACATCGATAAATTGCAAACTAAAAGATTATATCGGTAAATATAGATTATATTTCCTGTCAAAATCCAGGAATCTAAGAACAGATTTAAAAACAATTTGGAATTAAAACTGACTTATAATTATATTGGTTTAAGTGCCAACGGAAATCAACATGAGTGTACCTGTATCTGACAGAGAAATGTATTGATTTCAATGCAGACAGCGAAAGGCAATTTTCGCAGAATTTTCCAATCTGTTCATAACTGCTCCCAAATAAAAGTTGCGCGAAATGCAACAGGAAATAATTATAACCATCTCTCCCAAAAGAGAGTGTGCCCTGGTTATGACACTAAACAACATCTGATAGTGAGGCTCCAGTTCTGTAAGTAAGTAAATTCGTCGGGGTGGCCTAAAGTCGGTATCAGCCAATCAGCGAGGGAGTCTATCCCCTTTTCAATAGCACTAGACGAAGGAGATTGTTTTTGCGTCTGAGGTGGGGCACCAATTACAATTTGCACGAATGTCACCTTCATGTTCCACAGTTTCGTTAGTTCTCTGGCATGGTCCAAGTATTTTTCTATCTTTTTGCTTTCTTTCACTTTCACTAGGTGTTCAGCTGAGACGGCAAAATCCACGAGATGACAAGTTCTCTTCTTGTTAATCAATACTAGGTCTGGTCTCCTGGCCGGGATTAGGTGATCCGTTTGTATCTCAAGATTCCAGGGAATTTGTGTGTCTTATTCACCATGACAGATTCAGGCTTGTGCATATACCATTTATTTGCATTATTATTATTATTAACACAGTTTTTCTTAAAATTCTTGATACTATGTCATTTTATTAAAATTAATATTATTAGATATAGATTGTTACTTGAAGCCGTAAAACCTGTAAAACTATGTTGAAACCCATACCAAACAGACCAACATAGGTATTACTTACAGAGGTCATCCTTATCTAAATATTTATGGAACTCAACGCGTTGTCTAATTTTAGTGGGATAGCCACTATCAGCCGCTAACCCACCACATCCAAGCAAAGTACAAAAACTGATGATACAATTGAGATTACAATAATAATAATAGGCCTTTAATAGAATGATTTGGTTTGGTTTGTTTTACGGCATATCAACCTCAGTGGGTCATTTAATGCCGATAATTTTTTGAAATAACTCAATTCTTAATGGATAATACAATTTTTTATGAATACATTTTTCTATTTAACCCATAGATGGGATTAATAGTATGAGTTCAGAGGGAATTTGTAAACTTTGATATATCCCATCATACACATACATGGGAGAAAATACCAATAAAATTTGGCGCAGCCGTAGGGAAAATTTGGTAAACAAAGGTTTAAACATAAAAGTAAAAGCAACCCAGCATGGATATTAAGAAACAAATATACTGTATGTATTGTTTGTTTAGAGAGAAAATGTATATAATCATATTTCTGATTGAAATTAATCAATTTATTATTAAATAATAATAAGAAAAAGAACTAGTCTCAAAATGTCGCCAGGAAAATAATATTTCACTACGCTATTTTTTCAAACTATAATTAATTTAATCATGTCAAACGGCGTAATAACAATCAATTAAAATATGGAAAAAATAGTTTTCCTATTTGCTAAGCAAGGAAAAAACAAATTAACGAAATGTTACTATATATGTATATAAGTCAAGGGAAGCAAAAAAACTGACGCATGGGAATAGGTTTCTGCTACGCTTGTGACGGCATTACAATAACAATATAACAATTAACCTTTGAAATATAAGATTGTTTACATTATATTAAAAGTAGATGGATTTTTTTCTCCGAGCTAACTTCATTAAGTCTACTATATATATATATATATATATATATATATATATATATATATATATAAAGTAGACTATATATCATCATCATGTCACGCTTTCAGCGCGGATATCCATTACAATCTCTCTCCATCCGTCCCTACCGCTCATCATTCTCGGGAAGTCCTCTATGCAGCATCCTGCATCTGCACAGAGCTGATCAATGTACGTTTTTGCTGGTCGGCCCACTCTGGCCTGTCCATGTGCTGGCTAACACAGAAGGACGTCGCTTATGAGTTCGTCCTTGCTTTTCCAGCAGTGTCCCGCGTGTCTTGACCGTCTTACTCGGATGGTTTGTGTGATATGTGGCAGGTGGCCGTACAGCTGTTTTCTCGTAGGGTGTTGTTTCCTTGTCTTGTTCAGGATCACCCGCAGCATTCTTGTGCAGCTCCCATCTAATTTATTCTCTAGTCGCTTAGTTAGGGTCCAGGTGGTGCAGCCATACAGCAGTACTGATATGACAACGGCCTGGAAGAACCGTCACTTTAACTTGTTTGTGAGGTTGGATTTCCATGTGATCGATAGTTTATCTATAGCGGCCCATGCTTTTCCTATACGTGCACTAACGTCATTTTCTGTGGAGGAGATGTTACTGCCTAATTATCTAAATTATTCTACAGAGTTTAGGAGTTTGCCGTCGATGGTTGAGATGTCGCTTTTGTTTTTCTCTCAGCACGAGCAGTATCTGCCCCAAGATCATTTTCATTACTGGAGTTTAACTGACTTGAATTCAGAGTTTTCCTTCTCCTAGACTAGTTGCCTAATCGAGGTTGAAAAACAATCTGTCATACTATTTGCTCATATCAGGAGGTAGAATAGTTGGATCCGTACCTATCCTAAGGGTATTAGCGCTCTTTGAAATGCAAACATCCTCATACAGAATTTGAACTCATTTCGCCGAGTCCATTTCCTATGACGATAAACATTACACACTTGACCCCTCCTCAAAGATTTATATATATATCATTACTAATAATAATACTATTATTGGATGTGAATGCTTATCACATTGTAAAAATGTGCAGACAAATTATTATTAGTGTTGGATTTTGTGTCAAGTATTCAACTCTGTTACAAGATGAATGCAAGTCTAAAACTAGAGTTTGGTAGGTGACTTATATGGAGCTGTGGATTGTTCCATTATGAACTCAGGCAAGTTCACTTCCTGAGTTCTGATTGGCTGTTGGATTTCAGGGTTAGTAAGAACAGGGATAAGTACCCACTCTTCAGCCACCACTTTGCATTATGCCAGCAGCATGCAAGGACTGTATTTAAGTTACAGCTTGCCTGTTTGTTTTTGTCTACTAACTCGACGGTAGCTAGAACCCCACTGCGATGGTGAGTACCATTGTTTCTACAATTAGTAAATAGGAATAGTCACTTGAATCCATATAAAGAAAGTAAAGTCGTCAGGGCGGCCTAATGTCGGTATCAGCCAATCAGCGAGGAAATCCCCTTTCCACTAGCGCTAGACCAAAGAGATTGTTTTTGTTTCTGAAGTGGAGCGCCACATCTACAATCAGCTCCTTACTTTCCGTACATATCCCTGTGCTACTCATACGCTGAATTGGTGAGTGCCGGTATCGAACTAGGAACCTTGTGGTTCCTAGTCCAACGCTCTACCGACTGAGCTATGTAAGTAAAAGTAAAGTAGATGTAGTTGTCAATTATTGGTATAAGCATTCGATTCGTGAGTAAAAAATAAAGATAAAAAAAAACTTAAAAAACGAACGCTCTACCGACTGAGCTAATGTATAACTTATTAGTATTAAACAGATATACTTGAAATCTCATCACGTTGTACAAATTATATTACTTAGGAAAACGTAATGACAACCGTATGGAAATAAATGATTATATAATAGAGAAATAAAATGATTGCAAACAAATGTTAAATATATAGTTGTTCTTATAATAGACATTTATAAATCAATCAAATTCCGGCAACCAATATCAAATTAAGGGGTTAATATGTTGTGCAATAAACAAAAACAAAGCAGACCAAATCTTTTCATTTAGACAGTTTTATTGAGAACTGCAGACAATTTGGTATTTATAATTATGTTACCAATTATTTACACACACACAAAAAAAACATTTGTAAGAATTTAATAATAGAACAAGAGCAAACTAAACAAATTTCTAAAAGACATATGTAGACTTTACTAACATCTGATTTTATATATATATATATATATATATATATATATATATATATATATAAAATAGACTATAGCTAAATCTCTAAGTCTTTTGTTATTTCTTTACTTATATATTTTCTCTGTGATTAACATTAAGAGCACACATTGAGCTCTCAAACTGCGACTTGTTTTTTTTTTTTAAGAAAACTCTTGTGTCGTAAGGAAGATTTCTTCTCTAGACTTTTGGATTATATATATATATATATATATATATATATATATATATAAGTTAGTGAAGATTATATAGTGTTTTGGGGCGAGATCCCTGCGTATTTCGAAAGCATTTGTTGAATACATATTTCCTCTCAGAGATTGAAAGCTTGTTAAAAGCTTTTTCTTTTTGAATGTTTTGTGGCGCCACTTGTAGATTTATTTGCCTTCCTGAAATTAGATGTTGTCTTGGGATATTACACTGAACTGCATGCAGTTTCCGTTTAAAATCCTCTTTTCGCTAACGCTACAATAGGGAGATTGTTCTTACTAAGTTTGAGCACCATAGCTATTTTCAGCTTCCCGCTTTACCGCACAGATCAAATTGCTCAATCTGTGCTACTAATGCGCTAATTTGACGGATACCATTATTGAACCCGGAACCTTGCGACTCTTAGGATAATAAATGGATAACAATCAATTAATTTCATCAATTGCGCAAATATATTTTGTAAAGACAGTGTAAAAGGGAAGTTTTAAGAGTAATGGTCATGAAGGGATACGCCACATTCCCCAGAGTTCCTGAATTGGAAATTCCCCATAGGTGTAATTTAACGTCATAACCAGGACACTACGACCCACATCAACCCGCTTCTAGCACATATACAATAAAAAGAGTTGGGTGTTTGCCATAAGGGCAATAGGGTTGCAATAATGATATAAGTGGTAGAGCTTGACGTGTCTTGCCAATTGATTGCGGGAGCTCTTCGTTCGCTCGACTAGCCAATGTAAGGTAAAAATGTAGAGTTGCATATCATGGACTACTCGACCATGAAGATTCCGTCCCTAAGCCTCACAGGTTGCCAACCACAGCCAACAGATTGTCCCCATTGGGTGAGATTCCACCCCTCTGAAGAGGTGCAGTCGGTGTATTCTACTGTCGCTGCCGACAGTGATTCAAGTACTTTCCATTATGATTGAGTTTTACTCGTACAAAAATATTATTTATATATATATATATATATATATATATATATATACACGTCGTCGCCAAATTTTGGCTTAAAATCAGAATGTTATACTTTATACGATGTGCGTGTCTTGGGTAGTTACATATTTTTTCCACAGATACCTATGATCTATTTATAACTTCAATAGGTGCTAAGATTTTAAATATTAATTTTTATATAGGCACTGATTTCTTATTTGGGCAGTGAACAGAAACGAGTTTCTCTTTCTATATAGGTTGATGTGCTCGTATAATCAAGCTTAGTTCACCCTCACTCTCTCTCACACGCACGCACACTCAAATAGACAAACACATACAGTGGCACCTTGACTTACGAGTTCGATTCGTTCCGATCGTTTCCTCATATTTCAAACCAATTTTACCCATTAAAATAAACTGAAATCCCATTAATCCGTTCCAGCACCCAGCGTACCCCCAAAAACACCCTAATGTTTTGGCAACGTTTATTTAAAAAAAATGCAATGTATAGTATAAAAACATAAGATAGAATGTAATGATTTTGTGCTTTGATATTTATTATTTTTATAAATAATATTTTTATTTGGCGCAATAAATCTGGAAACTTAAATGTTTTAGTGAACTTATTAACATAAGCGCATGTGAAATAGGGACATCAAATTTTAGCGTTCAACTCAAAGCAAAAAAATCCACAGAATGACAGCTCGTAACTCTGAAAGCTCATAAGTTAGGTCTCTCGTAGACTATATATAAAGTGGACAAACAATGTGTTTGAAATGCGATAGCCGACAATTTTTTTGGAGACTATGTGCTGAATTAAAGTCATACCTAATTTGTTAATTAATTATAATTAAATGAATTAGGCGTGCATATCGGTTTGAATTTGTCTACGCTTTACATTCAAACTGATATGCACGCATGATTCATTTAATTATAATTAATTAACAAATTAGGTATGACTTTAATTAAGCACATAATCTCCCTATATATATATATATATATATATATATATATAAAATCAATGGTAATATTATGGGTTTACACTCATAACTTGAAGTTTCATGGTAATCCAATCATCAGATGAGTTCAATAAAAGTTTTTTAAGATATCAACCATTGAACTCATCTGATGATTGGATTACCATGAAACTTCAAGTTATGAGTGTAAACCCATAATATTACCATTGATTATAAATCTGCTCTGCTTTATTTGCATTGAGCACCTTTTCATGCCAATAATTTTCTCATTTTTTCATTCACTATTCATTATATATATATATATATATATATATATATATATATATAAACGGTATACAATTTCCTTTTGTCTTACAAATTTGTTGGTGAATCGATAATTCTAACTTTGCATAGAATAAATATACCTTCGGAATTACATTTCAAAATTGACCACAACGGCTATTATGTACAGATATGGGTAATCTTGAACTTTAAGTGACTAAATCCCGACCATAGAATTCTAATAGCGCATTATTTGAAATTAATTTAATTGTTTTTAAAATTACATTTTACGAGTGTTTGGAGTTAAAAACATGTATTACATTGGAGTTGAAAATTTAATTCCAAAAAGGACCTAACTCTCAAAGCAATGAGAATTAAGTCGCTTTGTTCTTTTTCCAAGAGGAACCTTGTAAACAATGGCAGACATCTTTGATTCAACGTAATCTTCACGGAGAAAACACCTTTTTCAAATCCATGTTAAAGCATGTTTTTAACTCGAAAATATAAAATGTCTTTTCCATAACAATTAAGTTTATTTCAAATAAAGATTCCCCAAAAATGGATACTTTAAAATAATGTAAAAATCAATAAACGTTTCTGTGATTTCTAAATATTTTGGAGACCTTACCTTTGTAATTGCCTCTCGTAATACGCTAAAATTTTCTGACAGAGATGTAATTTACTGTTCTCTCTGTAATAGATTTAAATGCGTTTTGCAAATGCGCCATCGTCAAATACTTTTTAATCATCATTAATGTTTCATAAAATGCAGTAAAAAGATTTAATATTTTAAAGTGCACTAAAGTAAAAGATCAAGCTGCTTAAGATAATTGTAAAAATGTTCATTGTTTTATTAAGTGAAAATTGTACAAGTCACTATTACTTCTGCATTTTAGTTTTCGTCAGAGTCTTTCAAGCGGTTTGTAGAGAAATATCTAACAATTAACCTTTCACGAAACTGTACCCTCGTAAGTTGATGGGAGCTCAATTTGTGGTTTTGTGTCCAATCCTACCCGTAGGTTCAATGTATAAAATGGACCTGTCATGGTATAATGGTTAGGATTTCTACCAATTTATTGATACACATGAAGTCAATGAAAATAAGTTCTACCAATTTATTAATGCATATGAAGTCAATGAAAATAAGTTCTACCAATTTATTAATGCATATGAAGTCAATGAAAATAAGTTCTACCAATTTATTGATACACATGAAGTCAATGAAAATAAGTTCTACCAATTTATTAATACACATGAAGTCAATGAAAATAAGTTCTACCAATTTATTAATACACATGAAGTCAATGAAAATAAGTTCTACCAATTTATTAATACACATGAAGTCAATGAAAATAAGTTCTACCAATTTATTAATACATATAAAGTTAATGTAAATTATTTCTACCCATTTGTCAATAGACTTGACGTTAATGATTTTTAAACAGATTATTCATGTAAAGATAATATTTGGCATTAAATTACGCACAGTATGGTTGATATCCTCTAAAACCGACCAACCAACCAACTGAGGCGTCCAGTCATTGTTTAATGATTAGCAAGCTAGTCTAGCAAATCCTTTACTATTGAAAAGCGAGTTTGCCCTATACTAGTGACCTTGTGTCAAATCCTTCCTTTAGGGTAATTATAGTTTTTTTTTGTTTTTTTTTTTACTTTCACGAATGTGTAGGCTCGCAAGGAAAAAATAAATTTGGCTACTGGCACACTTATCCCAGCATTCTGCCCATTAAGAAAATTCTTTGAAAACATCTTGAGAAATCGATAACAGCTGTCTCGTTGAATTCTTTTTAATCTCATCCACACTATGAAATCGCCTCCCTTTCAACGGGAATTTTAGCTTTGGGGGTAAAAGTGCGAATTAGCAATGTAGTAAAATATGATCTGTAAAGGCTGGAGAGAGAGAGAGAGAGAGAGAGAGAGAGAGAGAGAGAGGGAGAGAGAGAGAGAGAGAGAGAGAGAGAGAGGGAAAGGAGAGAGAGAGTTGGGCTATGTGGTGTTTTATCAAAAGAAAAAGACAAAAATCCTTGCATGAAACTTAAAGTATGAACAATGGAGATATTTAAAAATGCCTCGATACATTCCGGGCAATTCATGGCATCGTCGGATCTTTCAATTCTTCATCAATAGTCGATTTCCTTTCCTCACAAGCCGCATACGTGCAATATTTTCGCGTGTTGAAATCACCATTGAAAAGAAGATTTTAGTCGATTATCGACAGGATTTGAAGTGTCGGTTCTATGAATTATCCTCGAAGACCTTCTGAATTGGTTCCGTTGGAAGAAATATCTAAATTACAAGCAAAACACTATATAGATTCTTTGTGAGTGCAATGGTCACACATAAAAAAAAACTCGTCTACTGACATCTCTCTTTGAGTAGAACCACAGTAAACATCTGCAAATGAATGCACAGTAGGGTCTCTTAATAAGTTACCAAGTTACCACAAAGACGTAGAACCGATTCTCTTATGTCCTGTAAACTGGTCTTAGAATATGCTGACTGTATCCCCTGTAAAAGGGCGCCCTAGGCATGGCTAAACTGCATCTGGTGGTGAGGATGCAGTTCTAGAGATCAGAGAACCTGGTTGCTATCACAACCAGGTTCACTGTCACTCGGAGTATTAATAATTGTTAGGTTCCCTTTATTGGTAAAATAAATACGTTTTCATTTTTTTTTGCATTTGATACGAATATAATAGTTATTCAATAAATTATAAATAATTCGTCATATATATATATATATATATATATATATATATATATATATATATATATATATATATATATATACACACACACATACACCACTCGTTCCGCACGTGTAGGATGTGACAGAATGTCAATTTCTTAAGCGGACGTTTGAATTAGGAGTTATATATCTCATATACCGATTGCCTAATCAATATTAAAGAGCCCAGTGTGCCTATTTACTATTACACATAGTTAGAGGGAGAATATGGCAGAATTTACATTTATGGAAAAATATTCTGAAATTCATTTTGCCTTTTTTTAAATTCACTTATTCATTGGATGTTCCTCCTACAAACTAATCAGATATGTATTATATTCACAATTATCCAAACTAATTCCCGACAGTTACATATACAATTCTGATATAAAACAAAAACATTGTTTTTAAATGCAGAAAAGAGATATTCACATAACAGATTTCAATTGGATATATTTTGTAATGATTTTTATTTCATTTTGGTATTTGTATTTGGCAACCTTTAAAGAAAAGCTTTTAATTTATTCATATGGAATTTTTATGATATGCAAACTGCTCAACATCTTAAAACAGACACTGTATTTGAATAATTTGTTTAGAAAAAAACAAAAGCTCTTGAGTATCAACTTAAAATAATGAAACACTAAGCTTAAATACTTATCTCAGAAACTTTAGTGCCCCCCCGGGGGGATGATACTAAACTGTATTCGGTGGAGAGTCTTCAGTTTTGGAGTCACCCCATCGTTGTCATTACTCCAATGTCCGCTCTCACAAATACTGGTTAGGTGGTATCTGTTAGTGTCACATCTATGCACCAAATAAATTTTTCTGAAAATTCTGAGTATTAGGTAGGATTACTTCAAGCCATATAACAATTCGAAAATATTTAAACAAATACTTGGAATTATAATTGTTTATAAAAGATTATTTCTGTTAAAAGTACTCTTCTTTTTCAGTAAAACGTGCATATAATATATAAGTTATGATTGCGTGAACATGGAATCAACGACCTCTGGTTATTGACAGTATCTCGCCTATGCGACATTCAGAACAGGAATGTTAAAATAAATGTGTGTGTCTCTCTCTCTCATATATATATATATATATATATATATATATATATATATATATATATATATATATATATATATATAATGGACTATCTCGTCGATTTTCGACGCATGAGGGTTCACACACACAATGAACACCCACACAGTGATTTGTTTATAGAGGTGAAGGCTTGTGTTGGACAATCCACACTTTTTGGCTCAGTCGATAGGAAAGAATTGGTGCATCAAGGGTTGCCACAAACCCAATCAACGACCGACCTCAGGAATTTTGAATTCAGAATTATCCCTCTCCTAAACTGGTTGCCTACCCAGTCCGCCCTACTATTTAACCCATAGCTGGAGGGAGGATATATGGATTCATACCTTTCCCAAGGGTATTGGCGCTATGTGAAATGCCAACAGCTTCGTCTAGGAATTGAACTCGAATCGACGAGTCCATTTCCCACGACTAACCACTAGCCCACGCGCCTCTCTCTCTCTCTCTCTATATATATATATATATATATATATATATATATATATATATATATATATATATATATATATATATATTATATATATATATATATATATATATATATATATATATATATATATATATATATCTAACGGGAGAAAATTCAATATTTTAAAAAAGAAGGTCCGCAAAATGTATTTTGTTCTCAGAAAAAATTTTTTATTCTTTTTGTTTTACATGTGCTTCCTCTTGTTGGGATGTCCGATGGTCCATGAGGGTGTCTATTTTTTTTTATTTAGTTTCTTAATTCTTCCTCAAGGAGTTTGTATCTTTCATTTGTTTCTGAAAGGGTTTTGAGTATCTCGTCTATCTGTTTGTCTTTTTGCGGCATTCTCTCGTTGTATTGAGTATATAAAAAGTGTTGTTCTGGTTCCAACGGGAGAAAATTCAATATTTTATGAAAAAGGAAGGTCCGCAAAATGTATTTTGTTCTCAGAAAAAAAGACAAACAGATAGACGAGATACTCAAAACCCTTTCAGAAACAAATGAAAGATACAAACTCCTTGAGGAAGAATTAAGAAAACTAAATAAAAAAATAGACACCCTCATGGACCATCGGACATCCCAACAAGAGGAAGCACATGTAAAACAAAAAGAATAAAAAATTTTTTTCTGAGAACAAAATACATTTTGCGGACCTTCCTTTTTTATAAAATATATATATATATATATATATATATATATCGAAATGAATTTATATCCAAAAACAAGGTATATATCCATTTATTTATTTTTAATACTCCGTATATGTAAAAAAATATATATACGCAAATCTTTATATGTACGTTTGAGTTCTCAATTTTGGTTGAATCCTATTAAGTAAACAATTGATACCATCAAATTGGCTACTGACAGTTTCTCGCTTATGCGATGTTCAGAACAATAATGTTAAAACAAAGGTAGGAAAAATATTCCTAAAACTTATAGACAAACACTTTTCTAAATCAAACAAACTATATAAAATATTCAAGAGAACCACACTAAAACTCATCTACAGCTGCGCGAAAAGCATACAAATTTGTGTAAATTGTATGATTTATGGAAATGTTTGTCTATTAGTTTTTAAAAAAATATTTTTCCTACCTTTTTTTAAGGTAATATGCAGTGGGCAGTTTTTTTTTTACGTAATCGTACTGTTACAAATTACTTGAGAAATCCAACATGGCGCTGCAGACAGGATCTAAAAGTGAAGATTGGGAAGAATATTTTGTCAAAGCGGGGATCTCTCCCGACTCAGCCAGGAGATATGCTACAACATTCGCAAGTGAGAAGTTGACAAAAGAGAGCCTCAAAATGATGGATCGGGCCATGCTTAAAGAGTTGGGAATCACGGCAATGGGAGAAGCCCTGTCTATCCTTAAGCAAACTAATGAGACCTCTACCCAGACGGCTTATGCTAAGGCACCGCCAGCCAAGCTTCCCTAACTTCCCTTTGAGATGAACCCCCAACAATTCAGGAAATTCCGAATTGATTGGGAAGTGTTCACGAAGATGACAGATATGCCGACGTCTCAAAACCAGCATCCAGTTGTACAATTGTGTGGACGAATCTGTCCAGAATGCTATAATTAACACCCACCCCAAATTCTTCGCAGACCGGCTGCTAGAGATAGTATAGACATTGGTCACACAGAGATCCAATCCTATGGTGCACAGAATATCATTCTCATTCTGTCTGCAGCGCCATGTTTGATTTGTCACGTAGTCAGCTTGTAACAGAACTGAATACTTGACAAATTCAACAATGTACTTGAAACAATATAATCGGGAGTCAAATACTAGTATTAGATGAGAATAGTATTATCTGCGTTATTCGGACTATTGTCCTCATCTTCATTGTTATTTGTACAACGTTTCGGCCGATATGCCCTCCGGCCTTCTTCAGGTATTTCTTGTCGGACTCGGGAACCTTCTTTTTGAACTCGGGAACTTTCTTGTCGTATTCGGGAGCCATCACGGGACTTTGAACCTAACCCTTTATTTATTCCACGGGGTATCCTGTTCTCATTCCGCTAAACATAGCTGGGGTAGGAGTTGTGTTAATTATTTTTCTAACTGCTTTCACTCAGGATTGAACTCGGGTTCCAGAGACTGTCACTTAGAACTGTCTTAACCTAACTGCCTTATCCACTCGGCCATGTGTCCAATTGGACGTATGGCTCCCGAATACGACAAGAAAGTTCCCGAATACGACAAGAAAGTTCCCGAGTTCGAAAAGAAGGTTCCCGAGTCCGAGAAGGTTCCCGAGTCCGAGAAGAAATACCTGAAGAAGGCCGGAGGGCATATCGGCCGAAACGTTGTACAAATAACAATGAAGATGGGGACAATAGTCCGAATAACGCAGATAATACTAATCTTCAAGCCTCATATCTCAAACATTCAGAGAAATAGATGAGAATATTTGAAACCATAGGCATATTTACCAACCCCTCCACACGAGTAGGGTGTTACACAAGAGAAATTTATTAACAGGAATTAAACAGATTTGACTTCAGTTTTCCTTCTCCATTACTGGTTGCCATGCCAAGGTTACAGAGCCAAGTCCAACCTATCTATTTCGAGATGTAAACGATGCATCATTAATTATGCCTTACAAAACTGGTTTTTCGCTGAATGGTGTTTATTCTCAAAAGTACCCATTCAGTTATAACGTTCCTTGTGTCCCACGAGTAAAATCTTTTCGTCAAAATCATCCCCTGGGCTAAAATTATAAACACCAATTTTGCCAGCTGCTGTAGAGAACAAGCAATTTATTTATTTACTTATTCATTGTTCAATTGGACACTTTACGCAACGGATATAGCGGTTGAATTGATACAGTCTTAATTCTGTCGGTTGCTGGTTCAATCCTGACTAAGGGTGATAACAACATAATAATTAACATAGCTTAACACTTACACCCGGTCACGATTAACGAAATGAGAACAGTCTTCCTCGGTTGGTTGAATAAAGGCCTCGGTTCAAAATTCAGTGAAGGTTCCCGATTACGAAATGAAGGTTACCGAGTTCGACAAGAAACATCTTAAGAAGGCCGGAGGGCACATCAACCGAAACCTTGTGTATATGACAATATAGATGAGATCAACAGTCCGAAGAATCCAAATAATACAGAACATTTATTCTTAATTATTAGAATATTCGCAAAAACTAGAATATTTGGAAATTTCAAGGAACGAAAAAAAAAAAAAAATCACGAGGAACTATTTAAGTAAAAAAGGAGACTTTGCCATTTCATTGCATTTGAATCCTATTGTTGGGTTTAGTATCAATAATACAAAAATGTACAATAAGTATCTATATAGTACTTTATACACATCATTTGTTAGCATTTAATTCTACCGAAACTAAAAGATATATATATAGTTGCATATCTTATTTTATGGATAATGTGATTGCTGGTATCGGGGAATCTTGAAAAATGTTTTTCTTTTTCAGCCTTTGACAGCACGTGGTTCGATTTTATCAGAAATTCAGTGCTCACCAACTTCCTGGAGTTCTTCAGATCTTCAGCAAACCAATATAAACTAATTTAGTTTACTATGCTACTAAGTGAGGATAGATGAAGTTAGCACCGAGCAATTCTCTTGGAGTCCTACACAGTGTTTTATCTGAAGGGATAACATCTATGTAGAAGAAGATCCCATTTGATTGAAGAATATTCCATTAGGCTTCGGGGGGGGGTGTAGAAGAATATCCCATTTTGTTGAAAGAGAGGTAGGAGAATATCCCACTTGGCTACAGGTATGCCGTGAGAATGGACGAAACATTTAGATTTTTCTGACTGTCTTCCTCTTCTTCGTTGCTATATATACAACGTTTCAGCCGATGTGCCCTCCGGTCTTTTACAGGTGCCTCTTTTCAAACTCTGGAGTCTTCATGTTTTAATCGGGAGCTTTCACAGAACATTCAATTGAACCCTTTATTCAATCCATTGGAGTGCTTGCTCTCATTCCGTGACTGGGTAAAATGTTAAGCCATGTTAAGAATTCTGTGTTAGCTTTGGACCTGGACAAGAAAGTTCCTTAGTTTGTCAAGGAACACGTGAGCAAGGCCGAAGGACACATCGGC
This sequence comes from Doryteuthis pealeii, assembly GCA_023376005.1. Lineage (NCBI taxonomy): Eukaryota > Metazoa > Mollusca > Cephalopoda > Myopsida > Loliginidae > Doryteuthis > Doryteuthis pealeii. The sequence continues at coordinate 83,110,800 of CM042149.1, forward strand.
CGAAACTGAAGAATAAGTTCCAATTAACCGTCGAACTGGGAAGACAAGGCAGCAAGCGATTGTAACTCAATACAAACTCGAAATGCTACAAAGTCCACTGCAAAATGACAAAGTATATATAAGACTCCATAATGTCATTTAAATCAACCAGTCAAGCAACCAATCAGAACTCAAGGAATGGAATGACCCAAATCCCCTGATTCATGAATGGATCATTCTTGATTCCTATTTATACCAACCGTCTTGGACACTGCTAGAGTTCTACTTAGCTGCTGTTATTAAAACCAACAGTAGACTAACTGACTTCATGTATATAACAATAATTATAAGGACAATATTATAAAAACGTAAACAATAGAGATTATCAAGTCTTTTCTAAAAAAATCCATAAAAATAAACAGAATTATAGATGAAAGTGACGTTTTAACATTATGTTTCTAAAGTCGGTGTTTACATATACGTATATATGAGCATTAACAATGTTTTCTTATTGTTACTTTGTATAGACGATGCTAAAAAAGGTTTCTAAATAATACATGGATTGTTTTTCAGCTGCGTAAAAAATGCTTTTAAGTAATAGAGTCTACTATTTCTCTTACGGAATCATCAAAGAGAATAAAAATACTTTTGTATAGTGAAAGGATAATTATCAAAAGAAAACGAACGACAAGTACATGTCTCGCATAAGTAAAGACATACTTTCATTTTTATTGTTATTGATTAGTGATAAAACCTTTGCATTAACGGTCTTGTTTTTCCTTTTATTAATGCACTCAAAGAGACAAACGTAAAGGTTGATACTTACAAAACAAAATTCGTTTGACAACATTGGAACTTTGTGTTTACATAGGCATTCTTAACTCTCTCGACCGTTTCACTTTTGTTTTGTTTTTTTAGAGCATTATTCAGTAAATTATTATACCTTAAAAAATAAGACCATTAAGTGATTGCTGGGTTTTAAAAAATGCGGTCCCGTTATAATATGTAACCTACCTGGTTTGAATGTGTCCTACTTCAGTCAGAGTATATTTATAGATACAAGTAGTGGGCAATTTATTGAAATCAATTATTTTTCACATATATTCAATTTCAAGAAATGCAATTCAGTCATAAACCGTATATACTAATCAAGAATAATTAAAAAAGAATTTATCCATAATTTACATGACTCAGATCTATTTAATTCTAAAATATTCTAAAATTTTGAAATCGGGTTAGGGTTAGCAGTTATTATATAACCTTATAATATTTTTTATGGTAGGCCACAAACTTTAAGAGAGACATGATTTCGTAGGCCCCATACTATAAATCCTTTCTTTAAATTGGGGCATTCCTATCATCACATGGGATTAATAAACGACATTAGTTCCTTTTTTATGCTATCATTTTTCTAATTAAAGAATAAAGGACATAAATATTATTTTTTTTAATTTGAAACCTATCTCAAATTATTTATTTCTTGGATACAGCGGGATCTTCTATTGTGTTTTTATTGGATGAAGGCAAGAAAGACAATCTTCTTTAGTCAAGCCGACTAATATCCACTGTACGCAGAAAAATCTAAGAAATAAAACTAAAAAAACATTTCGCCTCTAGTTACGATTTCCAAATATTGTACTATGTAATTATATACTCTGTAACTACCAGACTTCTTGTTTCCATGTTTCCGATGCTAATTTTCGGTGTATCAGCCTCTGTGTGTTCAACATTTGGTAAAACTGCGCTCCAGTTTCTGAGTATGTGCACTACATAAGTTTAAGTTCCATACTATGAATAACTTGTTGAAGAAATGCCAACATTGGATGCATGCTGATATATGATCAATCTCGACTGGGTGGTTTTAGAAAGGCATGTTATGCTTAAACGCCCCCTACCTAAAGGACATCACTGACGTTGCATAACATCTCATCCTCGGGATGTATTTGGCATAACAAATATGGAGTAGAAGATCCCCTATGTCCAAGAACTAAACACGTCCGTATATGTCTGGGCTGCGCTAGGCGAGGCGTGTAGCGAGTGACTACAGATATTGAACTTGCAACCTCCTCGTCATTGGAGTGGCTCGTTGTCAGACTACTGTCATCCCTGTTGAATATGTAAATTCGGACAGCGCTGAGTGGGATTAGCCCGGATGTAAGATCTTTTGGAGGGAAGTTACTTATTATTTAAGGCCAACCTTCCCCCACCACGGACAGTTGTGTTTTGATCTTCTTAACGTGAAGAGATAAGTACGTTGAACAAGTGAACATTTGACGGATTGCGCAAGGACTACTGTGATATTGTTGCAGGTAAAAGACTGTGTCAAGGGACTTTTGAGGTTGGGGAAATTAATTATATTTTGTTTGTTTTGTTTTACGGCATATCAACCTCAGTGGGTCATTTAATGTCGATAAAGTTTTGAAATAAATCAATTCTTAATGGATAATACAATTTTTTTATAAATACATTTTTCTATTCAACCCATAGATGGGACCCTAACAGGTACTACCACTCCGGGTCAGAGTGGAACAGGAAGCAATGGTGATGAAGGGGTGCTCTACATTTTCCAAACCCCCAAAACTGGAAACTCACCATCAGATAGAGTTTAACGTAATTCCCAGTACATGTAAACCCGCAACCACCGCCTTCTAGCACCCATATGATAAAAGGGGGTTGGGGCTTGCCATAAGGACAATAGGGAAATTGATTATAGTGGTTGCTTTCGGTCCTCAATTCTCACAAACAATTTCAACAAAAAAAAAAAAAAAAAAAAAAAAGTTAAACATTTTAGTGGCCTGGAATTTCCAAAACAATCGAATTCTATTCATAACCTGGATATCACTCGGAACAATACCAATGTTTCCAAATAAATTCATTTAGTTCTCTTTTTAGACCCTCTTTTTATAACAAGCATATTCTATTTTATTTTTATTGATTAACTTACATATCCTTTTTTTTCATTCTTCTTGTTTTCCTCTTCAGTGGGGCCGCCCTTTTAGAATAGTATGTTTTTCCAAATGTATTTTCAGTACACTGGCAATATGTTGGTTAGTTACACCGTGTACAATGTTATCGATTATAGATCTTAAAGCTTTGTCTGCGTATTCGCAATACTATTTTAAGTGTACGCCAAATGTACAAATAATAGATTCAACGATTTTCATTTATTGTAACGGTTTGCTAAGTCAGAAACACATGAAACATGATTTCAAATTTTGATATAAAAAGACCATTATGAAAGAACAATTAACACATAATGTATCTTAATATAAAAAGGGGATAGGGGAGGGTAGCCTGATAGAATATCATGTCGTAGTAAGCGAGTTCCAACTCCAGTCTTGATATAATGTTAACCTTCGGACTAATACTCTCTCTACGATGAAAGAACAATTAACACATAATGTATCTTGATATAAAAGGGGTTGGGGAGGATAACCTATTGAAGTCAGTAAGTCTACTGTTGGTTTGAATAACAGCAGCTAACTAAGTAAAACTTAAGCAGTGTCCAAGACAGTTGGTATATATAGAAATTAAGAATGACCCATTCATGAATTTGGGAGATTTGGGTCATTCCATTCCTTGAGTTCTGATTGACTGCTTGATTTGAATGACATTGTGGAGTCTTATATATATCCTGTCATTCTGCAGTAGACTTTGTGACTATTCGGGTTTGTATTTAAGTTACAATCGTTTGTTGCCTTGTCTTCCCAGTTCGACGGTTATTGGAACTTTAACTATTCTTCAACACCCCCTTCCTCCCCCCATTGCGCGGACGTAGTGGCCTTTGAGGGGGAATTAGTTCCTTTCGACCCGACCGATTAGAGGGGAGTAATCTTGATAATGCACGGGGTATTTTGATGGCATTGGCTTGGGGATTGGAGTGACACTGGACGAGGCTTGGTCCCTAGTTGAATACGATGTCGTAGTAAGCGAGTTCGAACTCCAGTCTCCATATCACGTTAACGTTCGGACTAATACCTCTCTACGATTTTGTTGTATGGTTGAGTTTCCTGCGCAATTCCCTGTAGTTAACCTTTTCAACCCAGTCAAATCTAGTCTTGTATTATCGTTGTGCTAGTCTGCTGCATTTGCTTAATAAATGGTTGATTGTCTCATCTCTGACCCCCACACATCCTTCATTTTCTTTTCTGATGTCTCATCTATTTTGGCTTTGATAATCTTTCTTCTTATGGCTTTGTTTTATGATGCAATTATAAGCGATCCAGTTTCTTTCTTATTTCACATCTAGAGAGTTTTTCATACTAGCGTTAGCTGATGATACTTCACTAAAGTTGAGTGAAACGAGTCACTCATGTCTTCGGACACTTCTGAGTATTCTAGCCTGTTTAACAATATTGTTGTCTGGATGGTCTCAATTCTTCCTCTGATTTCCTCTTCCTCTAGTCTTTTTTCTAATCTTTTTGGGACTCTTCCAAGTGCCCTAACTGCTATTGGTATCACTTTCACACTGTTGCATAGAGCTCGACTCAGGCCACAAAATCGTACATGTTACAATACTGTTGCTGGGTCGTATGTGTTAGTAATGGAGTATAAGGATTCACACGTAGACATATGTAGTAGTAAGACTTTTAACGTTTATTTCTTTCACCCGCGTGGTGGGTGCGTGTGGGTGGACGAGCTGGACAACGTCGCTACGAATGTTGCAGGCTGGCGATCGGGGGGTGAACGGGGTGGGCGAGCATCACTGCCCGCTCGACCGTGTCGACGGTCAGACACCTTGTGCTTTCTTCGCCGTCTCCTGGTGTCTGTCCTCTGGGCTGGCCTGATAACCGCTTAAGTACCGACGACCGCCCACACATTCTTTTGTTCCTTGACCGGAAGTCCTTTCTCTTTGTTCAAATTCGCGTTTGTCCAGATGAGTCCTTTGTCACACCAGACCCTCTGTCTACCCTAGACATTGTCTTCTCAGTTCAATTTTCCTTTGTCTTTTCGACTTCCCGCGCAAAACAAACAGTCAATCTGCAACAACACTCACATTCCACAGTTTATTATTATTATTATTGCTGTTGTATCCCGAGATGTAGGATATACAGAATTGATAATAAAAACAGGGAATATATTAACAATAACAAATTTGTTTTATTTATTCTCATTGACAGGGAATACAGTGGGATGGTTTTGGATTCAGTTTCGGCCTGATGTAGGATACGTGTGTGTCACGTACCGGGCTTGTCTAGTGCTGTCAGTATTTTTCCTCCTTTTTTCCGAGAGTATCCGGTTCGAATCGTTAGGGGGAGATAACTCATTATTATCATTATCAGTTTTATTAATGAAATGTAATGATTCCATGTATAATTTAACAGAAATGTTTTTACAGATATCATAACAAACTGAAACAATGGAGACGCAAATAAATATTTGAATAACCTGATTTGCACAACTTTTAACTGAACGGCCATCTTGCAACCAAACAAATAATTCTTTGATTTACATCAAGTACAGCGAATAGAATTGATGCTTTTCGTGCCAATATATTAGTAAAGAATATGATTAACTGGTCCCTATTGACAATAGAAATTAATAGCTCAAATGAACACACAGACACACACATGAACACACAGACCCACACATGAATACACAGACCCACATGTGTGTGTGAGTATGTATGCGAGTGTTACGTACTGATATACAATGTGATAGAGAGTGTGGTCAATATGTATGAAACTTTACAAACCCAACTGAATAAGCCAATGAAATCATTAACGCCAATTACATTATCAGATTATTATTCATTCGATTTGGACGGTGTGACGGCCACTATGGGATTGTCAAGTTTATTGTTTAGAGGAAGTAAACGACCGCAGACAAACAAATCAAAAGAACACCAGTGGTTTGTGACAGAGCAATCTAACTAAAGTCAAAACAAAGTTCATCGTTTTTAGGCACATTTTTAAAACCCATCTTTTGATCTATTTAACCATAGTTGAAATCCTGTTCCAGCGCCATATTGAAGTCAGTTCGCCTACTGTTGGTTTGAATAACAGCAGCTAACTAAGTACAACTTATATTTGAAGTGAGCACCTCATGTACTCACTCCAAATTCTTTATACAAAAAATAAGAAGTGAATACATGAGTGTGACATCACGACTCGGCATATAGCCGAGGTTTAGTTTGTGGGGGGGGGGTAACAAAGCTGGTCATACCACTACATGGATCTATTTGGCTAGATTCACTCGCTGACCTATCCATTCAAAAATAAACCTGGCATTCTTCCTTGCACAGCCTACTTACACCAAAATACCACTTTCGCTCTATGGCTTTATCCTACTTAAAATTTCCCTTTCGAATGATCTAGGATTTTAAGCGTATGTTCGCTTCGTATGTAGTATAGTGAGAAATTTCATTTCATTTAAGCCTGTGTTTTTTCTAATTTCTAATATATATATTATTGAAGTCAGTAAGCCTACTGTTGGTTTGAATAACAGCAGCTAACTAAGTACAACTTAAGCAGTATCCAAGACAGTTGGTATTTATAGAAATCAAGAATGATCCATTCATGAATTTGAGTGCTTTGGGTGATTCCATTCCTTGAGTTCTGATTGGCTGCTTGATTTGAATGATACTGTGTAGTTTTATAAATACCCTGTCATTCTGCAGTAGACTTTGCGATTATTCCGGTTTGTATTGAGTTACAACCGTTTGTTGCCTTCTTCCCAATTCGACGGTAATAGGAACTTTGATTATTCCTCATCATATTTTCTTGATAAAATCCTGGAGACTAAGATTTTTTTCCTCCTGTACTTTATCAGAATAATTTCTATTGTTTACCCAAAAGATGGCATAAGCAAGAAAAACTAAATTTTGGTAATTCATTATCATACCAGCTTAATTGTCACTCTAATGTGTGTGCGTGTACAAATATATTCACACAAAATGTAATAAGATATAATACTTAGTGAAGAACTAAATTGATGAAAATTTAATGGCACTGATGCATGAAAAGAAAAAGAGAAAAACTTATAAAACATTCATGTGGTTCCACCAAAGAGGAAGTGAGGTAACACTGAATACGACAGATCAACAGACAAGGATTATATCTGTGGCGAGAGAAACCACGAACGTAGTAGTTCGAAGCGTGCACGACTGTGTTTGGCATGCAGAATGAGATCAGAGGCGAGTGGGGAGATTGAACTCGCATTCTCCTGATCGTGAGTCGTGGCCTGACGCATGGGAATTGCTAGACTATCCAGAGTGGCCCGGATGTAAAGGATTGACGCGTGCTGATTAGTGTCGCACGTGCTGCACGGGCAGGTCAGTACAGTGTTCATCAGGAGCCCGAATGAACACTGTAATTGTGTATTTATTGACCAGCCCTCACAAACCGAGAGGAAAGCTTGCAGTAGCATTTTGACTGTGGCGAAGAGTGGACGAGAGAGAAGATATTTTGATAGTGTTGTGAGAAGAGTGCAGCATTGCTGGGAGAGTAAAAGCGTCGGACTTAACTGTGCCACCCAGATAACATTCTTATTAAATTATCTAATACATCTTTGTACTTTGAGGACAGAGCAATAGACAAGGATTATATCTAATATAACTATTTCAAGAAAGGATCAACTTTGATACAATTTTCTACATTGAGGACATAAAAACAGACAAGGATTAAAACTGATACTACATCTTTCTACTTCAAGAAAGGATCAAACTTATGCCACAGAGAATCACTGTAAAACTGCCTTCAACTACAGCCCTAACGTAACACAGACTTTGGTTATTTCATAGTTGAAATAATATACTTTTTTTTATAAAATCCTGCAGACTTTAAGATTTTTTTTATCTTTTCAGATTTTAAGAACTTTCCATTTTTTACTCAAAAGATGGCATAAGAAACAAAAGTAAATTTTGGTAATTTATTATTATACCACTCGAATGTGTGTGTGTGTGTAGTAATATATTCACACAAAATGTATATAGAATATAATCCATTGTTCTGTCTTAGCGAAGAACTAAATTGATGAAAATTTAATGACCCTAATGCATAAAAAGAAGTGAAAAACTTATAAAACATTCATGTGATTCCACCAAAGAGGAAGTAAGGTAACACTGAATACAATTAATGGAAATCAACAACACCCACATATTCTACAGAGGTTCTTTGAAATAAATACAAATCTATCAAACAAAATTGTTTCCCATAAACTATTGAAAAGAGGATAGGCTAGTTAGTGCTGAACTGGAAATGTTTTTGTTTTAAGCAATTTTCGAATATTAAAATCTACAAAAATATGTAAAATGACGATAGGTAAGAAAAGTGGTTCTTGCTCTCAAAAGTGTGAAAAAAAAAGATGAAAAATAAAAATTGAAGAAAAAAATAAAAAGATCATTGGGGTGATTATTCTTTCTAATTATCTCGTGTTGATAAGATCTGAAGAAAGTGTTATCCAAATGAAAAAAGACACGCATATATATATATATATATATATATATATATATATATATATATATATATATATTATATATATGTGTGTGTGTGTGTGTGTGTGTGTGAGAGATAGAATTTGAGAATGATCAAAATATAGTGCAGAAACTGTAAATGAAGCAGGAAAAGGTGTGATTGTAAATATATGGTGAAAGAAATGGATTAGGAATAGAGTGATATATATATATATATGTGTGTGTGTGTGTGTGTGTGTGTGTGTGAATAAAAAGGCCTTAATACCATGGGTATCGTGATTATGGATCATTTCCACTCGTGGGTATCTGGCCAGCGAGCTTCTGAAATCTGAAGAAACTCACCATAATCACGATACCATAGGATTTAAGGCCTTTTTATTCACAAATAAATTTGCTGTTTATAAAAATTAAACATTGAGCTCCCATACGAAACCTGAACTCTACAACAAACAACTGGTAGAGAATAGGACCAGCCTAGAATCACCTTGTACCAAGAAACTTGTTACCCCAACAAAGAATATATATATATATATATATATATATATATATATATATATATATATATATAGAGAGAGAGAGAGAGAGAGAGAGAGTGTGAGTGAGTGTGTGAGTGAGTGAGAGATTTATAGAAAGGGGAGAATGTGTGTTAACATTTTGCAAGTGCCCAGTTCTTTCTCTCTCTGGATAACAAATAAAAAAAAAAAAAAAAAAAAAACAACTAATTTTGATGTACAACATTGGCTTTTATAAAGCGATCTTTATTATTTAACCACGTCCTATAACATATTCCGATATAATTATGCTCAGTTTCTATAATAGAGACGTTTTTCTCTAAAGCGTAGTCACCGGCAGCTGCTCGGTCTGATGGTAGAGGGAAAACAAAAACATAACTCATATCAGGTGTTAAGACCTCCTATGCTTTATTCCTTTCGTTCATTTTTTGAGGCAGTAGAAGGAAATTGAAATGGATAACGGACACAACATGCGGAGTAGCTTGTTTGTTCTAGATAGAACAAAAAAGATCAAATCGGGAAACATAACACATCACTCAATAAGTACCGGGCCCAACTAATAGAATAACAACTTGTAGGCAAAATGAAACCCAGGGCCACAAAAGTTCCCATGTGATATATATATATATATATATATATATATATATATATATATATATATATATATATATATATGTGTGTGTATCTGTGTAACATTTTTGAAATTCAAAAATAGACAATTCTCTTTTTTACAGGAAGAGTTTTAACCCATTCATAGTCAGCCTACAAATTTAAATTTCACATTATCCCAATAAACCCTTACACCATTCATATTTATATATATATATATATATATATATATATATAAATAAAATAGTTGAACAAATATTTCTTTTCTGAAAAAAATCCGTTGTAGGCTGGCCATGAATGGGTTAAAACTTTTCCTGTTTGAAAAGAGAATTTGTCTATTTTGAATTTGAAATGTCTTCTTTTATATATATATATATATATATATATATATATATATATATATTGTTTTTATTTACACCATCCTCAATGGCACCTCCCTTGTGCGGCATCCTCAATACAGCCCCTACCACCATTTTGATTACCGACTGAGTCTGGCAATATTGGCAAGTCCTGTTTAATTTCTATGTTCAGTAAAGGGTACTTGATCATGTTACACCTAACCTACCGAACGAGTTGTTGAGCTTTGCTAACTTGTCTTTTTCCGGCTGCTATACTATTCGCTTACAATGTTTTGGGCCATAAGTTTGTCTCCATCAATTCGGATGGTCTACCGCTTGTAATGTCGAAGCTAGATGTATCATAGAAACTTTATCTCTCAATTTCTCCCAGTTTGAAACCTGAGTTAAGAGTATCAGGGGTGTGACGTTAAATTGCATATAATGGGGAAGTGCAAATTTGGAGGTCTTGGGAGTGTGGAGTACCCCTTCATCGCTATTAGTCCTAGGTTCACTTTGCGTTGGAGTGGTAGTACCTATTAGGGTCACATCTATGGGTTATAAAGGAAAAAAGGGTTTAAAAAATGTTAAAAAAATTGGGTTTGAAAAAAATTGAATACCCATCAGGAATAAATTAAAACTTTTTTGGTATAAAACAACCCTACAAGGGTTTGTTTGTTTTGTTTTACGGCATATCAACCTCAGTGGGTCATTTAATGCCGATTAAGTTTTTGAAATAAATAAATTCTTAATGGATAATATAATTTTTTTATAAATACATTTTTCTATTTAACCCATAGATGGGACCCTAACAGGTACTACCACTCCGGGTCAGAGTGGACCAGGGAGCAATGGTGATGAAGGGGTGCTCCACATTCCCCAAACCTCCTGAACTGGAACCTCACCATCTGGTAGAGTTTAACATCATTCCCATGACATGTAGACCCGCAGCCACCGCCTTCTAGCACCCATATGATAAAAAAGGGCTGGGGCTTGCCATAAGGGCAATAGGGTTGGGAAAATCCTATATGTGCTAGGGCTTGACGTGACCAGCCGATTAATCGGAGGAGGCCTCTCCGACCGCCCGTCTAGTCCAAGATAGGGCCAAAGTGGAGTATTGCATGTCGAACTGCTCATCCACCTGGGCTCTATCCTTAAGCATCACGGGTCGCCACCCACGGCCAACAGGTGGCCCCATGGGGGAGTCTTACCCCTCTGTAGAGGTGCAGTCGGTACATTCTAACACCCCAGCTGACAGGGCGGCCCTACAAGGGTTAATATGCCGTAAAATCGAAACATTCAACCCAATTCCGAGTCAAATATAATTCCTTGAATATCAAATTTCATAAATTCTTAATATCTTTTAAGTATATTCATACTGGGAGTTTAATTGGTTTTAGAAGTATTTTATTCAAATCATTGCAGTCTTGGAAATATCATTGTATTAAAAGTTTTACCGTTACATCGCATAAGAAATATTAAGATTCATAGCTGAAACAACATATCAATCATTATCAAAAATGAATGGACGGTAATCAATAGCATATGTACTTTGTCTTTGCTGTTAATACATCAAGAAAGACGGGTTATATGATTTACATAATACACATGTCTAAATGGTTCAGGTAAGAAAGTGTGTAAGGTTTTACTGAACTCATGTAAACATAAGAGCCAATAAATATTGTCTCTATTTTTGTAGAGAAGCTTAGCATTTTTCTCCCGGTTGATCTAATTAAATCACTTGTTACAAATGGTCTGAAAGACACACAACATTGTCTACTTTATGGCCTCAGTTACCATAACACTCGGCAACACACAAAAAAAAACATTTGTATTCTATCCAGACAAATCATACTGTACCAAGCTAAATCTAGCACACTGAACCTGAATCCTTATAACTCAGTAAGAACACTAAAAGTTTCTTTGTTATTCTGTTTTTTTTTATTAAATGGTATGTCAAACATTGTTGGGTTATTTTGTGCTGAAGACGTTTATTCTATATTCATTTTTATGGGTATTAAATTCCGTTTTTGATCTCAATTTTTAAACATTTTTAAATTCATTTTCTTCTATTCAACCATAGATGGGACACTAACAGGTACTATCACTCTGGGTCAGGTTTGGTTTGTTTGTTTTACGGCATATCAACCTCAGTCATTTAATGCCGATAAAGTTTTGAAATAAATCAATTCTTAATGGATAATACAATTTTTTTTATAAATACATTTTTCTATTTAACCCATAGATGGGACCCTAACAGGTACTACCACTCCGGGTCAGAGTGGACCAGGGAGCAATGGTGATGAAGGGGTGCTCCACATTCCCCAAACCTCCAAAACTGGAACCTCACCATCAGATAGAGTTTAACGTCATTCCCAGGACATATAGACCCTTAGTCACCGCCTTCTAGCACCCATATGATAAAAAGTTGGGACTTGCCATAAGGGCAATAGGGTTGGGAAAATCATATAGGTGCTAGGGCTTGACGTGACCAGCCGATTGATCGGAGGGGGCTTCTCCGACCGCCTTCTAGTCTGGGTCAGGGTAAATCTAGGAGTTATGGGGATGATGGGGTACTTTACAATCCCAGAACTACAGAATTGGAACTCCATTAGATGCAGTTTAACATCATAGCCAAGAGACTAACACCATCAACCATGCCTTCTAGCACATATATGATAAAATACTTTGGGATTTGTCAATAAGGCAGTAGGGTCAGAACAATCATATAGGTGCTAAGGTTTGACATTACCAGCAGATTGGTTGGGGGCCTCCCCTACCACCCGTCTTGCCTAAGTAATGGCCAAAGTGGTGTGTTGCATGTCATAGACTGCTTAGTCACCAAGATTCCCTAATTGGGCATCATGGGTCACTACCCACGGCCAAACCGCGGTCCCCTTCTTACACTTCTACAGAGGTGTAGTTAGCGTATTCTACAGCGCCAGCTACAGGGCGCTTTGGAATTTCGTAAAATCTGATAAATGCATCCAGGTGAATACATACAAGTTTCATTCAAATATATTTAAAAAGAAATCATTCAGTTATTCTGCAATTAATTACATAAAGAAAGAAACCATACGTTAAGAAACAAAATCAAAAAACATTTGTTGCAGTGTGGTAGAATAAACATTTAAAAACAACGGTAATTCTAAATTCAAATTCAAAGGGAGTTCTCCTTTAACTGACAGAGCTGTCTCCTGATTGGCAACTTCGGTTATGAAAGCAGGTGAGTATAGAAATTAGGCAGTTCTAGTTTAGGTTTTCAAGAAGATAGATGCGTCTCCAAGATGTCTATTTTTCTGGACCTTATAGTTAACTTGGCATGAATAAAAGACGTCTGAAAATACCCAAATATTTCGTTAAAAAAAGGAACAACGGACACAGATGTGGATGTCCCAGGAGAACAGACCAATGGAACCGAGTATCAGCCCAGACACTTAGAGAGAAGAAAAGACACGATTCAACGGATAAGTAAATATGATAAGATAGTGAAAAGAATTAAGGGGCTATAGAGCACATTAAAAGATCAATGAATGTACATTAAAATTCAGAAAGATAAAACAAAACAAAAAAATAGAAGATAGTCAAGAACTACAGTGATTTTAGTTCATTGCTAAGCTTAGTTCGATGTGGCACAAGGCCAAAAGTAAGGTGCACCCAGTGAAATTCAGACTCACAGGTAATATTTTGCTAACATTAAATAGTGTAAAAAAGTGCCCAGAACACATTGATAAAATTGAATTTGACAGTAAAATAGTATTGAACGTTAGTTTTTCTTTCGTTTTCTCGTTTTTTTTTCTCGGTTATTTTATGAGATTAAAGTTACACTGTATCTCGTATCTTTAGATGTTTTCCTTCAGTTCGTGATGGTAAAACACGTTGCACATATATGTACCTGATTAATCATTGAGGGGTAAACTTATTTAAGCTTTGTTTTTAACGCCAGTTTTGTTTAAACGTAGCATCTGTTGAAATATTGATTTTATTTACGAGTCACAGATCTTTTTGTTTGCAAAGTGCTATTGATTCAGTTTAAACGTCCTTGGCAATATTCGGAAGATACTACTTTCTAAAAGATAAAGCATTGTCATCAAATGCAGATTGGCTACCATAATAAAAAATAATTACAGAAATTTCAAGTAAATAAAAGCTGATATTATCATTATTATCGTGAGATTAATAGAAAGCGAACCTGAATGATGAATTTCCATTTTAAATCCGATCTAAGTTAAAGTTTTAATTCTTCCAAGCTGAAGTTGTATCAGTGGTACTCTACGGCTGCACCGTTTGGACATAAATAAAGCGCCTCGGGAATAAACTATAAAGGTGTTACACAAAAATGCTGCGTGCGGTCTCAAAAAATCATGGAAACAGTATCCACAAAAAAAGTGACTTTCCCCTATAACACAAACACTGGAGTAAAACTAACGAGACACACTGGGCACTGCTGCAGAATAAAGGACGAACTCGAAAGTGATGTTCTCGTGTGAAATCTGCACACGGGCATGTCACTCTGAGCTGTACTTCAAGGAGATACATCGACCAGCACTGTGCGGATTTGGACGCTGCACAGAGGACATCGCGGGGTCAATCGCCGATAGGTATGGTTGCCGAAAGATTACCATGGATATATGTGCAGCCAGTAACAGATGATGATGATGATGATGATGATAAAAGTAAAAATATCGCAGACATTTGTAATATATATATATAGTTACATAAAATAATAATTACTTTGGAAAATCTATTCAGTCGTAAGTATTTATCCCAGTTCTTCGTCATGAGCTGGATGTGATAGTGTTTTTTTTCTCCCAGACTGCTTACGTTACCAAAACAAAATTAACCATTCATGTCAGTGGGGCAAACAAATATACTATATGCCCTGCAGGTGGGTAATACACTTGCCGAAAGTGGTGATATGGGTATGTTGGAATATTTTTTCATATAAGGTGTGCTGAAGTCCACGACTTAAACTTATAGCTAGTCAATCAAACACTCGAATACGTGGTTAGTTAACTATTTAATCGCCGATCTTGAAAGCCGTTCATTTGCACGTATTTGACACGAACAAGCAAAGAATTCTACCGGACACCAGGGAACAACCAAAGGATTCTACCGAACACCAGGGAACAACCAAAGGATTCTACCGAACACCAGGGAACAACCAAAGGATTCTACCGAACACCAGGAACAACCAAAGGATTCTACAACACACGGAACAACCAAAGGATTCTACCGAACACTACGGAACAACGGAACAACCCAAAGGATTCTACCGAACACTACGGAACACCACGGAACAACCAAAGGATTCTACCGAAACTAAGGAATACCAAGGAACAACCAAAGGATTCTACGAAACGGAACACCAAAGAACAACCAAAGGATTCTTCCGAACACTACAGAACACCAAGGAACAACCAAGGATTCTACCGAGAACTAAGGAACACCAAGAACAACCAAAGGATTCTATCACCAATGAAACACCAAAGGATTCTACGAGAACTAAGGAACAACCAAAGATTTTATCGAACACAAGGAACAGCGAAAGGATTCTGCTTAGCACTAAGTAGCACCACTATAAAGTGCTCTCATCTGCAGACTAAAATGGCCACAAAAATCGTAATAAAACACAATCGTAATAGAACAATGTAATAATGCTAATAAAAATAAATACAATACAAATAAATAATTAAACAATAATATTAAAATTGAAAACTTAAAAAGAAGAATATATAAAGAATAAAACATAATAAAGCAAATATATAGTAAAGTAAGAAACCACAGTGTGTAATGGTTAGAGTCGAAGGAAATGATCTCGTCGACCCGAGTTCAAATTCTGGACGTGGCCGTTTGCATTAACATTGCGCTAATACCCTTGGGAAAGGGTAAATAGTAGTGCAAACTGGGCTCTTTAACCTTGGCTAGCTAACCAGTCTATGAGAAGAAAATCCCGAATTCAAACCTGTTAAACTCCGCTTAAGAAATTGACCTTGTGTCACATCATTCTAGTGCGGAATGTTGGTAAATATATATAGAGAAAAGTAATTTTTGTTAATCTATATACAAATATAGATAAGAGATTTATCTAAGAAAAAATTAAAACCCGGGCGACACCGGGTAGCTCTGCTAGTAGTAGATTGATTATTCATTTGCAATAGATTATAGCTGACAAATGAGATCTCCGATAACGTCTCTTGGTGAACTGTCGTGAATTTTCTATGAAGAGAAAATGCATATGAGAGTCTTACTTTAGACCAATCTGCCACACCCTCGGTGGCCTATCATCCTAGAAAATTATCTATTCTACATCTCGGCTTGAACCTAGGTTCGAACTCTCGTCTATGTCAATGCTAGCAAATTTTCTGATCATCGCAACGAAGATACAGTTAAATGGTATACAGCAAAGACAGTGATGAAATAAACTGACGTCTTTATCATATGAGCCACGAAACCTATCCCAATTCTCTTAACAAGTCTTCGACTTATTTCACTTAGACTCCGCATTGCTACCATACATTGATTGATACTATCCTACCTTTTGCATAATTACAGCTGAAATATAATTTACCTTACAGTCAGTGCTTTTGCATAAGTGCTTGTGCGAACTGTCCTCGCATTTATGAAAGCCGATGTGTAGCTATGCCTGTTTTTAAAATGAACGCATCGAATATATAGACATATACCGCGCTAGTTACAAGCATCAATGTAATCGATAAAAGGCATTTTTACCGTACGTGTGTGTGTGTGTGTCATTTTATAAGACTAAAAGGTAAAAGAGAATAGCATTTTCCCAGGAGATTTAGAATAAAGATTTATAGGGGAAAGATGTATTAGTATATGATTGCTTTTTCCTTTTCGTTTCGTTTGAAATCGGATATTTGAAATTATTGTTTAGGGAATTAGTAAGAATAATGTAGGTTTTAGACAAAAATACATCACCTTTACTTTTATTCAAATAAAATAATGGCAGAGGAGATTATTCTTATATAAGAACAAAAAAGGAAAATGTTTTTGAATAGGGTGTGCAAGGTAACTACCATATACAGGGGTACCTTGACTTACGAGTTTATTTCGTTCCGATCGTAACCCAATTTACTCGTATATCAAATCAATGTACTCGTTAGAAAAAACTAATATGCCATTAATCCGTTCCAGGCCCCTACAAACTCCCTATTGTTAAGAAAAATATGATAGAATGAAATGGATTCTTTCTTGTAATATAACACATATACACACAGTATATACGTAAGACACACAAAACACACACATAACGACACACAAATACACTTTCACATATTCATTGTTACCTTGACTTACGAGCTTAATTGTTCCGTTCGTAACCCAATTTCCTCGTATATCAAATCAATTTGCTCGTTAGAAATAAACTAAAATGCCATTAATCCGTTCCAGGCCCCTACAAACTCTTTTTTTAAGAAAAACAGCAGAGTTATATAAAGATATGATAAAATAGAAAGTAATGGATTCTTTCTTGTAATATCAAATATATACACACAGTATGTACGTAAGACACACAAAACACGTACACAAATACACACAAAACACTTTCACATTCATTGTTACCTTGACTTACGAGCTTAATTCGTTCTGTTCGTAACTCAATTTTCTCTTATATCAAATCAATCTACTCGTTAGAAATAAACTAAATGCCATTAATCCGTTCCAGGCCCCTACATACTCTCTATTTTTTTAAAAAGAAAAACAGCACTTATATAAAGATATGATAAAATAGAAAGTAATGGATTATTTCTTGTAATATAAAATATATACACACAATATATACATAAGACACACACAAAACACGTTCACATATACATTGTTACATTGACTTACGAGCTAAATTCTTTCCGTTTGTAACTCAATCCCCTCGTATATCAAATCAATTTTCCATAGTGAAATAATCTAAAATGCAATGAATGCGTTCCAGCCCCCCAAATTCATTATCTTTATAAAGAAAAATAAGACTGTATTTATGAACAAAAAAAGAACAGGTTAAAATAGAATGTAACGAATTATGTGCTGTGATATAAATATATATATACCAACAGCATATATACACACAGCACATACGCTATACACACCAAACGCATACACATAAAATGCACAGTTTGAATACACTCAAAACACATTCACATACAAACACACGCAAATATGCATACACACAAAACTATCAGACACAAACAAATGAAATAAACGCTATTTTTTATGAATAATATTTCCTTTTGTATCTTATTATAATGGAGATTGTGTGTTTTTCTGTCTGTAACCGAAACTATATTACTAATCGAGTCACAATTAACAGTTATTTTCATTACATTCTTCATGATTTTATTTATATTTAAACCTCAATTATTAATAAAATTGCTTCACCTTTTTATTAGTGTTGTCCATATCTACATACTAATAACATGCTATTGCATTTATATATACAAAAAATAGCGGTTTGCAGTGTGAACGGGAAGGCTAATTTGCATATTGATATTAAAAATGTGATTTTATTAAATATGTGTTTAGTATTATTTATTTCTAATTGTTTGGTTTTATTTTAATGAATATAAGCAAAAATCTCTCCAATGAATTTTAAATGAAATCCATTAACAAGAAAAAATAAGTGTCATTTTATTCTTTATTTCCTAATTTAACTAAATAGTTAAATAAGTAAAATTCAGCAATGAAAGACGGGAGTGATGGAAGAGTAAGTTTCATTTCTATTTTTCTATTATGCCCCCACTCTGTTACATATCTTTTTATCTGCATTCTTATTAGACTTTCTAATTTAATATGATATTTCATTACATTAAAACTTAAATACTTGCACCCAGAGGGTGCATATATTTGCTAGTATATATATATATACTTAAATGTTTTTGTGAACTTATCAGCATAAGCTCATCTGAAGCTCACTTGTAGCTCAAATTTTAACCCTCAACACAAAGCAACAAACCGACCAAGTGACAGCTCGTAACTCAGAAAACTCGTATGTTGGGACACTCATTAGTCAGTATATCACTGTATACTGAGGCATAGACCGAATTATTCTTACCTAATCATATATATGTCGATATAAATGTTGTGTTTTACCTTTAAGCAAATAAAATTCCTGTCGTCATTTACATAAGACATTTTGTGAGAGTGAATTTTAAACGTAATAGTAAAAAGTATGAGCAAAAAAATAATTTAATAGATTAACTATTGCTTCACTTATGGATGAGGATATAAGATTTCTAAAATAATTAAAGCCTCTATTTGTGTATGATACTTTAACTGACAATTTATGGAAAAAAATGTTGACAAAATAACATAACAAAAATGATTATTTATAAATCTATAAAATAAGAACCACAAAAAACGTACAATACACACAAGACATTAACATACACACATACAATGCAAACAAATTAATATACACACAAACACACAGCACCCATTAATATTAACACACGCACACACACAACACATTAATACTAACACACACACAACACATTAATACTAACACACACACAACACATTAATATTAACACACACACACACACACACACACACACACATTAATATTAACACACACACACACACATTAATATTAACACACACAACACATTAATATTAACACACACACACACACACACATTTAATATTAACACACACACACACATTAATATTAACACACACACACACACACACACACACACACACACACATTAATATTAACACACACACACACACACACCACACACACACACACACACACACACACACACACACACACATTTAACACACACACACACACACACACACAACACACACAACACACACACATTAATATTAACACACACACACACACACACATTAATATTAAACACACACACACACACACACACATTAATATTAACACACCACACACACACACATTTAATATTAACACACACACACACACATTAATATTAACACACACACATAATATTAACACACACACACACACACACACATTAATATTAACACACACACACACACACACACACACACACATTAATATTAACACACACACACACACACACATTAATATTAACACACACACACACACACACATTAATATTAACACACACACATTAATATTAACACACACACACACACACACACACACACATATATTAACACACACACACACATTAATATTAACACACACACACACATTTAATATTAACACACACACACACACACACACACACACATTAATATTAACACACACACACACACACACATTAATATTAACACACACACACACACACACATTAATATTAACACACACACACACACACATTAATATTAACACACACACACACACACACATTAATTAATATTAACACACACACACACACAAACATTAACACACACACACACATTAACACAAACATTAATATTAACACACACACACACACATTAACACAAACATTAATATAACACACACACACACATTAACACACACACACACACATTAACACATTAATATTAACACACACACACATTAACATTAACATTAACACACACACACATTAACACAAACATTAACATTAACACACACACACATTAACACAAACATTAACATTAACACACACACACATTAACACATTAAACATTAACACACACACACATTAACACAAACATTAACATTAACACACACACACACACACATAAATATTAAACACACACACACACACACACACACACATAAATATTAACACACACACATTAATATTAACACACACACACACACATTAATATTAACACACGCACACACACATTAATATTAACAGACGCACACACACATTAATATTAACAGACACACATTAATATTAACAGATACACACATGACACATTAATATTAACAGACACACATTAATATTAACACACACATTAATATTAACAGACACACACACACACACACATTAATATTAACATACAAACACGCATTATTATTAACACACACACGCGCGCGCGCATTATTATTAACGCACATACACACGCGCGCATTATTATTAACGCACATACACACACATCAATATTAACGCACATACACACTCACATCAAAATTAACGCACATACACACATCAATATTAACGCACATACACACACACATCAATATTAACGCACATAACACACACATCAATATTAACGCACATACACACACATCAATATTAACGCACATACACACACACATCAATATTAACGCACATACACACACACAGTAATATTAACGCACATCCACACACACAGTAATATTAACGCACATCCACACACACAGTAATATTAACGCACATACACACACACAGTAATATTAACGCACATACACACACACAGTAATATTAACGCACATACACACACACAGTAATATTAACGCACATACACACACACAGTAATTTAACGCACGTACACACAGTAATATTAACGCACGTACACACATTAATATTAACGCACGTACACACATTAATATTAACACACGTACACACATTAATATTAACACACGTACACACATTAATATTAACACACGTACACACATTAATATTAACATACATATACTCATAGGCAATATACACTAATACATTTACGTATATACATACGCAATGCACACAAAACTTAACATACACATTTATATGCAATATACAAAAAACATTTTTTCATACACATACACACCATATATAAAATACACACAATTAACATTCATACCCACAAACAATGTATAAAAATTGCATACACACATGCGGAATACCTCACAAACATACACAGGTACAAAGCACCCAAAACATTCACATACACACACATATGAAATAGAAACATTCGCACGCACACAACTCATATGCAATACACACAAAACATTCACACGCAAAGATGCAGTACACACAAAACATTCACATATACGTGTTTGTGTGTATTAATATTACATAAACAATATTGTTGTTACATTTAAAAGTAAAGAGTGCTCAATATCATGGTTAGAGCATTTATATCTACATTAAAATAGTGTGGATTTGGAGTCAATGGCACCTGATTACTCGTAGTTTGTCGCGGGCTTCAGACCAACAAGATTATATATATATATATATATATATATATATATATATATATATACCTTGATTAGATAATTATATTCATATTCCTTGACATATTGTTGCTAGATTGTGGATAATTAAAACAAAGTTGAATAAACAAATTGATTTATGAAAAACATTATTGAGCAAATATCTCGAACTAATTTTCCTATAATTAATTCTAAATAACAACACTAAAAAGTCGTTACACTAATAATCAACCTTGACAATGCTAGTATGTAGGTCTGAATACATAATATTGATTTTATATTTATGTATTTTTATCATACCTTGATTCTATGCACAGTGTGAGTGTGTGTGTGTTTATTAGAATGTATACGTTTGTACGAGAGTTAAGAAAACAGTTGCGGAAAAAAGAGTCAGCCAACAAAAGAGAAAGGGGGGGGATTGAAATGGAAAAGAAAGATGACATGTCGGTTGAAACTGGCTTCGGCAATGTTCATTGAATATATTTGTTGATTTTATTTTTGGCTTATTTTATTATTTATCATTTTGTCGGTCAGCTTTTAGGATACTTTTTTTTTTTTTTTTTGGCATTTAAATTAACCTCAGTCCCACATTTTGTTCATATATTGTATTTTGCCTAAACGACGTATGTACCTGACGTATTTATTGAAATTAATCAGTGATAAAGTCAATGAACGAATTTGTGCCTGCCCCCGAGAACAGTAACACACACACGCGAACACACACACATATCACTGTATTTCACACACACACGTTTACACTCAAACATATATTTCACTCTCCCATCAACATAAAGATATACAGACACACACACATATATATCACCTATCTATTTCATACATCACACTCACACATATGTATCTATATTTCATATCACACTATATATATACCTATCTATTTCATATATCACACACACCTATATACATATTTCGCTCTCCTATCCATTCTCCACACAAACAATCACATGCGTGTGTGTCGGAAGCGCCTGGTCTAATGGTTAGAGTCATAGGAAATGGTCTCGTCGACGCGAGTTCAAATCCTGTTTGCATTTCACATAACGCTAATACTCTTGGGAAAGCTATGAATCCAATTCTCCCTCCAGCCATGGGTAAATAGAAGGGGAGATTGGACTAACGATGACTAGGTAACCAGTCTGAGAGAAGGAAAACTCTGAATTCAAACCCGTTAAACTCCGCTTAAGAAATTGACCTTCTGTCGCATCTTGCTCGTGCGGAGGGGTTGGTGTGTGTATATATATATATATATATATATATATGTGTGTGTGTGTGTGTGTGTGTGTGTGTGTGAGTGTCTATGTGTGACTGCATATCTCTATATGTGTGTGTTTACGTGTGGATGGGAAAAGTGAAATAGATAGGTATATAGATTTTTACACATAGGCAGAGTTTTTCTGCCTCAGAAACAAACGCTATAACATTGGTTTATTGTTGTTTTTGTTTTATGGAATATCAACCCTTTCCGGATCATTTAATGCTGAATGAAGTCATTTTGATAAACACGTCTCAAGCTGTTTACAGTACCAGCAGTTGCTTAAGTGGTCACCCAATTAAATATTGAACAGACTTCTTTCTACTTTACTTTGACGCTATTATATAGGTACACCATCTAAGAATAAGGTTTTACCGTAATATAAACATTTTATCCAGTCTGCGGAAAAAACTCTCAACTTAAGGGGGTGTCTTAATAATAAGCAAAAACTATTAGTTATTGTAGTTAGAGATGGACATTGCAAAAAGAGTACTAATTATGGGCCCATTTCAGTTAGCGCTAATACCTTTGGGAAAGGTATGAATCCAATTATTCTCACTCCGGGCGGGGTTCTTTAATTATGGTTGGTAATCTGTCAGAATTCAAACCTGTAAAAATCCATTTAGGATAGTGGCCTCGTGTCACATCCTACTCTTGCGAAGAGGTTGTTAAATATGCAAAGAATTTTTTTAAAGATTTTTTTAATGAAACCCAATATTTTTTCTGGGAGTAATATCAACTTAATCAGATAATAAAACTATTACAATAACTCTTTTTTAAATATAAATTTATCTTTCAATATAGCAATGAATTGTGTTAATACTTCTGTGTCAATTTTGTGTAAATCATACATTGTATAGAAAACGAAAAGCAAGGCAAAGATTTATATTTGTCTTAGTCGGGATATGTTTCAGATCCAAGGTCTTGAATCCAACATAAATGGTCATTTCACTTAGCAGGTAAATATATATATATGTGTGAGTGTGTGTGTGTGTGTGTTTAACCATAACTTCCAAGGAAGTAGATTTTTATTGGAGTAAAGCCGTTTTGAAATCTGAGCTTTCCTTCTCCTAGAGTTATCGTCTAGCTATGGCTAAAAATAACTATTTATATACCTGGATGAGAACTTATGGGTTCATGCCTTTCCCAAGAGAATCAGTACGAAATGAAATGCAAACGTGCGTCTGTGTGCCAGTATATGTGTGTATACAGAGATCAAGATAGAATACCCACATACATTATATATATATATATATATATATATATATATATATATATGTATGTGTGTGTGTGTGTGTGTGTGTGTGTGTATAAATAGGAAATACAAAGCAGGATATACAGTTTGGCTATTTTTACGGAGTTAAAACTCATTATAGCTAACTTCATAAACCATGGGAATTATTAAACCAAAGAACTAAAATTTTAAACGCATACATACATAAAAAATCATGGCCCCTTAGCCAATAAGAAATAGATATAAACACGGTCTTTGGACGAAATTTTAGTTTTTATGCTAATTTTTATACACTTGGATACACACTCCCATAATAAATTTTTAACAACTTCATTCAGGCATAATTATCCTGAAGAACCATTCGGGTTAAACCTAGGTAGATAGTTTCTGAATAATTTAGGTCCTAATATATATATATATATATATATATATATATATATATATATATATATAGAGAGAGATAGAGAGATAGATAGATAGATAGATAGAGAGCATGAGAGAGAGCGTGAGAGAGAGGGGGAGAAGGAAGGGAGAGAGACTAAGAGACAGACAGAGAGGTGTATATTATTTCCTGTTATTATTTTTTTTAAATAAGTTTACATGAATTAAATGTTCTGTATACACGTTTCATTGTATTAACAAGGTTCAATTATACACAGTCACACGGAGAGATAGGCAGAAAGAAAAGGCAAGAAATTGTGTTAAGGAAACGAATCAAATATAAGTCGAAATGTTAAAGAAAGACAAGGAAAGTAAAGAAGAAAATCTGATAAACAAAAGGCAAAGAAAAAAAAAGGAAAATAAAGAAACTAAAGAGGAAAGTAAAAGGGACCGAGAGAGGATATTATATTAGAAAGAATTCGACTCTAGCAGCTCTAAATAACGACCAGTGCTACGGCAGCGACTTGGACGACGGTGGCGTCAGTCTGGGGTAGAGTCAGCTTATTGTAGTAGGCGATGGTATTGGTAGTAAGTAATGTTGTGCTGCAGAGAGGTATCGATTCCATGTAGCGAAGACAACTTCAATAGTAGAATGATGGCGCTAGTGAGAGAAGGGGAAGAAGGATTAGTTTGGTCGGGGGGGGGTGTTTCATGTGGGTCAGAGTAGTTGGGGTGCGCAACGCAGAACATTACCTCCCCAACTTTTGGCCAACAATTCGATCTATTTTCCTGCTTCTTGTGCCACTAACCACGTACCCCTTCGCACCAGTGACCAGTCTGATAGTACTACTCATGTAAATACTGCCAATACTGATGCTGGGTTTTGTCGTAGGTGTAAGGCGCTGAACTCTGGGCAATGCTACCGAAATTGAGCCACGAGATCAGAGTAGTTGGATCTTTTTTATACCTTGTATTACACTTTATTTTCGGGGCGGCGCATGTCGTGCAATGGTTATTGTCGCAGGAAATGGGTACGACGAGAAGAGTTCAAATACTGGACACGGTTGTTTGCATTTTATATAGGGCCTAATACCCATGGGAAAGGCATGAATCCAACTATTCTCCCTCCAGCTATGGGTAAATTATAGAACAGACTGGGATCTTTAATCGTGGTTAGACAATCAGTCGAGGAGAAGGAAAATTCTGAATTGATATCTGCTAAACTCCGCTTAAGAAATTGACCTTGTGTCGCACCCTGATCGACCGGAGTGGTTTTTATATATATATATATATATATATATATATAGATCCACGATCTTGAACCCGCCATAAATGGTCATTTCACATATATATATATATGTATATATATATTTGGATCCAACGGTCTTGAAGCCGCCATACATGGTCATTTCACACACACATATATATTTATATATCTTATATTATAACACGTCTCCCAATTTTAAAAGTGTGAATGACTTAACATTGATATTAGTTTAAAAATCTATGATACTTCTCTTTAACTCGAATTAATTGCAGGAGACTGACAACTGCATCAAAACTAACGTTTATATAATATATATATATATATATAAAGTCAACGTCTCTGATGACGGATAAACATCTGAAACCATTAGTAAGACGAACTTTGTATTGGTGACTTAAATAAATAAATACAGCTCTTAAAGAAATAATTGAGCACTTTATAATCATTTCTCCAATATTAATAAAAAATATATATATATATATATATATATATATATATATATATATACAGATTTTAAAAGTCTCAATCGCCCTTTACATTGGTAGTTCTAGAATCTATGATAACTCTTTAATTAACTCGATTTAATTGCATGAACCTGACAATTGCATAAATACTAGTAAGTCGACGGGGTGGCCTAATGCCGGTATCAGCCAGATAGCAAGGATGTCTATCCTCTTTTCACTAGCGCTAGACAACGAAGATTATTTAAGCATCTAAACTGGAGCGCCAATCATACCATCAGCTTATCGCTTTACCGCAAATATCTGTGCTACTCATAGGCTGAGTTGGCGAAGGCCGGTATCGAACCAGGAATCTTGCTATTCCTAAGCAAGGCATCAAATAATAGAAATATATCAACATGTTAACTGATATTTGTAAAATCCGCATTGCTTTAAATGTATAAATCAAGTACATATATATTTTATACTAATTATTATTGTTATGAAATATAGTAATTGGTAAATTTTGAATTTAATTGGAAACTTTTAAGAGTCTTTTTAAAATGCAAGGTCGGTGATTATCATTATTTTAAAACCATAAGTATATTATACTTATTGACTCTAACGCTTATATTTTCTAAATATATGTTAGTTTATTTAACTCTGCAGAAGAACTGCAATCTGAAAAAGCTATTTCATTGCTTGAACTGAACCGGTGGATATAATTAGATCTTAATGAGGCAAATAATTATCTACATTAATTAAATTACTTTGATCAGCTTATAGATTTATTTTCTAGCAGTGACTATTTCAACAAATAAGTCCGTGTTCAAACCACATTATGCGCTTTTTCTTCTTCTTAATCTTATTTTTATTTTCAATTTTTAATTAAAACAATTTATCTTCAATTCTTCTGTCCCCGTTTCTTAAAAACTGACTTTTACTTTAGCTTTTCTTCTAATTGCCATTTTCCTAAATCTGAGTTTGATTTAAAATCAGGAAATTATTTCTCCATTATATAACGATTAATTTTTTTTTCTTTCGTGATGTCCTTGCCAATTCAGCGCATGAGTAGCACAGCTCGGGTAATCTGATATATTCGATAAAGCATCTGGGAGATGACGGTAAGTGGTTTGTTTGTTTGGTTTGTTTTACGGTATATCAACCTCAGTCATTTAATGCCGGTAAAGTTTTGAAATAAAGTCATTCTTAATGGATACACAATTTTCTTTATAAATATATTTTTCTCTTTAACTCATAGATGGGACCCTAACAGGTACTACCACACCGGATCAGAGTGAACCAGGGAGCAATGGTGATGAAGATGTGCTTCACATTCCCCAAACCTCCAAAACTAGAACCTGACCATCAGATAGAGTTTAACATCATTCCCATGACATGTAGACCCTCAGACACCGCCGTATAGCACTCATATGATAAAAAGGGGATGAGGCTTGCCATAGGGGCAATAGGGTTTGTAGAATAATTTTACTAAGTCCAATTACCGTCGAATTGGCAAGACAAGACAACAAGCAGTCGTAACCCAATACGATTCTGGTATGCTGTGAAGACCACTGCAAAGTGGCAGGATTTATGAGCCTCAGAGGATCATACAAACCAAGCAGCCAATCAGGACTCAGGGAATGGAATCACCCAAATGCATGAGTGGACTGTTCTGAATTCCCATAAGTACCAGTTGTCTTGACACTGGTTCAGTTGTGCTTGGCCAGTCACATTGTTCAAACCAATTGTTGACTGACTGACTGACATCAATAGGGTTGGGAAAATCATATAGGTGCTTGGGCTTGACATGACCAGCCGATTGATTTGGAGCTTAACAAGTGCTAACCATGTGGAATTTATAGAAGGATATGCGATCTGCATGGAGAAGCATGTTTTAGTCATAAAAAATGTTTACATATGGGATAGACATAGGTTCGCCCCCAACAAAATGAGACAAAGACAGTTCATGTAGAGGAATTACACTGATTCGCTTGTAAAGAAGATTTTCCTGGTGCAAAGCTCAGTAAAGAAGGCCATGTTGACAGTCTTCTTGGATATGGAAGAGCCCATTGATTTCCATGAAAAATATACTTTTCTTTAAACTATAAGAAATTTCTAAGATGAAATTCAAAGATATTTTTCCTAAGCAGTTTTGTCGGCACGCAAATCAGATACACACACTGTTGAAATTTTTCCGATATAAGGTTTGTACCAGATGGTCACTTGTACTTATAGACTCGCCGACAACCATGTGACCAACTTCTTGTCCAATCACTGGCAGTGCTCTGCTGCTGATATTATTTATACTGGCCCTTTCTGGTCATACCTAAGCATTACTACTTTGATCTTCTTGGACGACGGACCATAGGATTCTATATCACAGGACTTATTCACTTGCCAAAGGATTCTATAACTCAGGACTTACTTATTTACTTTAAGTTCTTTACAACTGGCCAAGATGGCGGCCAGATACTTAAACACACACACACATATATAAGTTGGTGGAGTGGCCTATTGTCGGTATCAGCCGGACACCGAGAGAGTCAATCCCCTTTTCGCTTACGCTAGACCAGGGAGATTGTTTTTGCTGAAATGAAGGGTCACATCAACCATCATTTCCCCACTGTACCGCACAGATCAGGTTAACCAATATGTGCTGCTCAGGCGCTTAGTTGACGGGGACTAGTATCGAACCAGGACCTTGTGAATCCTTGGCGGGTGATCTACAGACTGAGCTAAACAGTACACAGAGATACTGTATACATTGGTTTGAATACTGGCACACCAGGCAGTAATATTTATGGTATGTTCATCGCCGTTGTTATATAGTTACTTACTAAGCTTAAATAAAACCGCTATGATCCCAACATACAAAAAGTATCACCTTATTTTATCATCATCCTCATCCTTTACTTCCGCTTCTTTTATCATCTTTTATCATTATCATTATCTTCTTACATCATAAGCATGTTCATCTTCTTTCGTCATCATCACCTTTGTCTTTGTTTCCGATAATCATCGTCGTTGTTATTTTTTTAAGGATCATCAATATTCTTGATGATGATGATGATGATGATGGATATAATCATCTTCTCTCCTCATTATTATTATTATCACTAGCAAATATATGCACCCTCCGGGTGCAAGTCTTTAATCTAATCTATCAGATAAAAAGTTTTGAAACAGAGAGAGTGATTTGAAACATATTTAAAAAAAGAACAACTGAAACTTACTCTTCCATCACTCTCGTCTTCATTGTTATTTTTCTAATTTAAGTATTTAGTTATAAGAGGAAGTAAAGAATAAAATGACAGTTATTTATCTAGTTAATGGATTTCATTTAAGATTCATGAAGAGATTTTGCTTATCATTAAAATAAACCACAGTTAGAAATCAATAATACTTAGCACATCGATTTTTTAATATTAATATGCAAATTAGCCTTCCCGTTCACACTCATGCATATGTAGACATAGTTAACAGTCAATTTTATTAATAATTGAGTTTAGATAAAAATAAATCATGGAGAATGTGATGTCAATAACTAAGAGAATTGTGACTTGAGTCGGTTATCTCCATTATCTTTAATCATCATCATCTTCATCATGATTTTCATTTTTCTTTCTTTCATTATCTTCACCATGATCATCGGAATCAGCATCATATTTTCGTCTTTCATCATTATCATTTTCTTTCTTCTTTTGCCGTCATCAACATTATCATTTTCTTGTTTAATTATTATAATCATCTTTCATCATCATTATATGCATTATATTTTTTCTTTTATCATCATCATCATCATCATCATAATCCTTTTCTTCTTTCATCTACATAATCTTTCAGCATCCTATTTTCTTCTTTTAAGATGAGAGAAGATGATCATGATCATGATCTTATTTTATTCATCATCATCATGTGTTTTCCGTATTGACCAACTTGTGAACGCATACCTATGGAACTAAGAACATATTGTGAATTCTACCCTCTAATATTTGGATGGTACGACCGTATAGGGAGCTCAGTGAGAATTGAAATCAGTAAAAAATAGTCTGCTAATCCAGCTTGCTAACCATTACACAACACGTGCCCACTCAACACTGTTGTATTGTGTTAGTAAGAATGATTAACATAGCTTAACACTAGTACCCGGTGTTACGTTCCCGAAACTCATAGAACATTTTAGAACATTCTGATAGACGTGATGACGCTGGAAGAGCCCCCCCCCCTTTCAGAAGTCCCAGGTTGTGACCCTAAGAAGAGGAAGGCACCCGAAAACGATCGCCTGATACTACCTCGCTGCTTGCTACGTCGGCGAAAACGTATGGATACAGGTTGGGGGAAGGGGCAAAAGGGTCATTGTTGTCAGACTTGACAGTAGATACCAGATGGCCGACCAGTGAACACCTCGTGGGGGAAGGGAAGACGAAGAATGTCTCCCGAAACAAAATTACCAAAATGAAAAATGTCGGATAAAGGAATGACCACCGGAACAACAACTAACCACGGAAAAGGACTTAACCACGGAAAATGACCCACTCATATACCAACAAGATAAGTGTAACTTCCTTCATATATGCCTTATATATATATATATATATATATATATATATATATATATCGACTTTGAATGAACATTTCCACCAACGAACACTGAAAGACTCTAGCCTGTCGGCGGCCGCATTTCTATTCCAAGGGACTTTAAACATTGAAGTAAATATTATGTGTTAAAATAATACCACGTTTTGTTGTCGTTATTGCTATATTTCTATGTGCATGCCTTTTAATCCTACTTGTGTCTCTGATGGAAACGCCGTACGGCGTCGGGCGATAGGCGAACGTAACACCGGTAACAGTACTAGGTAACGTGATGAGAACAATCTATCCAAATGGATCAAATGAAAGGTTCCGTTTTAAGTTCCATTAAGGTTCCCTATTACGATATAATGTTTCTCGAGTTGGACTAGAAAGTTTCCATGTTCGTCAAGAAGGTTTCAGAGTTTAAACAGAAACACCAGAGGAAGGCCAGTGAGTACATTGCCCGAGACACTGTGTGCATGAGAATACAGATGAGGACAACAGACCGAAAAATATGAATAATACGTTTTTAGACGAATATGTCAATGTCAATCGTCATAGAAAAATGGAATCGGCGAACAGGGTTCATGTTTCGGCTAAGGCTGCATCTATTTCGTATTAATGCTCATTGGAAAGGCATGGACCCAGTTATTCCTGGACCAATCGGCTGGTTTCCCGTTGGCTACCATGCTAAAAGGAAGTCAACTTGAAATTTAGTCAAGAAGGCAATAGGTATTTTATTTACCCAACCTATTCGCCACAGGTAGGATGTAACAAGATAGCAATTATTGGGTAATCAGCGAGGATCGAACTCGCTATTCAATAATAATGGATCTGAGAGACAAGTTTACTAACCACTAAACTGATGTGACCCACAAGAGAAGTACAAATTTACAAAAGCCACGAGCAGGATATGACACAAGGTCAATTTCAAGTGGAATAAAGCTGGGTTGAATTCAGAGTTTTTTTTTTTTTTTTTTGCTTGACTGCCTACCTACCAAAGAGTAAAAAAAACTCATAAGTGATGTTCTCCTGTGGACTCCTACACATGGAAACACCTGTACTGACCGATCACCAATAAAGTTCTGAAGTCTTTTCTTTAAACTATATGAAATTTCTAAGATAAAATTCAAATACATTTTCGCAAGTTAAATGTTCCGACACATCATTGTGAACTTCAGCATATAAATATAAATGGCCTGAGATTTTGAATATTCCTGTCATATGAAAATCTATCAACCAAAAACATAGAAAACAGTTTTGTCCAGCATTTTAACTCGGGTCACCGATTCCCTTTCTGATGACAATAATCATCACGCTGAGCGTTCCTTCAGGAATTCAATGGGTAACCACTCAACTATACAGTCATGGTAATTCACAGTTTGTTGAAAATGGGAACTGTGAAAGTCATAAGAGCCGAAGTATTGAAAGAACATTGAACACTCTATTCCACTTGTAATATCCATTAATCACATATCACTGCTTTCTAAATTCTGCTTTTCGGTTTGTGAAGTAAAATATAAAATGTATGAACATTATCACTATTGATACGTGAAATACTATCTTGCTGGCTCTTTTTGATAGTATCGGCTTGGCAACAGAGAGAAGAACCTTCGAGTTGTTCTTTTTATAGGCTACTAGACTAACACGTTGGCACGAGATATATATAATAAAAAAATACGGTACTCTTGAACTTTCTCGACCAAGGGAGCGGTGTTCTGTAAATTCTGGTACCTTAGAAAAATAAGACCACTAAGCGATAGATAAGTTTGAACAGTGCTTTCTAGTGAAACAACTATATCATTAAAACTTTTTTATTTTGCCAAGGTGAGTTGGAAAAACATTAGAACACTCAGCTGTACACTGGTTTATTGTTTATTTGTTTTGTTTTGCGGCATATCAAAACTCGGTGGGTCATTTAATGCCGACAAAGTTGTGAAATAAATTCATTCTTAATGCATAATACAATTTTGTTTATAAACTCATGTTTTTCTATTTAACATAGATGGGACCCTAACAGGTACTACCACTCCGGGTCAGAGTGGACCAGGGAGCAATGGGGATGCTCCACATTCCCCAAACCTCCAAAGCTGGAACCTCACCATCAGATAGAGTTTAACGTCATTCCCAGGACATGTAGACCCTCACTCGCCACCTTCTAGCACCCATATGATAAAAAGGGGTTGGGGCTTCCCATGAGGGCAATAGGGTTGGAAAAATCATATAGATGCTAGGGCTTGACGTGACCAGCCGATTGATAGGAGGGTCTAGCCCAAGATAAGGCCAAAGTGGAGTATTGCAAGTCATGAACTGCTCAGCCACCTGGGTTCTATCCTTAGGCATCACGGGTTGCTACTCACGGCCAACAGGTGGCCCCATTGGGGGAGTCTTACCCCTCTGCAGATGTGTAGTCGGTGCATTCTAACACACAGAACGTTTATACTGATTTAGTGTCAGCGTTTAGGTTGATTATTTCAAGCAGATATGCTTGATTCATCTGTCTATGGATTCTTGTGGCGAGAAAACATAGAATGTAAAACTTTAAATCAAATTCTTAATGATATAGTTATTTTATAATAAAGCCTTTTTCAAACCTATCTCACTTTTTAAGGTTTAAGAATTAACGAAAATCTCTCCTGAGGTTGAGAAAGTTCAAGAGTGTAATGGTTAAAGTCATGGGAAATAAACTGGTCGCCCCGAGTTCAAATCCTGGACGTGGTAATTGCATTTCACTTAGCGCTAATACCATTGGGAAAGGTATGAGTCCTATTCCCCCATAAACTGTGTGTAAATAGTAGGCAGACTGGGCTCTTTAACCTTGGTTAGGCAACTGGTCTAGGAGAAGGAAAACCTATTAAACTCCGCTTAAGAAATTAACCTTGTGTCGCATCCTGCTCGTCGGAGGGGTTGGTAAATATATATGTGCTAATGTGAACTCGTGGAACCCTTATTCTTATTAAATAAAATTATCACATAAATTGCTTGTAAATAAATTACCAAAGATAATCACTAGTTCATCTGATAATTTAATACACAACGCTGCAGTGTTTGTTTTTTGTTTGTTTTTGTTTTTTTTACTGATTCATAGAAAAGTAATGACGCACTCAACTAAATCGAATAGTCTGAATCGAATCGTTACTCAGA
Source organism: Doryteuthis pealeii (assembly GCA_023376005.1). NCBI lineage: Eukaryota > Metazoa > Mollusca > Cephalopoda > Myopsida > Loliginidae > Doryteuthis > Doryteuthis pealeii. The sequence continues at coordinate 83,145,053 of CM042149.1, forward strand.
TTTTCCCATGTGATTGAGATGCGCACATACATTATTTTATTAATAGTAAATTAGAAGGCAGTATATTGATGTTAAGGACCGGTTTAGATCAATCGGTAGAGCATCCGCCAATGAATCGCAAGGTTCAGAGTTCAACACATGTCCTCGCCTCGAGTAGCACGGCTTGGGTAAGCTGATCTGTGCAGTAGACCGTATGGCTGCTGACGGTAGGTATGGTGCTCTACCTCGACAACAAAAACACAACCTCTCTGATCTAGAGTTATTAGAAAGGGGATAGTCTCCCTCACTGTTAGGCTACTGTCTTAGAATATGTATGTCTAAAATATAAAATTTGCAACATTAATTATGGGCATACAAAGTCGACAGCGAAGGAATCTGTCCCATTTTGACTAACGCTAGACCAGGGAGATTGTTTTTGCCTCTAGTAGTGCACCACATCTACCATCAGCTCCCCACTTTATCGCACTGATCCAAGCTGTGCTGAGCTGTGTTACTCATGAGCTGAGTTGGTGAGGGTGGGTATTGAACCTGGAATCTTGTGGTTCCGATGCGAATGCTCTACAGACTGAGCTACCCACTAAAATTGATTAAATTCATCTTATTTTTGGAACCCTTCGTTTTTTAAATTATTTAATATTGTCGGATTTATTTCAATATTCACTAATATATATATATATATATATATATATATATAAGTCATCCACAGACACGTGTTTCGGCATTTCATGCCTCTTCAGTGTGGCTAGACAAACTATCCTTGGGTAGGGTCGAACTCAGACTGACCGCATGGTAGTCCGATATCTTATCCCCTCTCCCACTGACAGCTGATGCGGGGACTGGTGTTTTTAAACTATTAAGTACATAGGAATGTATGTATTTTACGGTCATTGGGAGATCAAATATCCGGAGACAATACACTCACAATATTAAATTTAACTTTCAAATAATTTAGATAACGATGCCAAATAAGCAAGTCAACATACAAGTCACACTTTATTTCTGATATCTTCAGAATAATTTTAGACACTTTGTTTTGCAATTGTGAATTGGATCGGTCTTTCATTGCCGGAATTAGTTGTGGTCACTTATTAAGTGTGTGTTGAATTCGCTATTACACCATCAAGTCTAGAAGACCTGACCTCCAGCAGATAAGGTTGACGAAACACGTGCCGCAAAGGTACTGAGCCGCTCAATATCGAACTCAATTGGGCTGCCGAAAAACGACGTCTTCCACGTCATGCACCACATAATGTAGGTGGGAATTACCCTTGCAAAGTCCAGCATTGGATTAATTAGCCATCACAAAGTCCATAACTAATCAATGACATGGAGTGACGTCATTGTCGTCTGTGACGCACTGCTAAAATAGAAGGAAAAAAGGGTTGAATAGGTTTGATACCTTCTGTTCACATCAAAAACCCCCTAGTGAAGTAACTTACTATGTCCGCAAATATATGCAGATGATTCATTATAAAAACTAGCAAATATATGCACCCTCCGGGTGCAAGTATTTGAATTTTAATGTAATGAAATATGTTAAATTTGAAATACTTTTGAAACTAAATAAAAATCCAAATAAAATGATTTGAAACAGAGGGGGTATAATCGAAGAATAGAACAACTTTGAAACTAAGTCTTCCATCATTTTTCATCACTCCCTCCTTTTATTGCTGAATTTTCCTAATTTAACTATTTAGTTAAATTAGGAAGTAAAGAATAAAATTACTGTTATTTCTTTATATTAAAGGATTTCTTTTAAGATTTATCCCCGAGTTTTTTGCTCATATTCATTAACAAAAAAAACAAACAATTAGAAATCAATAATACCAAGCGCATATTTAATAAAATTAAACTTTTAATATCAATATGCAAATTAGCTTTCCTGTTCACACTGTAACCCGCTATTTTGTTGCATATATAAATACAATTGCATGTTATTAGAATGTAGATAAAGTCAAAAGTATTAATAAGGTATAACAATTTTATCAATAACTGAGGTTTAAGTAAAGATAAATTCATGGTGAATGTGACGTCAGTAACTAAGGGAATTGTGACTTGAGTAGTGATTTAGTTTCGGCTTCAGACAGACAAACACACAATCTCCATTATAATAAGATAACGAGATCATAATCCAATGCTTGAATTTTATCAAACACCCAGAATCTTATGTGATAAGATTGTTTATTAAATCGACGAAATATTCATCTTTATAAAACCCAAGAGATTTCTGCATAACTAACATACATTAATACAATATCGCCCGCCATAGTCGCTATATTCTATATCTAAGCATCGGAAATCGTTTATCTGATCTTGATAGCGAAGAAAATTACTATATTCAGTTCTGTTTACGTTACTCACCGTTAAACGTATCTTTTAGGTATTGGAAACTACAGCTATTGTATATTTAAAGAGGCAGAGTTTGAACTAAAGGCAACAGGGAAAACAACATTTTTATCACTAGCATATACTGACGAGTGAATAAATTCTAAAATATGATTTTATGCCATTTTACTATTAAAATACAATGCCCAATAATGTTACCATTAAAATGCATTGGCAAATTGTTACAATTAAAAGACAAATGATTTTTGCTATAAAGTTTCATTGTAAATAATTTGTACAATAAAAATATGATTGCTAAATGAAATGAATTGTGAAATAATTTTACTTTAAAAATGCTATACAATTGATTTTTTCAATAAAAAAATATTTTCAAATGGTTTTTACTATAATAATGCATTTCAAATTATTTCTACGATAATAATGCATTGCCAAGGTATTATACAATAATAATGCACTGAAAATTATTTTTACAATTAAAAGAATTTCAAATGATTTTTACGAGAAAATTGCACTGCCGAAGAATTTTACTAGAAAATTGCACTCCGAAGAATTTACTAGAAAATTGCACTGCCGAAGAATTTTACTAGAAAATTGCACTGCCGAAGAATTTTACTAGAAAATTGCACTGCCGAAGAATTTTACTAGAAAATTGCTCTGCCGAAGAATTTTACTAGAAAATTGCACTGTACATGCTTTTTAATTTGACACTTAATTACAAAAGATTTTACTAAAAGAATACATTGCAAATAATTTCTATTATAAAAAATCATTAACAACCTCTTTGTTCTAGCGCTCGTTTAAAGGGGATAGACTCCCTTACTGTACTGCTGATATCGACAATAGGCCACCCTACGAATTTTTCCGCATAAGGATTTTTGTAAACTTTTATCATCTTCCATTTTTTGCACCTGTCCTTGTTATGAAACACGTTCAATAAAGAATCAGCATTTGAAACAGTTACCAACGAAATTATACATCTGTGAAACAGGAAAATTAATTTTATATCTACACTAATTACTATATGTGCAAAAAAGTTGGTAATAAAATAAGCATCCAAACAAAAGATATGAATTTAGATTTTTTTTTAAATCATTGATACTGAATATAAGCACTATAAGACAGAAATTAGAACTACATAGTGAAACCAATAGTTTCACGCCTTTACGATTATTAGACAATATTGCATTCAGAAGAAATAGGAGTATTACAAATATTTGGTACATGGAAAGCACTTAATGGAATTTACTCTACAGAATATCTGAGGTCTACGGAACCATAGACTTAATTATATATTAGAACATATTTTCACTGATGATTATGAATAGCTTGGGATTTGTTCAATTCTTAACATCAATATATATATATATATATATATATATAATATATATATATATGTATGTGTGTGTGTGTGTGTGTGTGTGGTAGAGATATGAGGAACACAAGAACAGGGCTCAGAGAAATGTGTGTAGGATATATTTCGCTAGAGCTATGAACTCAGCATCATCAGTCATTTTATTGATTATCAAAGCTCTTGCGAAATACATCCTACACATTACAAAAATCGAAAGGAAAGGAAAATTTATACACACACACACACACACACACAACCACACACCTAAAAATGCACAATGTTTCCTTTCGATACACACACCTACACCGTCCCATACTCACGCCATAAAAAAGAATATTTGACGTCATATTTCAAAACCGTCCCTTTTTTCAAACCTCAAAATTTTTTTAACAGACTGAATAACAATAACTACCACTCGCTTTTATCGTTATTCTGTGATAAATAATTTCTTATCACCTTCCATATACCAACAAATGCCCTGAAGATGATCTAATTAATAGATCGAAACACTGCATCGTCGGCCAATAAACACACCACTTAACCCATTTAAACCTGTGCTTTTTCATTTTTCCTAATATACTACACACACACATATATATATATATATATATTATAATCCAAAGATCAGGGAAAGAAATCTTCCTTACGACGTAGTAGGCTATTTTTTTAGATGTCGAAGTTTGCAGAGCTCAATGTGTGTTCTTATTGTCACAGAGAGCGGTGTTGCGACAATTGTATAGAAAGCTATTGTCATGGCGCGCTGGTGTTTCGTTGATGGTGTACTGAAAAAAAATATCACAAATCATCGAAAACCACATTAAAAAAATCACCAGCACAAAAACTCCCAACAATCCCCATCAGTAATTATAGATCAAAGTTCTTTCGCTCTTTGAATGGAAATTGTCTCCAACCAAATTTTATTTACGTTTGCTACCGCCAACATTAAAGAAGATAAAGATTCTTTTTTATATCAATGGGACAACAGGACCTAGGAAACAAAAGAGCTATTTACATAAATTGTCGATCATCGATAAAAAAAGACGTTCCCCGAAAAGACCTTTCTTCATATATAAAACAAAATTCCACCAACACCACCTTAGAAAACAAATGCGTCAACTTTAGTAAATTATAAACGTTATCTAGTTTTGTTTAGAAAAGGGAATGTCTATCATCACATTTCTCAACAAAGAACATAGTTTAAAAAGTCAGAACCCGTTGTAAATTGTAGACTGGAAAATAGGTTTCTACTACGCTATTTACCACACGATGACTCTAATGATCAGAAACGATTTAGTCATCATTAATTGAAAATACTTAAATATATATATTTACTAACCCCTCTGCACGGGCAGGATGTGACACAAGGTTAATCTATTGAGCGGATTGCAACAGGTTTGAATCCAGTGCTTTCCTTCTCCTATACTGGTTGCCAACCAATGTTAAGGACCCATGTCTACCCTACTATTTACTTATAACTGGAAGGAGAGTAGGTGGATGCATACCTTTCCCACGGGTGGGAAATACAAACAGCTGTTTCCAAAATTTGAACTCGGGTCGACGAGACCATTTCCTACAATTCTAAGCATTATACCGAGCGCATCCAAAATACTCAAATATATGAATAATGTATAGTTCAATAGGAATCCACGTGGCGTAAGGACAAACGTTCCTGACTGCGATATTATAGTAAACGAGTTCGAACTCGAGTAATTTTAATGCGTTTAATTTCGGACTAATACAGTTGGGAAAGGCATGAACCGCCTCATTCCCATATTTGGGTTGAATAGTACCGCTATTGTCCTTCCATAACGATGTATTTGGCTTTAAATAAACAGCAAGGTTGATATGCCATTAAACTAAAGGAACTTAATCTTATTCAAAGGAAAGCTCACAAATCCTCCACTTCACTCTCAAATAAAAAAGAAAATATATGTGTATACGAAAATGACATTAATGAAACACCAATATATGAACATAGGTTTTTATTACATTTGTTAAGCCCCCACTAAAAGAACTATCTCGGTTTCTTTATACACTCATACACACACACATATATATATATATGTGTTCAAAATGTACAGACAATTCTTGTCGGACGAGTTTTTGTTCGATCCTTTCTAATTTTCGGGCCATCTTTTGGTGTCAGGGTGGAAACTTTAGTGGACTGTTACACCAGTTCCACCCCGACACCAAAAAGATGGCCGAAAATTAGAAAGGATCGAACAAAAACTCGTCCGACAAGAATTGTCTGTACAGTTTAAACACATGTTTAAAAGAAAGAATGCTGCCAAAATACACTTATTTTGACATATATATATATATATATATATGCCAAAAATACACTTATATATATATATATATATATATATATATATATATATATATATATATATATATATATATATATATATATATATATGATAATCTTCAGATTTTAAAGAGCTTTATGCGAAACTAACAGTAGGTTCGTCTGACTCAGTAGATTATCTTTATTACTTGGCTGAGCACTTTTACAAATTAGCTTCTCTAGCGTTATAAATATATATATATATATATCTTTATATACATATATATACATATAAATTGTTTTTTCTTTGGCCAAATAACCAATAGATTATTTTTTGTTTGGTACGAATATCTTGGTCTTTCTTTTTTTCAAAAATTTTTTTCTTCCTGTTGAGTTTGGTAGTATATTTTTACAATCAAACTCTCTGCCGGTTTTTTCTCTCCGCAAGATCTACCAACACGCTTGGTATATTAAATTATATATATATAACCACATACATACATACAACATACAAGGTGTAAATTATCGAGATTGAAGGTACTTTTTGACACCTTTTATTCTAAAATAAAATAAAAATAACTTTCCATTATTTAGTTCCTTCTTGGTAAATACAGCTTAAATCTCGATACTTTTATGTCACACCTTTTGGTGGCTTGCTTTGTTCCCACAAGATATAATTATTGTGATGGAAAGCAAGCAGCCAATCCCCATCCTGATGTTTGGGGTGGTCACCATCGATGGTGACTATATTTCATCAAGCCTACATCAAGTGTCACCGCTGCCCTGGATCGAGTTGGCTGCTTGTTTTTAATCTAATTTCAGTTTTTGTCTTCATATGTGAATAATACACACATTTTTGTTAGGAAATATCCGCCATTGGTGAATCAGATTGGGATATAAAAGGAAATATATTCTGCTATTAAGCAAGATACGTGGACATTCTTTTTTAAGCAAAAGGTTTTTTCTATTACACTAATTTCAGCATAATGATTCTACATCCTTCCTTAAATCTTCTTTGATTCGGTAAGATCTTCGCTCTGTTCGGCTCTTTTACAATTTGATCCCTTTACCCTTTGGGTGAATATCTCCTAAAATTGCAGTTGGGACCGCAAAATTACTGTTCGTCAAGGATCTGCAATAGCTAAGTGCTTTTATCTTAGTTTATTAATACACGCTTTATATTCCTGTTTTCCTTTTCAACGAATGCTGTGCTTTTAACGGCAAGAGCTGAGAAAAATTAACATCGACAAAAGCGAAACAGAGATAAGAATCTATCGCTTTTTATTTCCCTTGCTATTTGCTTGATTTAGAGTTACATTAAAAAAAGAGCAGAGAAAGAAAGAAAGAAAAATAACGTGACAAGTCTTCGAAGCAAAAAAATTGTTCCCTAAGCATCGGTCATAAAAGTTCAACGGGAACATAAATCTTTCTAATGAAGATCGAGATTTTTTTTTTCTCAGCCCGTTTAAATTAGCAAAATCCATTTGAAAGAAAATTGCTCACGGCCAAGTTGAAACCTCCTGGGTTTGGTAGAAAATAACCTCTGATCACACGATTGCAAAATATATTCATTGACATAAGCACATTTAAGTCTTTATAGCTGGAATAAAAGTTTTAAATTTCAATCATATATATATATATATATATATATGTATGTGTGTGTGTGTGTGTGTGTGTGTGTGTGTGTGCTTAATTGAAGTCGTACCTAATTTTTTGAAAGTTAATTAATAATTAATTAGGCGGGCATACCTATTTAAATGTAAGGCTAAACAAATCGAGAAAAATCAATCTCTGTATGTACATTTCGGCCTATTAGGCCTTATCAGCAGAGTTATAGATAGGAAGACCGCCTTGTGTGTGATTCGAACCCTAACTGTCAAGCTGACAGGCGAGGACCGTAACCCCTACACCAACCGAACTTTCTTAGGTACGACTTCAATTAAGCACATATTCCCCAAAAAAATTATCGGCTAAAAAAAGCCATATCAAAACACATCGCTTGTGTATTTACTTCTCATATATATATATATATATTCTTCTTATTTCATTTATTCTTATTTCATCCCATTCATTCATTATATTTTAACTAAATAATTTAGAAGCATACGCGAAAACTTAAATATATATATATATATATATATATATATAAAGTAAAAAGTAAAGTCGTCGGAGCCCCCTTTTCACTAGCGCTAGACTAAGGAGATTGTTTTGTCGTCTGAGGTGGAGCGTGAAAACCTACCATCAGCTCATTACTTTATCACAAATATCCCTGTACTACTCATACGCTGAGTTGGCGAAGGCCAGTATCGAACCAGGAACCTTGAAGTTCCCAGCCAAGCACACTACCGACTGAGCTGGGTCTTATGAACGGCAGGTAAGAGGTCGAAACTGATTTCATCTTTTAAACAACATCAATCTTAGATTACATTGGAAAAGTAATGCATTCAGCTGATCTCCTGGCTTCGTTTAGACAGAAGGGCAGACTAGTCTCCTAATCTTGCTTAAGCACTCAGTCCCTAGGAGAAGGAAAACTGAATCCAAAACCGTGTTGCCCTGCTTGAGATTTGGTTGGTTATTTAGTTGTTTTGTTTTACGACATATCAACCTTTTTCGGTTTAGTTAATACCGAATTATATCATTTTGATATCAAGTACATGCCGTTGCTTAAATAATAACCCATCTAAGTATTGAACAGGTTAATCACTTATCAGTTTTTCTTCCTAAAGATCAGTTACCAAACCAACATTAAAGAGTCAGTCTGCCCTAATATTTACCCATTGCTGGGTGGGGGATAATACTCCTTAATATCGCGAAAACCGATCTTAAGAAATCAACCTTGATTGAATGACCTTCGGATTTATAATAGGTCAATCTTCAGTCAAAAAATATCCCCTTATTTATTGAATGACCTCATGAATAAAATGTTATTATTCAGTCAAAAATGTACTCTTATTTATTAAATGACTTTAGTATTTATAAAAGGTTCTTTGTTCAGTAAAAAATCTTATTTATTGAATGACCCTTTTTATAATAGATCCATCTTCCGTCAACAAATGTTTCCTTCGTTATTGAATGGCCTTATGTATTGAATGTATATATTGCAACTTTGATATTGACAAGAGGCTATTATCTGTCCTGGTCATAACAGACTCCAGATTGTGTTATCCAATCTCTTTTTAAATGAAAATAAATACGATACACTTTTTTTTATAAACAAAAATAATACCAAATACAAATATTAGGCTTTTATGATCGTGACGGCTTAGAACAAAATGGTTCAATGTTCGCATTCTTGTGAAAAGAGAATATAGTAAGTATAAAATTTATAAATAACAAAAAAATAAAGGTTTTCCTTTAACTCTCGTAAATATTTATTTTATTGCAATATGAACCGTGTATAATCATAACACAATCAGCGAGGAAGTTACCCAGATAAAAAAAAACAGTTTGTAGATAGATATAAACAGACTCAGATGATAGAGAGATAGACATATAGATAGACTCAGATATAGATAGATAATAGACATAGATATAAACACTCAGATTGATAGATAGATAATAGACAGACATATAGATATAAACCGACTCAATATAGAGAGATTGACAGACATATAGACCGACTCAGATAGATTGATAGATTGACAGACATATAGATATAAACCGACTCAGATTGATAGAGAGATTGACAGACATATAGATATAAACCGACTCAGATTGATAGAGAGATGACAGACATATAGATATAACCGACTCAGATTGATAGAGAGATTGACAGACATATAGATATTAAACGACTCAGATTGATAGAGAGATTGACAGACATATAGATATAAACCGACTCAGATAGATTGATAGAGAGATTGACAGACATATAGATATAAACCGACTCAGATTGATAGAGAGATTGACAGACATATAGATATAAACCGACTCAGATTGATAGAGAGATTGACAGACATATAGATATAAACCGACTCAGATAGATAGAGAGATTGACAGACATATAGATATAAACCGACTCAGATTGATAGATATAGATATAAACATATAGATATATAGATATAAACAGACTCAGATTGATAGATATATACATAAATATATAAAGAACTGAGATAGAAAATTGGATTACATGACATCTTCCTATAAATCGGTAATAGAATGACGACTCTGAACTTTATGAGATGCTAAACATCGTCGACAGAGTCTAGCCCCTAGTGGGCATTGCATGTACTACAATTATGAGCACAATAACACAATTTGAAATGTTTTGATTCTTTGAGCACTAAGAAAAAAGAACACATAAAATATTTTTTGCTAGGAAAATTAACAGCTAGAATTCTAATTTAATAAAAAGACTTTAGTAAACATTAGTTTTAAAAGATTCAGATTTATTAATCCGCGAGATACAAAGGAAATATTCAATTTAGTATTTTACTTACATTGTGCTTCGGTATTCTCCCCCACCTAGCAATGGGTAAATAGTAGGACAGACTGGACTCTTTAATGTTGGTTTGGTAACTGATCTTTAGAAAGAAAAACTGATAAACTTTGCGGAGGGGTTGGTAAATACCTACACTATACATTTGACAAAATTGGATTGTTATTTCTTTTACTACGAACATCAATTTGTATTCTTTGTATTACGATGTATACTTAGTTTTTTTCCTTTCCATAATTATTAATGAAAAGCAGAACGTTATCTTCAAAATTATAAATAAGCTGTTCTTTTATCTTTATTTCTTTACAAAATAGAATAAAAACAAATAGAAACGATTCATGGCACAAATTAATCATAAACATTCACATAACACACTACTACTCTTGGGAAAGGTATGATCCAAAAATTCTCCCTCCAGCTATAGGTAAATAGGGAAACTATGCTCTTTAATCTTGTTTAGGCAACTAATCTAGAAGAAGAAAAAACTCTAAATTGAAACCAGTTTAACTTCTCTTAAAAATTGACCTTGTGTCGCATTTTGTTCGGGTGAAGTGGTTGGTAAAAACATATATTGTAAATAGAAGCAATTAATTAGTTTCAAAACAAAGAAGCTTGAAATATGTTCTGCGATGCTGTTAGCGGCCACAGACTAATTGATGACCATATATCGAGCGGTTCCTTATATGATATCAGACATGTACAAAACATGTAATTTATGGAATTGTAATATGACGAATGAATAATAGCGGCATATTCTATGGTTTCACAAAATGTGTATAAATCTTTAAGTTTGTTTAATGTTGAAGTTCAAAGTTGAGTTCAGATAAACTCTATTGATTTATCAATTCAAAGACACATCTAGCCATTTCTGCATGTGTTGGCAAATAGATATCCTTCAATGGTATTGATCATCTATTTATGCACAGAAACAAATAAATAAATGATTAACAACAACACAGAGAGGCAAATAATCATGTGAATTCCAGATTGATATTAGAAGCTGAGTTAAATTAATTAGACCCACTTAAACATTTCATTAAGTCTGCAGACAGTCATATTAGTAATGATTATTTGTGTATCAAAAGAGAATAAACAACATTATAAAACATCGGATTGTTTACCTCCTAATTTAAAATACATTAGGACTTTCATATACACATTTGTCCGTACATTAACCATGTTCTTTCTTATTTTTTTATTTATTTTATTTTTAGATAGTTATTTAATATTTATTTAATATTTTTAAATATATTTTTAATAAATATTTTTTAAATATATTTTTTGAATTTTATTTTTGAATATCTTAAAATTCTACACTTTCTTGCACAATGGATAAGATAATATTTTTATATTATTATTTTTTATGTTAAATCTTATATATTCTATATGTTAATAATATGTTAATATATAATTTTATATATAATTAATATATATAAAATATAGAATTATATATATATTTCATATGTTAATATTTACTAGCAAATATATGCACCCTCCGGGTGCAAGTATTTAAGTTTTAATGTAATAAAATATTGTATTAAATTAGAAAGGCTAATGAAACTAAATAAGAATACAGCTAAAAAGATTTGAAACAGGGAGTATAATAAAAGATTTGAAACAGAGGGAGTATAATAAAAAATGGAACAATTGAAACTTACTCTTCCATCACTCTCGTCCTTCATTGTTATTTTTTCTAATTTAAGTATTTATTTATAAGAGGAAGTAAAGAATAAAATGACAGTTATTTTATCTTGTTAATGGATTTCATTTAAGATTCATTGAAGAGATTTTTGCTTATATTCATCAAAATAAAACCAAACAGTTAGAAATCAATAATACTAAGTACATATTTATTAAATTTGATTTTTTAATATTAATATGCAAATTAGCCTTCCCGTTCACACTGTAAACCGCTATTTTGTTGTATATATAAATATAATTGCATGTTGTCAGTATGTAGACATAGTTAACAGTATTAATAATGTAAGACAATTTTATTAATAATTGAGGTAAAATAAAAATAAAATCACGGAGAATGTGATGTCAATAACTAAGAGAATTGTGACTTGAGTAGGAATATAGTTTCGGTTACAGACAGAAAAACACACAATCTCCATTATAATAAGATATGTTAATATTTTATTTATATTCTTAATAGATATTTTTTAATATTTTTTATTTTATTTTTAAATATTTTAGAATTCTACACTTCCTTGCACAATGGATAGGATAAAAACCTAATGTAACAGTAGGATATATTTCCCTCTTTAACCTTCTACGAGAATAAAAAACTATTAAATTCAGCTTTAAAATTGACCTTGCATCACATCCCGCTCGTTCGGAGGGTTTTGTAAATACATGCGTACATATCATCATAATCAGCGTCATCATCATCTTAATTATGTCGTGCCTGCAGCACAAATTCCCACAAGTGTCTATCCCCACTTGTCTTCACTGTTCGCACAAAGCTGTAGCATGTAATTTTCTGCTGATCGTCCATCTCTGGTGTGCCCATGTAAAGGTGTCCACAGGAGAATGTGACTTATGAGTTTTTTCATTATAATCATATAACCTCAAAAGTCTTGTTTGGGAGACTGGAGACCAGCTTTAAGAAAGTCTAGAAAGGAACAAGTCAGTGTGTCCCAATTTGGTCACACAAGACTAACGCACTCCTATATACTCAAACAAGAACAACAGAAACTTGTCAAACGCCTTTGAATGTTAAACACTTATTCACAGAATGCATGTTTTGTGCTCACACCAGAAACCGTTATCTAAATGCAGACAGTATGAAAAAATCTATTTGAAAATATCAACATGGAGGACATTGTCCGTTCTGAGTGAAATAAAATTGGTTAGTTGAGTTTTATGGCATGTCGACTCTTAGGTTATTGTATGCCAAATATGTTTGTTTTATTCATTCTTGTTGGTATTCAAATGTTCAACCTATTCTTAACAACTCATTCTTATTTATTTCACCCATAGCTGGGACCCTAACTTATTCTACGACTCGGGATCAAAGGTAACCTGGTTGTAATTTAAATTCAGAGGTAATACACACTCCTCAGAGCTCAAGAATTGGAACCTTACCACTAGATGCAATTTAACGTCATACGTAGGACTCAGTCGCCGCCTTCTAGCACAAATACGATTATAAGGGTTGGCTGGTTGCCACAGGAGTAACACAATCGGAACAATCCAATAGATTCTTGGTCTTAATGTGACCAGCCGATTGATAAGATGGTGCCTTTCCAACCGACCTACCCGCCCAAGTAAGGGACAAAGAGGGCTGTTATATTTCATGGACTGCTCAGCCGCCAGAATCTCATCCTTAAGCAACATGTGTCACCATCCACCGTCAACAGGTGACCCCATCGTGGGTACCTTAACCATCAGCATTGGTGCAGTTGGTGTATTCTACAACCCCAGTCGGCAAAGGGCCTTGTCATGTGCGGTGTTGGATAGTAAGAATTTACCAAAATAAGGGTTGTCCTAAGTATGACACTCATCCGCTGATGGTGTGGCTTCATTTCTAGAGCGCACTGGGGATTACCACTTTATTGCCAATACTCCCAGGCCCACTTTGCACGGAGTGGTAGTACCTTTTAGGAACCAACCTATTCGTTAAAAAGTTCTGTTTAAAAATATTCGTATTTGATACTAATACTTGATACCATATAACTGTATAAATTAATTTATTAATAATAGTTACTTGTAGATATAATTGTTTACTAAGGACTATTATAGTTACTTGAAAGTATATAATTTTGTCCAAAATATTAGTTTTAGATAGAAATAGATGAGAAAATACTAGAAACGCGCAAAGAACGCAATTCCCTAACCTCTGTGTATAAGCTAACCCTACATATATTGACATTTCGTTAAAATAAATAAATCAAAATCTTTAAAATCCGAGTCAGCATAACTTGAGGGGAAAAGATCAAATTAAAAGCAATGTTTTACTCAACGGCAAATCTACTCTTTTCATTTACTTCATTTTATTTTTATATTTGGTTTCCCGCCTAAGTAAAATGTATTCCTTAGAGCATTTTCTCAGCCATTAAGCGCAGTTTTTAGTAAAGTAGCGTTCAGTCAGAAATAACAGCCATAGTGCCATAAAAGATGAACATAATAATTTCTTAAATCCTGGGTTACAAAGCTTGAGTAAAGTAAAAAAAAATCTAACCTACATTTGGTTGGCAGCCATCTGTCTACGAGAGACGATGGAGTAGTGTCAAGTTTGTTTTTTTTTAACTTGAACTACATAGCCTGGGCAGTTTCATATGGAGGATAAGCTGTTGCCAATGCAGAAACCCCTCCTCTCCACACTGCCGCTCTGATTCAAAGGAAAGGTAAGAGACCAATACAGTTTGGCGACGGTAATGTCGCAGAAGTTAATTGGTAGCACTAGATTTTAGCATCACGCCACCTTAGGGACTCCGGCTCTAACCTATATTTATATATAGATTAAAGATAATTATTTTTATATGTATTTTTTTTATTACCTTTTATTCTTTAATTATGTACGGTAAGAGTAGAATTGAAAATTTAATTGATAATTCTTTCAGAAGAAGAGTCATGGAAAATAACCAATGCACGGTATCAAGGCTTAATCTTTAGTTAACCTTGTACAGTAAGTGTAGAATTGAAAATTTAACTGATAATTTGTTTAGAGGAAGAGTCGTAGAAAATATCCAAATAAATCGATGCAGAGATCCATGTCAGTATGATAGACAAGACTTAACCTTTAACTGACCTTGTTAGCTGTTCTCTGGTTGATCGCTACAGTTGGTTACTTTTGAGGAGCTGAGAAATAAAGACATCTAAAAATATTGTGTTCATATATAAGAAGAATGGACAGAGAACAATGAACATCCAAGAAATACTCAAGTCAACCCGAGAAATCCAAGATTTTACAAATACAAATCATGTTACATTACGGTAGAGTTGAATTTTAAAATAACCGCAATTCTAAACTTTGAGTAGTTGGTGGTACTATCCCTAGTGCCTGCCTTCTGGTTGGTCAGTTCGGTCTGTTACTATCCCTAGTGACTGTCTTCTGGTTGGTCAGTTCGGTCTGTTACTATCTCAAGTGACTGTCTTCTGGTTGGTCAGTTCGGTACTGTCCTATCTCAAGTGACTGTCTTCTGGTTGGTCAGTTCGGTCTGTTACTATCTCAAGTGACTGTCTTCTGGTTGGTCAGTTCGGTCTATCCCTAGTGACTGTCTTCTGGTTGGTCAGTTCGGTCTGTTACTATCCTAGTGCCTGTCTTCTGGTTGGTCAGTTCGGTATGTTACTATCTAGTGACTGTCTTCTGTTGGTCAGTTCGGTGTGGTTGGTCAGTTCGGTTGTTACTATCTCAAGTGACTGTCTTCTGGTTGGTCAGTTCGATCTGTTACATCTCAAGTGACTGTCTTCTGGCTGGTCAGTTCGATCTGTTACTATCTCAAGTGACTGTCTTCTGGTTGGTCAGTTCGATCTGTTACTATCTCAAGTGACTGTCTTCTGGTTGGTCAGTTCAATCTGTTACTATCTCAAGTGACTGTCTTCTGGTTGGTCAGTTCGATCTGTTACTATCCTAGTGACTGTCTTCTGGTTGGTCAGTTCGATCTGTTACTATCTCAAGTGACTGTCTTCTGGTTGGTCAGTTCGATCTGTTACTATCTCAAGTGACTGTCTTCTGGTTGGTCAGTTCGGTATGTTACTATCTCAAGTGACTGTCTTCTGGTTGGTCAGTTCGATCTGTTACTATCTCAAGTGACTGTCTTCTGGTTGGTCAGTTCGATCTGTTACTATCTCAAGTGACTGTCTTCTGGTTGGTCAGTTCGATCTGTTACTATCTCAAGTGACTGTCTTCTGGTTGGTCAGTTCGATCTGTTACTATCTCAAGTGACTGTCTTCTGGCTGGTCAGTTCGATCTGTTACTATCAAGTGACTGTCTTCTGGTTGGTCAGTTCGATCTGTTACTATCTCAAGTGACTGTCTTCTGGTTGGTCAGTTCAATCTGTTACTATCTCAAGTGACTGTCTTCTGGTTGGTCAGTTCGATCTGTTACTATCCCTAGTGACTGTCTTCTGGTTGGTCAGTTCGATCTGTTACTATCTCAAGTGACTGTCTTCTGGTTGGTCAGTTCGTTACTATCTCAAGTGACTGTCTTTCTGGTTGGTCAGTTCGATCTGTTACTATCTCAAGTGACTGTCTTCTGGTTGGTCAGTTCGATCTGTTACTATCTCAAGTGACTGTCTTCTGGTTGGTCAGTTCGGTATGTTACTATCCTAGTGCCTGTCTTCTGGTTGGTCAGTCGATCTGTTACTATCTCAAGTGACTGTCTTCTGGTTGGTCAGTTCGGTATGTTACTATCTCAAGTGACTGTCTTCTGGTTGGTCAGTTCGGTATGTTACTATCTCAAGTGACTGTCTTCTGGTTGGTCAGTTCGGTATGTTACTATCTCAAGTGACTGTCTTCTGGTTGGTCAGTTCGGTATGTTACTATCCCTAGTGCCTGTCTTCTGGTTGGTCAGTTCGATCTGTTACTATGTGACTGTCCAGTTCGGTATGTTACTATCTAGTGACTGTCTTCTGGTTGGTCAGTTCGGTCTGTTACTATCCCTAGTGCCTGTCTTCTGGTTGGTCAGTTCGGTATGTTACTATCCCTAGTGACTGTCTTCTGGTTGGTCAGTTCGATCTGTTACTATCCTAGTGCCTGTCTTCTGGTTGGTCAGTTCGATCTGTTACTATCCCTAGTGCCTGTCTTCTGGTTGGTCAGTTCGGTTACTATCTCAAGTGACTGTCTTCTGGTTGGTCAGTTCGGTATGTTACTATCCCTAGTGTGTCTTCTGGTTGGTCAGTTCGGTATGTTACTATCCTAGTGACTGTCTTCTGGTTGGTCAGTTCGATCTGTTACTATCCCTAGTGCCTGTCTTCTGGTTGGTCAGTTCGATCTGTTACTATCCCTAGTGCCTGTCTTCTGGTTGG
>CM042149.1:83169948-83258754 GCA_023376005.1 Doryteuthis pealeii
GATGCAGATTCCAGCTTTAGATTAGAAGGTTCCTGAATTCAATTAGAAATATCTAAGAGAGGCTGGAGTATACATCAAGAGAAATGTTCAGAATATAATAAAGATTGCGGACAACAGTTCAAAAAATCCAAATAATACATTGAAAGGCTATTAGTATAGCTTGTCTTGATAAATACCTAAAAGGGGAATTACTCAGCCAGACAAATCGATTAGAGAATACATTATGGGAATATATAAATATACAAAATTAACAGTCCGATTCTTATATGCACTATCAACTATATGCACCCTCCATGTGCAATTATTTAAGTATTATGTAATCAAATTTTATATTAAATTAGAAAGGCTAATGGAACCAAATAGGAATGCAGATAAAAATATTTGAATAGGCAATCGACAACTAGAACGGCTGAAACTTACTCTTCCATCCCTCCAATCTTTCATTGCTGAATTCTAATTTAACCATTTAGTTAAAATATGAAGTACAGAATGATATTACAGTTATTTCTTCTTGTTAAAAGATTTCTTTTAAGATTTATCAGAGATTTTTGCTCATATTCATTAAGATTAAACCAAACAATGAGAAATCAATAAATAAAACTAAGCACATATTTATTAAAATCAAACTTAATATCAATATGCAAATTAGCTTTCCTGTTCACACAGTAATAAATAAATATATATAAATACAACTTCATGCTATTAGTGTGTATATTTGATCAACAATATCAATAATATAAAACAATTTTATTGAGTATTATCTGCGTTATTCGGACTATTGCCCCCATCTTCATTGTTATTTGTACAACGTTTCGGCCGATATGCCCTCCGGTTCCCGAGTCCGACAAGAAATACCTGAAGAAGGCCGGAGGGCATATCGGCCGAAACGTTGTACAAATAACAATGAAGATGGGGACAATAGTCCGAATAATGCAGATAATACTAATCATCAAGCCTCATCTCAAACATTCAGAGAAATAATTTTATTGAGGTTTAAATAAAAATAAAAATCATGGAGAATGTGACGTAAATAACTAAGGGAATTGAGTAGTAATATAGTTTTGGTTACAGACAAACACACAATCTCTATATAATAAGATGGTATTTTCTGTATTTTCGTGTCAAGATTTTAAACAAACTCACGCTATTCATTATATTACCAAGATATTCTTGTTTTATTCGTAATGTTGTTACATTATTCGTGATGACTGTGCACGGTCCTATAGATATACAGCTATACAAAAATTTTTCTTTTGCGTTGGATCGCTATATTTGCACTTGCTTAGATAGCATTTTATTTTCTTGTTTCTCTTTTCTTTGAAAGAACAGAAATAAACATGGTTGAGTTTAGATGGCAACAAGTATCGGAGAATAATGCAAAGTATATAAAATGGGAGAAGCACAAGGAATAATGTTTGATGGAAGAAAGTAATGGCTGGAAGAAAGTACATTAGATCAATTCCTGTGTCTATAATGTGATGTGTCTCAGCAAGAGAACGTTGGAATAATGCAGTCAAATATTGCACAAAAGGAAATTTAGAGAGCGCACCTAAAAATCAGAAGAGAGAGAAAATGAGATGAAAATTGTAGTGAGATGTTGTCGTGAAGTAAATTGCACTCTCTTGAGACTTTACGCTTTTAGTACTTTTGAAGTCACTTTCTTTGGTTATAAATATATTATTCGAGATTATTTCACATTTTGTATGCGATATTAAATGTCCGGTTGGTCGGGTCTTATGGCATGTCAACCCTTGTTGGGTTTTTATGCCGAATATATTTTGTTTTATTCATTCTTCAATTTTTTCAAACAATTAATTTAAACCCATTTAATTTTTTCTATTTAATACACACACACACACATATACATATATATATATATATATATATATATATGTTTCGATGTCTGTCGGAGGGACATCGTAAGTATACATCGCTGATAAGACTTAATAAAGTTGAAACAGCTGTACGATGTTCTAAGTGGGGCACAATATTTGCAGAGTTTGCTTGTCATGATTATTTCCAATAATTATCGAATTTCATACGATATATAATTGCCTTCAAGCAAAAAAATATAGATAATATACCTTACTCAACAATGCTTCTAAAGCAAATGATCAAATCTCATATATATATATCAGTGGTACGTTGAATTACGTGTGACCAAGCTTACGAATTTTTCAATATATATATATATTAGTTCTTGTGCCCTGAAGTTACAGCGCCTTTTGTAGTCTTCACAGTCACAGGAGGCGCTGTAACTTCAGAGTAAAAGAACTATATAGTATTCCGAGACTGCAATGCCAATGATGAATGTGAGTTAGAATAATTAATTAGGGGTTCAAGCGAGCTACAGATACGCTTATCTTCATAAGTTTACTTAAAAAATAGATTTACAATTTTATTACCAAAATGTATGAAAAAAAACATTGAAACATATTACAACACATGATTCATTATACTCTATTTTATTGTTTTTTTGTTTTGTTTTGTTACAATACAGTTTTATTTTTCGAATTTATAAAAATTTAACGAAAGAGTATTTGTTTGACGGGACTAGAATGGATTAATGTCATTTCAGTTAATTTTAATGGAGAAATTTGATTTGATATACGAGGAAATTCAGTTTTTAGTTGAACAAATTAAAGTCGTAAGTCAAGATACTATTGCATTTTTTTTCATATTCAATAATTAGTTCTATTTTATTTTTGATCTTATATTTTGGTATAATGAATACACATTGAAACGAAGTGTTTTATTCATCTACAGTAAATAAATAAGTTAATGTGATGACATCACTGAAGCAATGGTGGTCAGTCTGTGGTTAAACAGTTTTGGCTTTCACTGTTATATGTTCTGTATTTCACACTGTTTTATTCATAAGTGATTCAGTCTTTGGAGACATATTTTCTCGTAAGCAAACAGACAAGTCATAATGCTGATTAAATGGAAATGGTATTTCTTCGTTTCTTACTGAAAGAAAGATTAATTGTTTTTGTTCGGTCCGGATTGGCACGATATTCATGGCAAAATAGAAATTTCAAATTCAGGAAATTATATTAATTATCACTATGAATTTTTTAATGAATGGGTAATGAATTGAAATGTTAAACAATAAAAAAAAGTCGAGAAAGAGGATTATTCACTCTGGACAATTTAATTAAGACGATGAATTAAATTTCTGTTGATAATTAATATTTGACACCGAGAACAAAGAAAATATAATTTATAGTATTTTCCACTTAGATTAGTTAATTTAAAATGTTTTAAGGATCTAAGAAATCACAATGGAATGTTTACCATAATTAATATGTTTCTAAATGATCACACGAGAATACGAGCTGTATAAACAATATATAAAATCTCTGTATGAGAATATACAAAAAGGTGTCTAACAATATACAAAATGAACCGTTCATTTCATTTTCCCGCTTTTGGGGTGGGGGTCCGGTGGCTTCTGACACTGGACTATTAATGAAATTAACAGCGTGATCCCAGGGGGCTATTCCCCGGGTAATACCTGCCTCTTGGTTTAAAGGGGCAGGGCTGGGTTTATTAGCCCTGTGCCTGTGGTGCGCACTTGAGGGGGAATGCCGAGGGAATCAACGCATTACTGCCATCCCATGAGCTTCGTACTCACATTAATAGGACCTTGTGTCTTAAGTGCATAAGAGGTATGTGTGGGAAATAATTCATTTAAAAATGAATATAAACATTCCATTATATTTTCTTTGTTTTAGGTGGCAAATATTAATTATCAACATAAATTTAATTGACAGCTGAACGAAAGGGGAAGAAGAACCATAGTCGCTCTAATACATGAAAGTGTCATATGTGGTTTTAGTGTCGTAACTACAGTCGGACTATAGTTATTGTAAAGCTAAAATTTAAACAACCTTCAAAGGAAACATTTTAGCTTAGTTCCTATTGAAATGAGCTCAATCCGCAGTGTAATGGATTCCATCATAGGAGATGGAGACGACCAGGCGGGTTCAAATCGTGGACAAGGCTGTTTACATTTCACATAGTGCTAATACACTTGGGAAAGGTATGAATCCATCTACATTCCCTTCGGCTATGGGTAAAATGGTAGTGTCGACTAGGCTCTTTAACCTTGGTTAGGTAAACAGTCTAGAGGAAAAACTGAAATAATTCAGAACTGTTAAATTATTTCTCTGAATATTTTAGATGAAGCTTGATAATTCTTATTATTTATATTATTCGGACGTCTTCAGGTATTTCTAAGTGACAGTTATCTCAAGACTACAGATTCAGTCCTGGTCAAAGTTGACAGTAACACAGAATAATAATTAACACAGCTTAAAACTTTTACCCAGTCAGTTAGCGAAATCAGACCAGTATAACCCGTGAATGGAATAAAAGATAGGGTTCAAAGTTCCCTGAGACAGTCAGTCAGCGAAATCAGAACAGTATACACCCGTGAATGGAATAAAAGATAGGGTTCAAAGTTCCCTGAAGTTCACCCCAGAATGGAATAAAAGGTTGGGTTCAAAGTTCCCTGAAGGCTCCCGATTACGATAAGAAGGTGCCCAATTTCAAAACGAAGACACGAGTCCGACAAGAAATACCTGAAGAAAACCGGGGTACATCAACCGAAACGTTGTACAGATAGCAATATAAATGAGGATAATAGTCCGAATAATCCATATAATACTGATAAACTTCTTAAGAAAATGACCTTGTGTCACATCCTACTCGTGTAGAGGAGTTAGTATATATACCTATATTGGGAATATAAACTCATTTGAGACTGGACAGCTAGCACTGTCAAGGCTAATTTCCTTGGTTTACAATGAGAATGACCTGTAGTAAACAATTATCGATTCTCTCGACTGGACAATTATTTACCTAAATTGATTGTGACCCCATGGATTTCAATAATAGAACAATCGTTGAGTGTAGAGCAATCGATGTTTTTATATGTGTATGCATATAAGGTTAAGTAGATAGGTAAAACATACATTTGAATGTCAAAATATGGAAATACTTAAATACCTAAGTAGGTTTCTTTTCAGCAGTTTCGTCGAAATGCATTGGATTTCCATGTTTCTCGTCAAGCGATTTGAAAGTGTCGAGGATTGGTCATTAGCAAGTCGATCTTGCATAAAGATATTCTTGGACTAATTTGGCCCGGCCAAAATATGGGATACGAATAGAAACCATAATTACAATATTTTCATCAAGAAGGATTGATGAATAATCTAATACATTGGATCGTAGCTGGAAGTATTTTCTACGTGTATGCCATTCTCAAATACTGTTGTACGAGTGACCCACTAACTAGTATGTATTTACCCCCCACATAAACAATATTGGAGTGGTAATACCCGATAGGGTCCCATCTAGGGTTTGGTTTGTTTTACGGCATATCAATCTCAGTGGGTCATTTAATGCCGATAAAGTTTTGAAATAAATCAATTCTTAATGGATAATACAATTTTTTTATAAATACATTTTTCTATTTAACCCATAGATGGGACCATAACAGGTACTACCACTCCGGGTCAGAGTGGACCAGGGAGCAAAGGTGATGAAGGGGTGCTCCACATTCCCCAAACCTCCAAAACTGGAACCTCAACATCAGATAGAGTTTAACGTCATTCCCAGGACATGTAGATCCTCAGCCACGCCTTCTAGCACCGATATGATAAGAAGAATTGGGGGTTGCCATGAGGGCAATAGGCTTGGGGCAATCGTATAGGTGCTAGGGCTTGACGTGGCCAGCCGATTGATCGGGCCCTAGGGGTTAAATAGATAAAAGATGAGTTTAAATATGTATTTAAAGAATTGAGCCTTCAAGGAAATTAAATACCCAATATAGATGAATAAAAAAGTCTTCGGCATGAAAATAACCCAAGTGTTGACATGCCGTAAAATCCAACCAACTAACCAGCGAGCAATATGTGAAAAAATGTCATTTTAAAAACAGTTTTTGTTTTTGAATTCTTAGTTTTCCTTCTCTAGACTAATTGCCGGGTCAAGATTAAAGAGTCCAGTCCGTCCTATTATTTGCTGGAGGGAGAATAGTTGGATCCATAAATTTAGAAAATGTGATCAAAAAAGGAGTTCAAAAATTGACTACCCTGCAAGAATGAATGAAACAAATATGTCTTCGGCAGAAAATTTAGGTTTAAATACCGTAAAACCAAAACAAGCAAATAACTAACCAACCAACCATATAAGAAGCGGAAGCGCGTGGTGTAATGGTTATAATCATGGAAAATGGACTCGTCGCCACGAGTTCAAATCCAGCACTTAGTGCTAATACCATTGGGAAAGGTATGAATCCTTCTCTCCCTCCAGCTATGGGTAAATAGTAGGGCAGACTGGGCTATTTAAGCTTGGTTAGGCAAACAGTCTAGGAGAAGTTGGTTAACATGCACGTATATATATATGGAAATACGGTGAGGAAAGTAATCCGACAATATGAGAAGAAAATATTTTCAAAAATAACAAACACAGGATGTTATGATCAGGGAAACAATTTTATGTGTCAATACTTGAGCATTTCGGTATATTGTACCATCTTCAGGACACTGTTAAGTAATGTTTATGTGGGGGACAAAATGAAAGATGTTAAGTGTATAGTGGTTGTGTGAATATGATGTTATTAACCGTTAATATTTATATGCGCGTTTGTTTACGAAAGCCAATGACATGATCATTGCATGTGCAAAAATGGAAAGTGAAGATAATAGGATGACGCATGCGTGAACGTGAATAGGGGTAGAACGAAATGTTAGCAAAGATATGACGTATTTCATATGGAATATTAATGGTAGAAAAATAGGATTAAAACAATATATAAATACATATAATCCATATATATATACGCATATAATACATTTAACGGTTAATAACATCATATTCCCACATTCAATATACCGAAATGCACACTCAAAAGAGTTTATTGTAAAAATTGTAAAAATATATAAAATATATATAATATACTTTTGAGCTTTACCTTGAACTATAATGTTTCTGATTTTAATTTAAAAAAAAAAAAAAAAAAAAAAAAAATTATTTTATTTTTAAAACAGAACATGCATTTTCAAAAAATTTTCAGCGGTTGATATCAGCGTTCGTTTTGTAAACAGTCTTTTTTAACGGATATTTCTTCTCGTCTATGTCGCTCTTTGATGAAGACCAACTTATCGTTTCGGTCGAAACAGGCCTGTCAGCAATCACATAACAAACATCATATGTTTTTCAAAATGTTATATTCATATATATATATATATATATATAATATATATATATATATATATATATATATATATATATAATCATGGCACTGCTGTTTGGTGTTGCTTGGATTCTTTATTTTATGGCATATCAACATTATTTAATACAAAAGTCATCCTTGTAGAAGAACAATAGTGGTACTATTTAACCCACAGTTGGGGGATGAGAGGGTTCTTAGTTTAATCGTATATCAACCTTCGGGTTATTTGATGCTAAAGCTATCCTTGTAGAAGAACAGTAGTCGTACTATTTGACCCATAGATTACTTGTCTTGTTTTTTTAATACAATAACAAGGCAGCTAAGGTGGGTGATACCGTTGCTTTTAGTTTTTGATATTTTACATTTTTCTTCTTCTTGTTCATTGCTGTGCTATGACGTGTAACCATTGTGTTGGTTTGAGTGATTTACTAGTGGAAAAGTTTTAATGTTGATTCAGCGAGGACGCGTGTATAGATATGATTGTAATTATGACGTGGCGAAGCGGAGAAAAGAAGAGTAAGTGGTGATAGTTTGAAGTTAGGAGAATTTTAGTCTGGTCGTCGACGGGTTAAGACGAGAGATTGAGATTGGCCGCCGAAGGGTGTAGACAGCCTGAGGCCTGGTCTGCCCCAAGCGGTGTTAGTTAAAAAAGTTAAATAAAGGTTTTTTTTGGATTTTTTCTTAGACAAGAGGCCTTGCTAAATAATTAAGCATGCTTTAGCTAGAAGAACAGTCAGAAGAAACAGCTCTTAGAATAACCCACTTCCTAGTTAAAACCGAACCCAGCTGGCGAACGATGGCAGCGGAAGACATGGTAGAAGCCTCACCAAGTAAGTCTAATATACCTAATCTGTCTCTCTCTAACCCCAAAGAAAGTTGGGTAATAAAGGACTATTTGCTCGTAAATTCGCACCATAAAATAAACTGAACCCCCATTTTATGTCCCTGTTTTTGCAATAAATATTTTATTTTTCTTGCACCCGTTATGTTACAATACATAAATTGGATCCTCCTTTTATGACCGTAGTTTTGTTTTTTCGTCGATGATGATTAAAATATGACGTTTTTATTTTAGAGTACCAAAGCCAAAAAGAAAAGAAATAACAACAACAAAAGGTAATATTCAACTTTTTACTCGTAAATTCGTGCCATAAAATAAGGCTTGGGCATTTTATGGTAGGAATTTACGAGTAAAAAGTTGAAGTGTAAAAACTCCTACTTTAAAACTAACCATTCTTACAAAATAAAACCTTTTAGAATATACACATTGAAGTGAATATAAAAATAAATAAAGGAAATATATTTAGTATTTTAACATAACGGGTGCAAGAAAAATAAAACATTTATTGCAAAAAACACAGACATAAAATAGGGGTTCAGTTTATTTTATGGTAGGAATAAACGAGCAAATAGTCCTTTATTACCGAAAGTTGTCTCAATATAGTGCTATAAGTGGTGCCGTGCCCAGATACTAACTATCAGATGGGGTACGTGGCCATTCTATAGTATTATAGCTGCTTCATTAGAACGATATCTTATTATAATGGAGATTGTGTGTTTGTCTGTAACGTAAACAATATAACTACTCAATTCACAGTTCCCTTAGTTATTAACATCACATTCTCCATGATTTTATTTTTATTTAAACCTCAATGAATAATAAAATTGTTTTACATTATTAAGACTGTTGGCCATATCTACATACTAATAATACGCAATTGTATTTATATATACAACAAAATAGTGATTTACAGTGTGAATGGGAAGGCTAATTGGCATATTGATCTTTAAAAAATTGATTTTGATAAATATATGCTAAGTATTATTGATTTCTAATTGTTTGGTTTTATCGTATTGAATATGAGCAAAAATCTCTGGGATAAATCTTAAAAGAAATTCATTAAGAAGAAGAAATAACTGTAATATTATCCTTTACTTCCTATTTTAAGTAAAGAGTTAAATTAGGAAAATTTACCAATGAAAGACGGGAGTAATGGAAAATGATGGAAGAGTTAGTTTCAAAGCTGTTCTATTTTTCGATAATACCCCCTCTGTTCCAAATCTTTTTATCTGCATTCTTATTCAGTTTCATTAGCCTTTCTAATTTAATATGATATTTTATTATATTAAAACTTAAAAACTTGCACCCGGAGGGTGCATATATTTGCTAGTTTGTTGAAAGAATTTAAGTTTAAAACGATTAATGATTCGTAACCCAAATATATAGCAATGCTGAACAAGCATCTTTTTAAATCTGCTCACAATTGAAAAGGTGCACACGTAGTTGGAAGATATTTGACATATATTGATTATAAAAGAAAGAAATAATCACAATAATGTTATATAAAATTATTGATTTCCTTTCTTGTTTTTGTTAGAAAAAAAAAGTCAAAACATTTTGTCAATACCGCGACCGACATTTCAAAATGATTGCTGTTTAACTAAACCCTGTAAGATAAGTTGATTTTCAGAAGAACACAAATCGCTCTGTAAGAAATAGATTTAAATCATTCAATAAATTCATTGTAAATAAAATAGAATTAGTCACACAAAATATTTAACAAGTCAACGAAAGTAATTCAAAGATTAATTTCAGCTTTTCACCTCAGGATCCGATGATTTAGACATTGATGGATTTCACCATGTTTAAATTGATTTTTATAGTTTCAAACTTATTATTTCACTCGAGTTTTTCACGCCAGCGTTAGTTGATGGTTTTTCACTGGAGTCTGAGGGACAATAAGTCTCCTTGTGTCTCCAGAACTCTGAGTATTCTAGCAGGTTTGGTTTAGTTTTTTTTACGGCATATCAACCTCAGTGGGTCATTTAATGCCGATAAAGTTTTGAAATTAGCTCAGTCGGTAGAGCATTTGGCTAGAAGCCACAAGGTTCCTAGTTCGATACTGGTCCCCGCCAACTCAGCGTATGAGTAGCACAGGGATCTGTGCGGTAAAGTAAGAAGCTGATGGTAGGTGTGGCGCTCCACCTCAGATGCTAAAACAATCTCCTTGGTCTAGCGCTATTGAAAAGGGGATAGACTCCCTCGCTGACTGGCTGATACCGAATTTAAGCCGCCCCGTCGACTTTACTTTACTTACTTAACCCATAGATGGGATCCTAACAGGTACTACCACTCCGGGTCAAAGTGGACCAGGGAGCAATGGTGATGAAGGGGTGATCCACATTCCCCAAACCTCCAAAACTGGAACCTCACCATCAGATAGAGTTTAACGTCATTCCCAGGACATGTAGGCCCGCAGCCACCGCCTTCTAGCATCCATATGATAAAAAGGGGTGGGGCTTGCCATAAGGGCAATAGGGCTAGCAGGTTTTACCTATGCCGTTGTCTAGATAGTCACTTATACATTTATTATGGCTTATACATTTATTTTTTTACAAACTGCACCATCTTGTTTTTATCGCCGTCATAGTTATAGAAATGATTATATATATATATATATATATATATGGATAACATTGAGAGCCCATATGCTGCAACACAATTAGAATCGTCCAACAGGCGTCGCCCAATGGTGGAAGGTGAATATGGTTTGCTTGGTGGAGAAGAACGGTCAAAGTTATTGTTACGAATATAAGATGGAATGTGCTGGTTTATTCTAACCTGCAATCTTTAGGTAGTGCGCCTAATGTAGCAAACATCCCATTTGCATTTAAATTTGTAGATTAGGCAGCTTTTTTCGTGAGGGGTCACATTATCTTTAAGATGGGGGGGCGTGTTAGATATGAGAACAATTAGCAACTTAACTTGATTAAAACAATGGTGGACATTGTTTTAATTCAGTTTTACTTGCGAATTGTTCACAGATCTAACACCCCCCCCCAAATCTTAAAGATTGCGTGTCCCCCTCCCGAAAAACTTGCCTAATTTACATGCAAAGTTTGCTACATTGGGCGCACTACCCAAAGATTGGAGGTTTATATATATATATATATATATATATATATATATATATATATATATATATATATATAATCAATAGTAATGGTATTGAGGATGATTTGGATTCGTAACTTAATGTTTCATGGTTATGCAATCCTCAGATGAGTCAAATGGTTGAGATCTTAAAAACTGTAATTTTTGAGTCCAAATCATCCATAATACCATTACTATTGATTATAAAGCTGCTCTGCTTTATTAGCATTGAGCACCTTCTCATGCCAATACCTTTCTCATTTATTCTCTCTCTCTCTCGCTCTATTATATATATATACATATATATATATATTGGTAATGATGTAACTACTTAAAGTAAAGGCTTATTTTTCAAAAGATCAATTAACAAATGTTCTGGTGAAAAACAGGGTTTTCAATGATTTTTATTGTTCAAAGGCAGTTTTACCAGTTGTATAATATTAGTAATCCCTGCAGATAAGTAATAGGCTATTAGTGTGATATAGGTCGAATTATATTCACGATGTTTCAAACGTCACTGAAAGCATATGAACTCCATCTAAATTTCACATTGTTGTAGAGGAATGAACACCCCTACAAGATGGACTGACCCAGAAGCATTTAAGAGTCGACACAGCAGTGACTGAGGTCAGAATTTATTCGAACGAAATTACTGCGTCAACTCCGAATATTTGAACCTCCTTATTTGTACGTTTGTTTTGTGATTTGTACTACTTCTTTGCTCTATGTTAAGTGTTGAATAAATACATATTCACACATCCTGTATTCTCTGTGTATTGTTTTTGCCACGTCAAAGATACAACACATATCAAACACATTTGTACGTTTTATCTTGGCATAATTCTGCAACTAAATATTTTCTCTTTGATTTTAATTGTACTTCACTTGCAAGCGTTACATTCTTATGACATTCAGTTTCCTTGTAGATGCAAGTAATCAACGTATCAGGTATTCATTCTCTGATGATTGATGCTTAATATGATTAATCATTTTAATAGTTAAACGAGCATTGACTGATTATCTCCCTTTGAAAAGTGAGAAGGAACAGAACTGATTAACTGAATTTGTAAATGTTACGTAATCTGTAATGTAAATCTAATGGAATCAAAGTGCTAATTTGAAATCCAAATCAAGCCAGTCTCCTGGATAGATCCAACGATTATTGGATTAGAGGAAAACTCACAGATCGATAGGTATTGAAATTAAGATCAAAATGTTATTTTCTTGGCCAACTTTAGCTGAAACTGGTATTGCTCTTAGGGTCTTATAAGATTTAAACGATTGGCACAGATTTTAGATACTTTACTAATATCCATTATTGGGGATTTTCGCTGATGACCGCCAACTAAAAGCGTAAGCGCAACGCTCTCCCATATAAGGGATGGAGCACTCTATGACGGCCTTTACATACAAAGCGATGTGTGTATTATTATTAACAGTTAAAATCCCCTTCGCATTATGTAGGTGATGACATCCTGATGATTACGGTGACGGACTGGCACTGAACCGATCGGATTTCAATCACGGCTGTAGGTAGCTTGCAAATGTCTAGCAACACTGAAGAGACTTGATAAGTCGAAACATGTGTCTGTGGATGACATATATATATAAGTTAATACTTTTAACGTGATAGAAGGAATCCAATAGGATTAAATTACAAAAAACTTATATTTTAAAGAATCTTTAAATCCACACAGAAATAAAAGATTTGGATAAATATTTACTTTTTGCGTAATGGGATAAAATAGTCTCCACACACACACACATTATATATACTAGCAAATATATGCACCCTCCGGGTGCAAGTATTTAAGTTTAAATGTAATAAAATATTAGATTAAATCAGAAATGCTAATGAAACTAATTAAGAATTCAAATAAAAAGATTTGAAACGGAGGGGGTATAATCGGAAAATAGAACAACTGAAACTTACTCTTTCATCACTTCCGTTTTTCAATGCTAAATTTTCCTAATTTAACTATTTAGTTAAAATAGGAAGTAAAGAATAAAATTACAGTTATTTCTTCTTGTTAATTAATTTCTTTTAGGATTTATTGAAGAGATTTTTACTCATATTCATTAAGATAAAACCAAACAATTAGAAATCAATAATACCAAGCACATTTTTATTAAAATCAGTTTTATTAATATCAATATGCAAATTAGCTTTACGTTTACACTGAAAACTGGTATTTTGTTGTATATATAAATACAATTGCATGCTATTAGTATTTAGGTAAGGCCAACAGTATTAATAATGTCAAACAGTTTTATTATTAATTGAGGTTTAAATAGAAATAGAATCATGGAGTATGTGACGTAAATAACTAAGGGAATTGTGACTTTGAGTAGTAATATAGTTTCGGTTACAGATAGAAAAACACACAATCTCCATTATAATAAGATATATATATATATATATATATATATATATATATATCATGATAGACACTGCAATGTCGAACTGTGTTAATTACTCTATATTAGTTTTCCAGTTGGGAACATGGATAAACGGATACAAGTGTTGAGTTAATGTTGTACTAAATGACAATAATCTGGAGATTACAGGTTCAATCCTGACTACAGGCGAAAATAACAGAATACTTAACATAGGTTAACACATGTGCTCGGTCATGGTTAACGAAATGAGATTAAATAAAAGGTTCAACACGAAGTTTTAAGAAGGCTCCCAATTAAGACATCAAGTTTCCCGAGTTCGACAAGATTTCCGTGTTCGCCGAGAAGTTTCCCCGAGTACGACAAGAGACACATGAAGAAAACCGGAGGGCACATTGCCCTAAACGTTATGCATATAATGATAAAGACTAGTAATACCTGTGGATATACCACAGTGAAAGTAAAGTCGTCAGGGTGGCCTAAAGTCGGTATCAGCCAATCAGCGAGGGAGTCTATCCCCTTTTCACTAGCGCTAGACGAAGGAGATTGTTTTTTTTTGCGTCTGAGATGGAGAACCACACCTACCATCTGCTCCTTACTTTACTGCACAGATCCCTGTGCTACCCATACGCTGAGATGGCGATAAGAATTTAATTATTACAAGAGTTGATATGGTTATGTAAGAGCTATTACTAATAGTTTAATTGGTAAAATATTAATAATCTTGATTTAACTCTCCCTTTCTTTCCTTCTTTTCATTAAGTTCGATAGAAACTGATAAGCCTTATCGCTTCCGCGCACTTACGCTATATTTTCCCTACTCTCTACTTTGTTTTTTTTCTAAAAGTTGTTCTGTGTAGCATGTTCTTTTTCTTCCATCTCACTATTATCATGAAAACAGTATTGTCCATTATTTTAAGGATGAAATGATGACACTCATAAGAAATAAGAATTCGGCAGATAAGCAACACCGTATAATCAGGATTTACATTTTTGAATTCCATCTTGGACGATTTGGACGGTCTCATTTTAACCAGCAGATGTTGCAAGATGATAACTGTCGTACTTTTAAGGAACAAAAATTGGTCGTTTGAGACCATGACAAACGTTGGATGCACAGAATGAATGAAAACAACAAAAACTATTTATTATTTTAGATTTTTCAGACTGTTGTCCTCATCTATATATCGATACCCTTCATAATCACATGGTCTTCAGATCACATAATCTCCTGCGCTTTAGATCACTGAGGCTAAATTATGCTCATGACGTAAATTCACAACTAATAATTGGTACTAGCATGACCTGTGGATATACCACAGTAAAAAGTCGTCGGGGCGGCCTAATGTCGGTATCAGCCAATCAGCGAGGGAGTCTATCCCCTTTTCAATAGCGCTAGACCAAAAAGATTATGAAGGTGTATCGATATATAGATGAGGACAACAGTCTGAAAAATCTAAATATTATATATTTGGTTGTTTTCATTCATTCTGTGCATCTAACGTTTGTCATGGTCTCAAACGATCAATTTTTGTTGGCTACTCGTAGTATGCAGATTGGCCGAACTTGTGTTATGTGGATGTACGAAAATCCAACCTAATCATTCGTAAATACCCGTAACATTAATACGAGAAATCTTCCTCTCTTGTGTAAAATTATCGAAAACCGTATAATCGATCTGGAAAAACAAATAAGATGTCTCACTTGGTTGTCTTCTCCTCAAACTAATGATATATACTCTCAAAGTATTTCTGCCCTGTAAGCTAAAATCCCCATGGAAGAAATATCTACCAAACGGTCTCCAAATGCAATATGCTATTGCAATTAGGCGACGCTAAAGGAACGTATATATTTAGATGGTCTATCTATAATATGCCGAATATAATGTATTCATCCCAATGCAAATATATTCTCTTATCGAATTTTATTATTGATGCATGCTAAAGCTCGGTAGGTTCCCTAAAGAGAAACAAATCGATCTGGTCTGATTCTTCTTCCCATCCTGGAGAATTCGAATCGTATATTGTCCAGGCGCAGTTTAACCACTGCGCTTTAGATCACTGGAAGAAATTACAGCGACTTAATAATAATAGTATTAAAGGACAAAGAAAGGTCTACCATCGACTTATTAATAATATCATTAAAGGACATATGAAGGTCTACCATGGTTTCAATTAAATTGAGATGATTTCATCAGCTCGCTACCCTACACGTTTAACTAAATCGATGTAATTGGAAGAAATTACACCGACTTGATTAAATGTAGGACAGGGTCCTGGTGAAATAATTTAAATTTGATTGAAACCCTGGGGCGACCTTTTTTTCCTCTAATAATAATATTAGTTTATATATATATATATATATATATATATATAATATATAATATATATATATATATATATATATGAGAAGTAAACAAACTGTGTTTTGATATGGCTTTTTTCAGCTTGACAGTCAGGGTTCGAATCACACACAAAGCAGTCTTCCTGTCTATAGCTCTGCTGACGAGGCCTAAAAGGCCGAAATGAACATACAGATATTGATTTTACTCGATTTGTTTAGCCTTACATTTGAATAGGTATGCCCGCCTAATTCATTAATTATTAATTAATTAATTTTCAAAAATTATGTACGACTTCAATTAAGCACATTCTCCCAAAAATTGTCGGCTAAAAAAAAGCCATATTAAAACACATTGTTTACTTCTCATACTGTCGTGTAGTAAAAGTCACTATAAGTGGAATATAACCTACTTCAAAACAAACGGAAAATATGGGAAGGGCCGGCTCGGCTGGTGTAATGGTTAGAGTTTCCGCCTGTCAGCTTGACAGTCAGGGTTCGAATCACACACAAAGCAGTCTTCCTGTCTATAGTTCTGCTGATGTGGCCTAATAGGCCGAAATGTACATTCAGAGATTGATTTTTCTCGATTTTTTAGTCTTACATTTGTATAGGTATGCACGCCTAATTTATTAATTATTAATTCATTTTCAAAAATTATGTACGACTTCAATTAAGCACATATTCTCCCATATATATATATATATATATATATATATATATACACGTTTGTGTATATAAAAAATATGGATAAATCCCAAAAGATGAATTCTTGATGGTGATGTCGATTTTATAACGTTTTGGTTTTAGTAAACCCTCAACAAGACTTAAGATGGGAAGAAAGTTGTTTGAATCTTGATGAATGACTTTCGAAAGATTAGAGACTAAGAGTTGTGTCTGATTCTTATTCCGATCCTGGAGAATTCAGATCGTATCTTGTCCAGGCGCAGTTTAACCACTGCATTTTAGATCACTGAAGCTAAGATATGCTCATTCCCAACTAATAATTGGTACTAGCAGGACCTGTGGATATACCACAGTAGGATAATTTAGTTATTAAAACATTTGATAGGTTTTATTTAGAGCTATTGGAAAGTTCAATATGTAAAATATATAATAATTTTTTTATTAACTGTCTCTCTCACTCTTTTTTCGTTCTTCTCATTGTGTTCGATTGAAACTGATTAACGCTATCGCATGCACCCCCTGTCTCTGTCTTTACCCTTCTCACTTTCTTTATGCCTTTCCTATGCGTACATTGACAACGCTTTCTATAGATGAGATATTTCTACCTAGATTTGTGAACTGGACTACTAATTTCAGAGGCTAACCTTCTAGTGTGGAGATGCTTCTATTTTATTTAAAATACATCAATTCAGTTTTATTCACAATGCCCTTGTCACTTTCTCCAGAAAAAAATGATGCACCTTACTAAGTGCTACTGATAATCTTAACAGAATATTGATAACTTGTCAAAGTATTTTGAGAAAGGACAAAAGCCGTTACGTTTTGTTTTTTTTGGGGGGGGTAATGGAATATTTAAAAAAAACTACAGAAAAATGAAGGAATGTCAACAGTTGTCGTGTAACGGAACTCGACTTAAATGTGAAACCAAAAATCTCTTAATGATAAGGACCAATTTCTCTGATGGGTTTTTATACAGCTTCACTTTTATGGCTTCATAACACTTTCAGGAGGTTCTCTGAATTTAAAGAAATACAACGAGAACGAGGACCCACCTGTGTGTGTAGAACTGTAAAACTTAAAGAATATTTATTTGGTTTGGTTTTACGGCATATCAACCTCAGTGGATCATTTAATGCCGATAAAGTTTTGAAGAAAATCAATTCTTAATGGATAATACAATTTTTCTAAATACATTTTTCTATTTAACCCATAGATGGGGCCTTAACAGGTACTACCATTCCAGGTCAGAGGGGACCAGGGAGCAATGGTGATGAAGGGGTGCTCCACATTCCCAAACCTCCAAAACTGGAACCTCACCATCAGATAGAGTTTAACGTCATTCCCAGGACATGTAGACCCGCAGCCACCGCCTTCTAGCACCCATATGATAAAAAGGGGTTGGGACTTGCCATGAAGGCAATAGGGTTGGGAAAATCATATGGGTGCTAGGAATTGATGTGACCAACCGATTAATCGGAGGGGACCTCTCCGACAGTGCGACTAGCCCAAGATAGAGCCAAAGTGGAGTATTGCAAGTCATGAACTGTTCATCCACCTGGGTTATATCTTTAAGCATCACGGGTTGCCACCCACGGCCAACAGGTGGCCCCATTAGGGGAGTCTTACCCCTCTGCAGAGGTGCAGTAGGTGCATTCTAACGCCACAGCCGACAGGACAGAAGAATATTTATTAACTATTGAATGAGCTCGAGACCTTTTCTCCCTTTTTTAATAGATGGAAATCTTTTTTGTGGAAAAAATCAGATAATAGTGAAAAAAAATATTTTTCTAAATATCAAATGGACTTTACATTTTACAAATATTGAAGAAAATTGGACTGAACAACGATTTTACTTTTTAGATATTTTAATGAACATTATTGTTTTTCTTTTGCAAATATTAGACTAGACAAATACGAAATTAGAAGAATCGAAGAATTGCTTCGTAAAAGAAAACATTCATTGAACGAAGAACGTAAAATCTTTAAAAAAATAAATAGTAAATCCGGATATTGATGTTTTTCATGTGATGATGGCACTGCCCTAGATTTAAAAATAAAAATAAATTGTGTTGTGTTTGTTTTTTGTTATTTACGTACAAGTTTTTTTTTTGTTTTTTTTAATGAAAACATGTCCACATTTTAGAAAAACAAATTAGTTCTAGTTGAAATATGAGTCTAGGTTGGGTAAAAGTTCAAAGACAAATTCCCATTAACAGAAAATGCTGAAATATATTAAATATTTAAACGTGTACAGAAACTAGTAAATAAAGATGTTTATTTTATATATGATATGCATGGAGATCAATATATATGAGTAATTATAAAAATCTATGTTCATTGGTTTATGCATTTATATGAGGTAATATATCAGTTAAAATGTTGATGTATTTAATTTAGTGGCATCATATACGTATGCATGCATATATATATATGTGTGTGTGTGTGTGTGTTGTGTTCCTGATTGTATACTTTCGAAGGTGTATAATTATTATATATATAGTATTATAATGTGGACAGAAATACCATGAAACTAGAGTAGGTTATTACTGTAGACATTATAGTACTAAATCCACTCTACTTACGTATGTATCACTTTATATTTGTTATAACGCTGACTTATTCGAGTAACACTTATACCAACCAAATATTGAGACAACCCGATTTTTTTTACCGGTAACACATTCCCGTCACTTACACACATTATATATATATATATTATTGAATAAAAAGGCCTTAAATACGAGGGGTATCGTGATTATGGACCATTTCCACTCGTGGGTATCTGAGTATATATATATATAATATATATAATATATATATATATGTGTGTGTGTGTGTGTGTAAAGGAGTGAACTCTTGACATGATTGATAAAACGAATGGAAATTTTATGAACCAACCTGCCTTGTGTCTCCGACATTTGCTCTTCTGCAAAAATTGAAATTCTGCCAATGTACTTACCTGAAAAGTAAAGAAAAACAGAAATTAAATATTATAAAACATAAAAATAACGCAATACTCATTCAAAAGCAAGAAACCGATAATGCAAAATTATATAATATATATATATATATATATATATATATATATATATATATATATATATATATATATATATAGAGAGAGAGAGAGAGAGAGAGAGAGAGAGAGAGGGAGAGATAGATATGATATCTAATTGCCGCTTTAACTTTTCCATTGCTGTGGCATCAGTAAATAATCTAAAAGTGCTCAATATATTAAAAACAGAGAGCAGTAATAATACTATTAATATTATTAAAGGACAGGTAAAGGGTCTACCATGTTTCAATCAAATTGAGATAATTTCATCAGGTCGCTACCATACGTTTAACTAAATCGATGTAATTGGAACAAATTACATCGATTTTGTTAAATGTAGGGCAGGGTCTTGAAATCATTTAAATTTGATTGAAACCCTGGTAGACCTTTTTTCTTCTAATAATAATATAAGTATTATATATATATATATATATATATATATATATTTATTTGTGTGTGTGTGTGTGTGTGTGTGTGTGTGTATATATATATAAAAATATGGATAAATCCAAAAAGATGAATTCTTGATGGTGATGTCGTTTTTATAACGTTTTGGTTTTAGTAAACCCTCAACAGGACGTAAGATAGGGAGAAAGTTGTTTGAATCTTCATGAATGACTTTCGAAAGATGAGAGAGTTGGGTGTATATGAAGAAGGTCCGTAACCGAGTTCATCACTGCTCTGGTTCAAGTACACGCAAAGACGTGCCAAGAAACAGTAAAAAAAGTGTGTAGTGTTTTATAGGGACACTATACAAACGATTAAAAAGAATCTACATACTCTGAAACAATATTATCAAACTATAGTAAGAGAGATTTAGGGAAATGTTGAAACATTATTTTGCTTCAATTGTCAAATCTAATTCCATGTTTTGTAATGATTATAGTCTACATTATGATTTCGGACTTGCAGGTGCGTGTGGATTATTGGGTAGTATGGTTTTAGTAGAATGGGAGTAGCTTCCATGCGGGTGAGTGAGGGGTGGAGTAAGAAGCTATTTATAAGAATAGAAGAGAGTTTGAGTTCGTATAATATAATCAAAGCTGTGCTACTCATGCACTGAGTTGGAGAAGGCTTGTACGGAATCTAGAAAATTGTGGTTCTTTAGTATATTATGATGAAATTTTTATTTTATTTTAATTTTTTTTAACCACGAACGGGTAGCTTTGTCGACTGGGGTTTTAGAATACACCGTGTCGTGTGCATTTTTCTAGAGGGTTAAGATCTATCCATTGAGGCAAAATGTTGGCTGTGGGTGGCAACCCAAAATTCTTGTCCCAACCCTATTGCTTATGACAAATCACAACTCGTTCTATCATATGTGCTAGAAGCGGTGGCTGAGGATTTTATGTCCTGGGTATGATGTTAAACTCTAGCTGATGATGAAGTTCACATTCTGGAGCGCTAGTGAATGAGGAGTACCCTTTCATTATCATTACTTCCAGTTCCACTCTGACCCAGAATGGTAGTACCTGTTAGGGTACCATCTATACATTAAATACAAAAGAATGAGTTACAAAAAACTGAGTTTTAAAAAATTGAGTACTCATCAAGAATGTATAAAACAAAACAATTTTCGGCATAAAATAAACCAACAAAGTTTACATGCCATAAAATCCAACCAACCAAGCACAAGCGGATGTTGATTGGATGCCCTGAATAAAATTGTTAAAGACATGTAGAGAAGATCTCTCCCAAAAGACAAACTTTTTTCAAACTGATGCCACGAAAATACTAATTCAATTGATTTTTCTTGTTTCTTTTCCTAATTACAGCTGAAATTACAGAGCCCTTATCTTATCAGAAAAATGTTACAGAAAATTAAGTTGAAACTTCAAAAGCAGCGGCAACTTCTCATATTTTAATTTTGGGCGGGCCAGGTTTTTACAAATTGATTTTGGCTAATTTTAGAATCATGGACTCGTATTCTCTCCTTTTTAATTTGAATTTTTAAAAAGCTGATCATTGGTCAAAAATGAAAGACGCCAATGAAAATTATCTTTAACCAGCCATGTAATAATATTAAACTAAATACACAATGTCAATTATTTTGATTTTCACTCTTTATGTGAACTAATTATTTGTGCAGCTCTTTTTTTACTTTTTAGACTCATAAAACATGAATTATATATATATATATATATATATATATATATAATATATGTATATATATGTATGTCAGCCCCTATCCTCCCTCCCTTCACATCCGCTAATAACTCACTCACCAAATCACATGTACATGCACGTATTTTTGCTTTCAATAAAAATCTTTGACTGAGGATGTCCGTATAAATCGGACGAAATATTCCAACTCTTAGATTTGTTTTGAGTTATCCTTTCTTGTTCACTATCCTTTTTACCTACCTCATACTGTCGGATTCTACTACATCCATCATATATATATATATATAAGGTATACAAAACTGGTAGTAAGGGATGATTCTACATGGGATCTTTAAAATCTCACTGTATAATTATATTGCATGTTTTAATAGGTGCAAATACAAGGATTTTTTTAAAAAACCATAGAGAAATTTCAATGCATAATCTATAATTTAGATTAAATACAGAGCAATATTTACCTTTGAAAGAATGGAAAACTCAAACGGTCATTCTATATATATATATATATATATATATATATATATATATATATAAACTGCTGTTGGGAAGGATACTATACAGGGACTTATTTCTACATACACAATTATAATCTTTAAATACAAAACATTTTCTATTTTTATATAGATAGTTTAAAAAGATTCTTTCGTAGTCCGCTGGTGAGTTCAATGCATGACAATTATATATAGATTAATATTTCAAATAGGAAAAACTTAAAATCCAGTTATATTGGTTATTGGAAATAGTCATTTCAACTAGATTCTTCATTAAAAGAAATCTAGCATCTTCATATACCAAAATTTACAATGAATAAATCACAAAGAGTAATTCATATCTTTTTACTGTGGACTCTTTATTATATATATATATATATATATATATATATATATATGTGTGTGTGTGTGTGTGGTGTGTGTGTGTGTGTGTGTGTGGGACGATATCAGCAAGTGTTTCCTTGACAGTATCCAACCAAAACTGAGAACTCAAACTTACATATAAAGATGTGTGTATATATTTTTACATATACGGAGTATTATAAATAAATAGATATATATTCATTTATCTTGTTTTAGATATAAATCTATTCCAACACATTGTCTCGTCAGTCCGGTCTTTGTCAGTTTTTTAAGACCCTTCAACCAGTTTCGTTGGTGTGATAAAGAAAACGGGAAAATCAAATATATATATATATATATATTGCTAAAATAGATAATTGCTGTAGATTAGCACTGTTGGTCTTTTGTGTGTTGGTTTATTGTAATAGTTGTTTTGGTGAGAAGAGACCTTTGCAAGATTGGAGGACATAAATGTTTCAAAATCCCATGTGAATGATAAAAGCAAAAATAAAAAAGGAAGTAAATAGAAAACAAGTTGGGATGAATATGAAATTGAAAAAGAGAGAAATAATACAAAGTTTCGCATAGATGATTGATTGTTGGGTGGCATATCAACCATTGTGGGGTTATTTAATGCCGAATGTAGCCTTTTTAAACTCAGGTTACTAATAGTACCTGCTATTAATTCAGTTATCACCAATCTATTTATTGAACATACTTAGTGTAGAATACTGTTAATTTTTATTCTGTGTTACTTTCACCCTTAGCCAGGATTGAACCTGCAGTCTGAAAATGACTGTTACAGATTGTTAACTATTGGACAGTGGAACAGTCAAACACCTCCTCAGCTTAATGGACTTTTCCTGGCAGTAGTGGCAGTAATTATTTAAGCTGTTATAGTGGGTTCATTGGAACTAGTAACTGCATGGTTAGGCTTGGCCAGTCACATTGCTCAAACCAATTGTTGACTGTCTGACTGACTTACTTCAATACTTAGGAGGGGAAGAAGGGATGTGAACGGAGGAACTATCAAAATAGTTTTAATTAACGAGATAATTCGGAGATATCCTTCTCTTATTCTGGTGGCCTAACCAATTTTAAAGAGCCCAATCGGCCTTAATATTTACCCACAGCTAGAGGGAGAATATTTGAATACGTACTTTTCCCACGCGTATTAGCGCTATGTGAAATGAATCCTTGTCCATGACTTGAAATCGTCTTGCCATGTCCATTTTCTACGACGGTAGCCATTACACCACGGATTTCTAACTCATCCCTGATCTAATGGTAACAGAGTGTAAGATGAGCTAAGACTGAAGTATTCAAACTTAAAGTGACTAAAAGAAGAATGGAAGAAAATGGGAATGGAGGCATAACATGTTAATTAACTCGTTAGAAAAAAAGAGTAATGTTTTCGAAAATAAGCTCACGCTCCTTGTGTAACCATGACAACGTAATTCCACCTTATTTTGTTTAGAGAACAGGTTGTATATTTTTTACTTCTTGAAGTGCAGAATTCAATAAATTTTGCTTCCTGTCAGGCATCGCTTGTTCATCTTAATTATTTTTTTGTCACTGAACTCAGCAAATCCTTCGGGAGATAAACCTGTCAGGATGACAAACGATTACAAAACATATTTAAAAAATGGATAAGTAGGTTAATTAAGTTTCTTTTGTCTTTTGATTTTGTTTCTTTTTAGATCCTCAATTTGAAGAATTAATTGGAATCATTAACTTCTAAGCATTCAGCTTTTTAATATTCTATGGTCGAAATTAGTTGGGAAACAACCACACACACACACACACACACACATATTTATGTATATATATTATTCCTGCTTATTTTATTGGAGTATATATATATATATATATATATATATATACACACAAGTGTATGCGCATGTACATGCGTGTGTGTGTGTGTGTGTTTGTATATAGATAATAGAGTAACTTTCTACATATATCCTTTTCCACAGACAAAAGTTTGTATTGTCTAATATACTAACTATAAAGCCAGGATTTGTTTTACAGTCAGAGTTTAGAAATTATATATAATACTGTTTGTGCTGAGGCGTTGGGTAAATGCACACGCATATATATATATATATAAATGAAGTTAGCGTGGGCATGGAGTCAACAGCGGTTGGATACTGAATATTTTTGTTTAAAAATTACATAGGTGAGAAACTGTCCACGCTATCATAACTTAGATATAAATACTCTACCCGCGATATTGAGCACTGTATATTTGATTATATATATATATATATATATATATATATATATATATATATATATATTATATGGTATAGTGGGTTTTTATATTGGCTAGGAAAGCAGAATAGAAGAAAAACTCAATGGAAACCTGTTAAATTCTGCTTAAGAAATCACCCTTGCTTGTTCCGGGGGTTTGTTGAATATATATATACCCCATTTGGTTTGAAATTTGCATAAGCCAGAAACTTACTTAGTGCAGTTGAATTAATTTCTTACCTTCCCAGACTTAGAGGTATATGTTCTATCAGTGATATTAAGCACTTTTTACTCATAAATATACCAAACTATTATTATCAGTGTATATATATATATATATATAAGCACACAGAAACACACATACTTATATAGGGACATACAATTCCTTGCCTAGGTGTTAATTAATTTCTACCCTATGTAACTTGACTCTACATATGGTCTATCTCCGATATAGAACACTCTCTCTCTCTCTCTCTCTCTATATATATTATATATATATATCAGCTCTCATTGTTTTATCTATAAATATGAAATGCTTTCTTACGTATGTATGTATTTCCCCGAAAAAGATTAAATTATCAAGTTTACAAGAAGACATTTTCAAGTTTCTCTTATCAAGCAAACTTAATCATGTCTTAATTCAGCTTGGCTTCTATACTGCGATGTCGCCAAAGTGTAGATTCAAACAAGTCTATTTTCGGTATTTTAAACATGGTATGTCACCGACTGCCTTGATTCACTTGGAAATCATTCAAGACGACGCCAAATCAATGGTGAACATCATTTCCTGAAGCTAATGGACGGATGGCCTCTCGTCATAGGCCACGAACAGTGAACAACTTTTAGCCGCAGGGAATTTGAAGAGAGTCACAAATAGGAATTAATTCCTCGAGGTGATATCTTTAATTTCATATGACGAGTAAAATAAATGACAATCTGTTTATAGCGGGAAGGTGATGTATAGAGAGAATTACTTATGTTTATAAATAACTATGTGATAAACTATCTTAGAAACAATGAGCATTGAACGTTGAGAAAAATACTCCTTTGTATCAAAAGAATTTTCTTTATACCGGATGTACTAGTGTTCATGTCATTTCATATATAGTCACGTCACTTTAGCTGTTGTACAATGAGCTATATGTGTAACTACAATACTAAACAATACTAGGTGTCTTGTTTGAATACACTACCCAATAATAAATGATTATACCTCTTCTGCGCAATGCATAAAATGTGACTATTATATCAGTCATAATGGATTACAAATTCAGGATATTATATATACTAGCAAATATATGCACCCTCCGGGTGCAAGTATTTATTTTGTAATAAAAATATATATTAAATTAGAAAGTCTAACGGAACTAAATAAGAATACAGATAAAAAAGATTTGAAACAGAGGGAGTATAATAAAGATTGAAACAGAGGAGTATAATAAAAAATGGAACAAACTGAAACTTACTCTTCCATCACTCTCGTCTTTCATTGTTATTTTTTCTAATTTAAGTATTTAGTTAAAAGAGGAAGTAAAGAATAAAATGAGTTATTTTATCTTGTTAATGGATTTCATTTAAGATTCATTGAAGAGATTTTTGCTTATATTCATTAAAATAAAACCAAACAGTTAGAAATCAATAATACTAAGCACATATTTATTAAATTCGATTTTTTTAATATTAATATGCAAATTAGCCTTCCCGTTTACACTGTAAACCGCTATTTTGTTGTATATATAAATATAATTGTATGTTGTCAGTATGTAGACATAGTTAACAGTATTAATAATGTATGACAATTTTATTAATAATTGAGGTTAAATAAAAATAAAATCATGGAGAATGTGATGTCTATAACTGAGAGAATTGTGACTTGAGTAGGAATATAGTTTCGGTTACAGAAAAACACACAATCTCCATTATAATAAGATATATATATATATATATATATATATATATATATATATATATGAGAAAGAAAGAAAGAAAGGATATATATATATAATAAATGAAGGAAAAAACATTAAATTTGCTTCATTAAAATAATTTATTTCAACCGCATTACTGCAGCATCTTCAGGTA
This sequence comes from Doryteuthis pealeii, assembly GCA_023376005.1. Taxonomy (NCBI): domain Eukaryota; kingdom Metazoa; phylum Mollusca; class Cephalopoda; order Myopsida; family Loliginidae; genus Doryteuthis; species Doryteuthis pealeii. The sequence goes on from CM042149.1 coordinate 83,196,897, forward strand.
ATTACAAGAACTTGACTCTTGCTGAGTATTCCCCAAAGTAACATTGCTTTTAAATCTATCAGTTTGGAGGGACAGGTATCTTAACCCCGACCATCTCAAATTAAGACAAAAAAAACTGATAGATTTAAAAGCGATGTTACTTTGTGTAATTCTCAGTAGGAGTCATGTTCTTCTCATTACCTGAAGATGCTGCAGTAATGCGGTTGAAATAGATTATTGTAATGAAGCAAATTTAAAGTTTTTTCCCTTCATTTATTGAATATCTTGCTCTGTCCGTCAACTCACTGGCACTAAGCACATTCAGCTCTCATTATGGTTTACCTGCATCAGCTGGGTTAAACCACACATGGAAAGATCCTAACTACGAAAAAGAAATAATATATATATATATATATATATATATTGGTTATCTGGGGAAATTAAGATAAAAATCAAGTTATTTTTATGCAAAGATTCAGGTGTGTCTAAAGCTATTCCATTTTAGAATAATGATATAACCAAGGTCAATACTGTGACTTTCAATTAGACAGTTATCCCAGACAGACACACGAACAAACGAGAAAAAAAAAAGACAGAACAGTATAAGGTCAGGCAAACGTCAAATTTGAATTTGTAAAAAAAGAAAAACAATACAAAAAAAAATCTTCATATATGATGTCGGGAATTAGTATACAGTTTACAATCTTGTACTGAACTCGTACTGTATTACTAAAATCCGAGTATGAAACTAGCCGCTTTTAAATGAATGGCTATAAAATCGATATAGTTCAAAGAAAATTATTCGAATGTCAAAACAATTATCTCGTAAATATTATCGATTAACGGACTGCATGGAGTTGTAGTTCTAAATTAAAATCGATTATTAATGGACATTTACCTTCTTATTAATAGTAATCAAACAGAGTATTTTGGGTCAGACAGAAAAACATTTAAAAATGTGATTTTTGCAATTTGTATGTATATATATATATATATATATATTATATAATATATATATATATATATGTGTGGTGTGTGTGTGATGTTCTTGTGAACGTTGTTTGTTTGGTCTTTTTAAAGCATTGGAAATAAGAACAAGAAAAACAGAACAAAAATCTGAATGTGTGTGTGTATATATACATTTATATATGAAGCAGAGCAAATAAGAAAAATTGTACGTATAGAAATAGTACTCAATGCAGTAACAGGAGAGCAGGTTTAAAACCCAAAAGATTATGTATACTATATTACCGTTCCCCAAGATTCATGTGTATACTTCAATCCTCTGGTGGTAGCTCCTGTCTGAGGATTTGGTTATACACATGAAAATTGAGTAAAGGTAATAAAGTATCCATAATCATTTATATATAAATGAAACATTTGATACCTCTCTCTCTCATATATATATATATATATATAGGGTTTGAAAAATTGTCGGCTATCGCCATCTCAAACAGATCGTTTGTCCACTTCATGTGTGTGGTGTGTGTGTGTAGTATAGTGAGAAATTTGAAAAAACACAAGTTTAAATAAAATGAGTGGTAAGTTTATTAGCCGAGGCTACAGTGTTTCGATCTGTTAAGTAGATCTTCTTCAGGGCTTTTGTTGATAATGAAGAGTAAAACAATTTTGTATCACAATAACGAGAAAAACTGATTTCTCTTCACACACACACTCACACATATCCATTTAGGAATATAGTAATGTTTAACCCCTAACATATAATTAGAATAAAATTTTAACTATTTTACGAGCTATTGTTTATAATTTCAATTAAATTAATAACAATACAGAAATGAGAACTAAGGAATTAATAAACGAACAGAATAGGCCGCACGCGAAAATTGAGAGAAAAATATTAACTAACGAAGTAATAAACCTTTCTTATTCAAAAATAAATTGATCTCAGTATAACTAAGGAATTACATCGACTTAGTTAAGCGGATGATAAGGCTCCTGATGAAATCATTTGAAAAAGACCCTTAACCTTTTCCTTATTATATATATATATATATATATATATATATATATATATATATATATATGGTTTGTGTGTCTACTTTCTTGTTTGCATGCGTAAAACCAGTCATTACTTGTTTGGTTGTATGCACTATTAGTCGATTAGTACTTGGGTCTGAAAATTACACTATATTGGTAGTCTGACCTGAGAAATACCATGAAAGATGTGGCACTGACACTTGAGGTCAATATTTCCTTCCAATCTTTGCAACTGAGGTTCAAAACTGCCATTTCCGGTCAAGTGGAAAGATATCTCGAGATTATTGTAGAATACAAAAATGCTTCTCCAATTCCCAAATTGTCAGGGTGTCTGATATTCGCCCTGACTCCCCAAGATTCTAGAGAACGAACTGACGTTTAATCGATGTCTTTTAGATATTCAGACTTTACAGAACTGAACGTGGAACATTCTAACTGTTATTCTTCCTACCATTTTCCAAGAGAAATATCATTAACTTTTGGTGAATTCAGTAATAATCGGAGCATTTCTTGAATACTATACATCATGAATATGCATTATTAGATAAATAGATTCTGCGCCAAGTTACGTTCTAACTAAGTAAGAAAAGGTTTCGAATGGGCCATTGACAACAAGTTTGATAGAAGTTTTGCTTTTAGGTTTGGTTTGGTGTGTTTTGTTTTACGGCATATCAACCTCACTGGGCCATTCAATGCCGTTAAAGTTTTGAAATAAAGTAATCATGAAATGGATACTCAATTTTGTTTATAAACTCATGTTTTTCTATTTAACTCATAGATGAGACCGTAACAGTTCAGAGTGCACAGGAAGCAATGGTGATGAAGGGATGCTCCACATTCCCCAAACCTCCAGAACCGGAAACTCACCATCAGATTGAGTTTACATAATTCCCAGGATATGTAGACCCTCAACCACCGTCTTCTAGTACCCATATCATAAAAAGGGCTGGGGGTTGCCATAAGGACAATAGGGTCTGGGTAAACATATAGGTGCTAGGGTTAGATGTGATCAGCGGATTGATTGGAGGGGGGCTCTCTTTTCTTGTTTTAAGTGGGCAAATGGTCATAAATAAATACATAGGATTGATGCTTTGAAGGTGGTTTTATACTCATTGTTTCAATTCCTAAGTTTAGCCATTATAGTTGTATTGGTATTTATATAACATTGTAATAAAATAATTTGGTGTTTATTTTTAAAAGTTTTTTTCAAGCATGTTTTTTTCTTTTTTTGAAGGGATTAATACGTGCTAATAAAAACAGGTCGATTTGTACATACTTTCATAGGATTTTTAAATACGCATTTTTTTTTCAAATTTTTCCAAACGTTTAGTACTTGACACCAGATATAGTGAGCATTTATATTGATATGCTAAAAACAATATTTGCATTGTTTTTCTTTCTAGTGTAAGGTGTTTGAACCCATTTCTTTTGTTATTTTTTGATTTGCTCTAATACATATCGAAAACAAATCAATTTGGAAATGTTTTCATAAGATTTTAAAATACAATTTTTTTTCGAATTTTCCTAAAAGATTCGAGCTTGACATTTCTCAGATGTAATTGAAATATACATAGGCATGCTACAAACAATTTGTAATGTTATTTTAATTTTTTAAAACGTGCGAATCAAAGTCTTTATAAATACCTAACAGAAACAGTTCGATTTAGACATGTTTTCATTAGATTTTAACATACACGATTATTTTTAGTAAATGTTAGTAAATAACATATTTGAGCAATAATCTCCATTGTGAATTACAGTTGTTCGTCTGTGAAAGACCAGGTTGTATCAGATAATACATTGTACTTGTGTAGAATTCACCAATGCCTATTTATTAGAGATTAGACTGGTTAGCAAATGTAACACAAGAACTACATAATCAAAGTTGGAACGAGCGCTTTAATAGCAAAGCTCAACTTGTATAATATAATTCTTAGATTAACTCTGGTAATAGGTGGACTGTTAATGACTATCCTCTCGTTCTCTATGGGCTATAAATTTGACTTTGAAACTGTTATACTACTTCATTATCTGATATATATATATATATATATATATATATATATATATTCATGTTGTATTTTAGGTGGTCTCCGTATGCTTCTCTCGGTATATATATAATATATATATATATATATATATATATATATAATTTTTTTTTTTTAATGTTTTTTTTTAAAATTAGGCGTTATTGTGAAGCATTAAAAATAAATAAATGAATGAACTCGATATTATGGAGTATTGGATTCACTTACTTTTTTATTATTTTTTACATAAATTTTCAGGTTCGTTAGATACCCTTTGTCAAATGTTACTGTTCAACGGTTTCTTTGTCTCTGTTGTTATCGACAGTGGCAGCGTTTGTAAAATATTTGTAATAATATATATATATATATATATGTATAAGCTCGGTCGGTAGAGCGTTCGACAAGAAACCACAAGGTTTCTAGTTCGATACTGGTCCTCGCCAACTCAGCGTATGAGTAGCACAGGGATCTGTGCGGTAAAGTAAGGAGCTGATGGTATGTAAGATAATCTCCTTGGTCTAGCGCTAGTGAAAAGAGGATATACTCTTCACAGAGTTAAGACATATTTTATCTTCTCCAATATTGTATATAATAATTATATTAATCTAATGCTTCAATAAAGAGTCCTATAGGATGTGAAAAGGTTTTTTTTCCATTAATGACCTCTTTCAAAAATATTTTTCTTTTTGGAATGGTCTTTCGGAAAATATCTTTTATCCGTTTTTTGTTATATTCATTAATTCATTTTTACAGTAATTCTTAACTAAATAATTTAGAAGTATACGCGAAGACTCATTATATACCACAATAACTCAGAAAATAAACTCGTCCTTTCTCTTGGTTCTCTTAATTTGTATTGTTATATAATTTCTTTCTCTTGTTCTGTTAATATTTATTTTATATCTCTTCCTTTCAACTCATCTTCTTTCTTTCTTTTCTTTCACTGGTTTTTAAGATGTCATTTTTATCTCATCCTTTCTCTTTCTTTCTCGCTCTATTCTCTTTTCCTCTTTCTCTGGTTCTCTTAATATCTCCTTTTTATCTCTTCCTTTATTTTCCTCTTTATTTCTCTTTCTCTGATTCTCTTACTATTGTTTCTATCTCTTTCTTTTACCCTCCTTTACTTTTCTCATTGTTTTCTCATTTTGATGTCTGCGTTAATATAAATGTTCCCTGAAAATAAGTCGACATATTCTATTATCTAGAAACTATTCCATCTCAAACTTTAAGTTCACTTGGAATTAGAAAGGCATTGTTGAAAATGGTAATTTTAGCCTCTTTACGATTAAGCGGTTCTTTCATAGAATATTCTGTTATCGGAATATAAGAAATGGTGTTCTTGGAGACTGACGAAATTATAATGTCTAAAGAAGCATACATCATTTGATATGAAACAGGCACTCAGACATCGTCTTTCTTCAAGTGAAACATTGCGCTTGGTTAATACACTAAGAAGTGTTCGTTTATGGAGTTCTCTAAAAGTGTAGCGATGTCTACATCGGCACGTTTCTTCTTTTGCTTTGTCTTTAAATGATGACCGGAGGCATTGGTACGTGAAAGAGATACACTTTCAAACTTTCCATCGTCACCGTCACATTCAGATATTTTCGCGTCTCTATTTTTAGAGGGAAATAAATGAAGTTGCATTGCTTGCAAATAAAATAGAAAGTGACGTTTCTTATTTGGAATATGAACTTTCTTAGATACATAAAAATACGCCCACAAAGTCACGCATTCAATATGTATATATATACATACATGTATATACTCATAGGCGCGCGCACACACACACACACACACACATATTATATTAAAGTAGATTTACATTGACACACACACACATTTATTAAAAGTAAATTTACATCGACACACACACACATATATATATATATATATATATATATATATATATATATATCAAAAGTAAATTTACATTGACACACACATCTAATATACATATTAGAAGTAAATCTACGTTGACACACACACATCTAATATACATATATATGTGAGAAGTAAATTTACGTTTACACACACACACACACATATATATATATATGTGTGTGTGTGTGTGTGTGTGTGTGTATGTATGTATGCATGCCTGGTTGATGAAGATCCGAGAGAAAAATAAATATTTTATGATAAGAACAGTCTACAGAATGTTTTGAATTTTGTATTTAAAATCATTTTATAGGGCGCGATACGTGTTACAGAATCTTAAAAATCATTTTTAAGCCTGAAAAAGACTTCCCTCGTTGGAATTACGTCAATAGATGGATTGATATGTCCTTAAAAATCAATTGTCATACAATCAGTCAGACAGATAGATGAATAAGAAATAAAGAATTTAAAAAAGTATTGTATCAAAATATTTCAAGATACTGACACTAACGACACACACTATAATGGAATAGTTGATGAATTTTAATAGTTAAATACAATTTTTCAACAGGAAGGTGTGTCTCACCTTTTGGCACAGGCTAGTTTCTATTTACCTTAATTCCAATCTTCTTCAGCGCTGAACTTGCCATACAACAATAGCCGACCTATCTCTAATGAGTTGGACACCATAAAGTTCATGTCTAACAGCTGACGACTTTCTTATGGGTAATATGTCAATGATATTGTCTCACTTACAGTTAATTTAGATGATCTGAAACAACCTATCACGACAGCCAAATCTAGGGTCGATGAAGATATTACGAACGTGTGTTTGGCAAGAATTTCACTGACCTTTTGTTATGTACCGTTTGATTAATGTTGTAAGTAACAACCATCTTTAGCTGATGGTAGCTCATTTAACAATGTTTCTACAGAACCTTGTATCGGTAGTTCCAGTATTATATATGGTTTTAATCGTATATATATATAAAGGGTGGCTTACCGGTGAATATGGGCACAATCCTTGGAGGTGCACAGGATCTAGAGGTTAAGTCCGTGATAAAACAAATACAAAGTGCTCAATACAATGAGCAAATTTATTGAAGAAGTGGATACAATGGAAAACTACCCGAGTTTCATCGCTATATTCATCAGGGTTAAATCCACTGAATTAATCGTGTTACCAATTAATTCAGTGGATTTAACCCTGATGATTCTAGCGATGAAACTCGAGTATGTTTCTATTGTATCCATTTCTTCAATATATAAGATTAAAACAATTTATAATACTTGAACTACCGATACAAGGTTCTGTAGAAACATTGTGAATGTGTACATCCCAAATTAATTTTATTTGAATTCTATAAAAAAAGAACTTGATACCCCACACGCAAACACACATATATATATCATCAGAAATATGTATGTATATGTATATTTGAGTTACTTTGAAAGAAAAAAAATATAAAAAATAAATTAGAATAAAAAATAAATTAAGGTAAATAGGAACATACGAAGAATAAATAACCTACTAAATAAATGAACTGGGGTGGTCCATTTAGCTGAAATCTGGAATAGATTGATTTAACAAAAATTCCTAACAAATTACAGACAAGTAGTCAGATATCTTTTTTATTACCCTACAGTGAGGACACTATAAAAAAATCTGTTTTCAAATGCCTTAAAAGTAATAAAGAATTCATCATTCGCATCTGATGAGCTGGGAGAATTAGACACTTTGTCTAAGCTCCCCGAAATAGGCTATAATGCAAAATCTCTAAGTATTTTGTTATTTCTTTACTTATAAATTTGCTCTGTGACTAACAATAAGAGCACACATTGAGCTCTCAAACTGCGACAGGTTGTTTTAAAAAAAAAACTCCTATGTCGTAAGGAAGATTTCTTCTCTGGACTTTTGGATTATATATATATATATATATATATATATATATATATATATGTATATGTGTGTGTGTGTGTGTGTGTGTTTTGACAGCAAGTTATTATCTAGGCAAGTTTTCTTTTAAAAACAACGGAATATTTATCTTTCATGATCTTTATCTGAAATATTTCTAGTCGTCTAGTTATTTTCCGTAGTTAGAGATCTAGTTGAGATATAATATATATATATATATATATATATATATATATATATATATATATATGAGGAAGAATGAATAAGGAAAAGAATGGATAATAAAAGATGAATTTAATCAATATCATTTAAAAATGTGTTTCGGTCAGTTCATCTTTGTGTACACAATTCAAACTATTATTATCATTACATAAACAAATGAAATTAAATAATAGAAAAATGTGAAAATATTCCGTACACAGAAAATTCGACCTTCATCAGAGTGAAAATTTTATTTTATGAAGTTCTAAATAAATAGAATTTCACTCTGATGAAGGTCGAATTGAAAAATGCCGAAGGACAAATCAGCCAAAACGTTGTGGACATAATAAAGATGAAGACAATAGTCCAAAAAATCGAAATAATATAGGTAATGACATCCGGTTTTTTTTCATAACGCGGGTTTTTATCGTCTACTGTTCAGAAGAATTAAATAAAGGAATTTAAAATTTCAATAAAAATATTCCTCCTTCAAATTTTTCTGACAGAAATTTTCCTTTCTCCATAATAATTTATGTGAAGAACTGATAAATACTTTAATTTTGGATGCATAAATTCTTACCAATAAGGAATCAGTTGATTGGCTGCTTTGTTTCACGGCATATTAACCATCTTTCGGGACATTTAATGCCGAATCAAGTCATTTTGATTAGCAAAGGACACAGGTTGCTTACAGTACCTGATGTTGGTTAAATGGTCATCCAATTAAATATTGAACATGCTCATCAGCCCTTAAACCCGGTAATCTAACAGGAACCGGTGCTTTCAGCGTGATTTGACCGTAATATAAAGAAGCGGTCATCTGGTTAAATCAACTGTAATCCAGAGGAAGAGTTACAAAGGATAAAGTTGAAATATGATTCCATCCGAGTAAAATGCGACACAATGTCATATTTTATATTTTAGCTGGTTTTGAGCTTTTGTTCTCCAAGATTGGTTGCCGTCTAAGTCAACTCGTCTATATACGAATAGATGAAGGAAGAACAATTGGATTTATTCCATTCAGAAATACATTACCTGATAGTGAATCGCAGCCTCATTGAAGATTTGAATTCTACTCGGCATATCCATTTCCTATGAGGCTAAACGCGATTCCACATTCGGAATATCATTTCAGAAACATGATGACATGCGTAATCATATATCAAACAAAAGGCTATTCATCAAGCCAGACACTATTGTTTGAGTCTTGAATCTACAATTTCGACCTGGTTGACACTAGGTGTAACAGCTTTTTCAGACTTCTGCCAATAACGTACAGTAGACTTTGGATACAGCTAGTAGTTTTTTTTTCTTTCTTTCCGCATAGAAGAAACCCGTCAACAATTATGGCATGTAGTAATACATGTTAGGATGTGACACAATATCGCAAGTATAGAGCATCCAGCGAGGTTTGAACACGCTACTTAATAGTAATGGATCCACTGAATTAGAGTGATATCATTATGATTATCATGAGGGAATTACCCTTGTAGGTGAGAGAATAGTGTAAAAGCCTTTATCTACATTTAAAATTATTTCGCCAATTTCATTGGTAACTGGGAGATTATATATATATATATATATATTTGTTCAAATCTTTGGATTGTACATACTGCTAATAATCTAGGGAAAAGTATGTACCGAATTCTTCTTTCTCGAGCTATTGGAAAATAGTAGGGCGATCAGGGCTATTTAATTCTGGATAGGCAACCAATTTAGTTGAAGGAACAACGCTGAATTTAACCTGTTAAACTCGGCTCAAAAATTGACTAAGTCTCACTTCCTAATCCTGTGAAGAGGTTGATATATATATATATATATATATAAAGATTTTTTTTGTATATACATAGAAATGTCAGTTAAGTGTATATTTTGACTTATATATAATCTATTTTCAAAAACAATTGTGGGTGTGGGCGTGTGTATGAGTTGGCCTTTAAGAAATATATACTGAAAGGAAGTTGAAAACAAAATCGTGAAAAGATAAAAACATTTAAATAGGCCTAATATGTAATTCTTGTCCATTATAAAGTATTTCTTATATATATATATATATATATATATATATATATATATAATATATATATGTGTGTGTGTGTGTGTGTGCGTATACACTAGTCATTTCTCCAAAAGTGAGATGTAAGATTCGAAACCTACTACTTAGCCATAGCTGGAGGGAGAATAGTTTGATTCGTACCTTTACCAAAAGTATTTGCACGATGAGAAATGCAAATAGTCTGGCCTATGATTTGAAATTGTCTCTCCATGTCAATTTCCCACAAGTATAACCATTACACAAAACGCCTCCACTTAATGATTTCAAGAAAACGCGAGTAGAAACAAGGTTGGGTAGTTTAAAAACGGCATGATTTTGTAACTTCTCTGTCGACTATTTAAATCTTGAATTGGAAGATTAGATATTCAATGGATCCTCAATTGGATATGTAGATGATCACCGAATTAAAACTTGTTTAAGCACCACAGAGTGCAATTGATATTCCTAGGATATTGATATTTCATGAGAAGATGGTCGATTTAAGTAGAAGGACTTGAAGGAAAGTGCAGGTCAAGTTGACATTCGGTTCATAACCAGTAATCAAACTAGACAGAAGGAAATAGTCGATTTATACAGAGACTCACTGTATTACCAACAAGTCTTATCAAAAAGAAAGATATCAAAAGGGAACTGTCGCTCCATTGTTGTACAAATAAGCATACAGAGGGACACACATGCAGAATCTTTCTTATATATATATATATATATATATATATATATATATAATATATATATATATATGTGTGTATGTGAAGAGATGTAAGTGAATCCGACGTTATGTAGTACATTAAGAAAATCACTCGACTTATTTAAACCTGTGTTTTTTTTAAAATTTTCTTAATGTACTATATATATATATATATATATATATATATATATATAACACATATATATATATGTGTGTGTGTATTCATTATATACATTATATAGCAAAAATAAGTAAGTTTCTAAGTTTTAATGTTATGAAATATTAAATTAGAAAGATTACTGAAATTAAATAAGAACGCATACAAAAATATTACCCTTATCTTAATTATATTCTAATTTGTCTATATAATAACTCATTCATAGTATTGATATGTTGGAGAATAAAATGATATTAGAGATCAATAAGGCAAAGTAATTACTTATTAAACCCGGTTTTGTAAAAACCAGTAAGCAAATGAACCACACCGTAAATGATGTAAACCTTTATTGCTTACTGAAATAAAAAAAAAATCACATTGCAGGATTTGAAATACACAAATAAACACAGATAGCATAGGCTGTTTTGAGGCAAATCTAACAGAGAGTTTCATAGAAAAACCTGTTATAAATAAGATTTCTACTGGAAGTTATCACATCAAAGCATAAAATTCATCTGACGAAGGTTCCTTTTCTTAAGAGGAATTTAACAGGTTTCAGAGTTTTCATTCTCCTAGACTGGTGAATTAACCAAGTCTGCTGTAGTATTTATCCCTACCTGGGAGGGAGAATAATGGGATACATACCTTTCCCAAGTGTATTAGTGCTATGCGAAATGCAAACAGCCTCGTTCAGGATGTGTACTCAGGTCGACAACTGTATTTTCCACGACGATAACCATATAATACGGATACATGAGAAAAAATAATTATGTGAAAGTATCTTTCTTCATATTCAATGGAAAAAAACCTTCTCATAAATAATTATGTATTCTATCCATTTTGTTAATGGATACAAACATAATAATGTTTGTACAAAACAATTACTTCGTCATAGTTACAGTTTTCTGAAACTAAAAGCATGAGATTTTATTATTTCATTCTTTCTTTGTCTAGTAACATTGTTAACGAGTGCTGAAGCGAAGTGGTCGCTAGGTGCGAATAGATATGTTATGAAATAAAAAAAATAAATAAAAACACGGAAGCGAGACGACCTGAAGATGTTAAAATCCTGTCCGCTTGGCTAGATGTAATAAAATCCGCTTATCAGGGTCCTATTTGCTAAGAGATGGGGATGGGGAAGATGTGACAACGTGAAATATTAAGAGGAGTAAAGCTGGTTTCAATTTAGCGTGACCCCACCTCTAAACCGATAGTTTCAAAAAGACTGAAGAGACCATCTACCATACAATTTACCTAACGGGCTGGTTTAGCTCAGTCGGTTGTGCATCCGCTTAGGAACCACAAGGTTTCAGGTTCGATATCAGTCCCACCAACATAAGTAACACAGCTTTGGTGCGATAAAATGAGGTGCTGAAATTAGGTGTGGCACTCCAAGTTAGCACAAACAATCCCCCTGGTCTAGCACTGTCCGGCTGATACCAACAATAGGTCTCTCTGCCAACAACTTATTTACTTATAGCTGGGACGGAGGGGAGATGAGACGGAGTCATACCTATCACAAGGGCATTAGCACGAAATGAAGTGCAAAAGCTTCGCCCAAAATTTGAACCCGGGTCACCGAGTGCCTGTGAGAATAATACTTCACTGCAGCTGCCAATTCCCGAAAAGAGGAACGCCTCATGAGGCTTACTAATGAAAGCTGAACCGATGAAATATGGAATACGTAAAAATAGATTTTTGAAACATATTGTCTGAGGGGTGGGAGTAAAAAGATCCAATGTCAGCGAGTTTGTACCCTAAGTAAGTAAAATCATCAAATTCATTAAAGGATTAAAGAATAAAACAATTTGAAATGTAAACTTTAAATATGTATTAAAATAAAACAAGCTATATATAGATATATTATACCGGTCGTGTATTTATTAAAACTTGGTTTGAAAAACAATGAGGACTGTCTAATGTTGCATGTGCAAATTTTGAGTGTATTTATTCTGTTATGACGATTTTGGGTAATGTAACGTAAGCAGTGACGTAGTGTTTGTTACAGACAAAAACCGGAAGCGAATCTCCATTATTAATAGATGTGACACACTACAATACGTAGACACTCGTGATGATGTTTTATTAAATTGTGTTGACTATGTAGGAAAATAGTAGTTTTTTTTCTTCTTCTAAAAATCTGTTCTATTGAACGGCGTTCCCTTTAACTGTTGTAGTGGAAGTAAATAGGGTGCGTTATTTTCGGAGAACCAACATATCAATAACAACGCTGCCCACCAAATATCAGCGCTGTTGAGGTAAGATTTATAAATCTTGAACTCTGCCATCGATCAGCACTCTGATCAGACTCTTTGTTTATTTATAAAATCAATATTATCTGAATGCGTATATAATTAGTAAAGATGTTCTTGCCATATTGATACTATATAATAAGTAAATCTTGAATTGGAAGATTAGATATTCAATGGATCCTCAATTGGATATGTAGATGATCACCGAATTAAAACTTGTTTAAGCACCACAGAGTGCAATTGATATTCCTAGGATATTGATATTTCATGAGAAGATGGTCGATTTAAGTAGAAGGACTTGAAGGAAAGTGCAGGTCAAGTTGACATTCGGTTCATAACCAGTAATCAAACTAGACAGAAGGAAATAGTCGATTTATACCGAGACTCACTGTATTACCAACAAGTCTTATCAAAAGAAAGATATCAAAAGGGAACTGTCGCTCCATTGTTGTACAAATAAGCATACAGAGGGACACGCATGCAGAATCTTTCTTATATATATATATATATATATATATATATATATATATATATATATATGTGTGTATGTGAAGAGATGTAAGTGAATCCGACGTTATGTAGTACATTAAGAAAATCACTCGACTTATTTAAACCCGTGTTTTTTTAAAATTTTCTTAATGTACTATATATATTATATATATATATATATATATATATATATATACACATATATATATATATGTGTGTGTATTCATTATATACATTATATTCTAGCAAAAATAAGTAAGTTTCTAAGTTTTAATGTTATGAAATATTAAATTAGAAAGACTACTGAAATTAAATAAGAACGCATACAAAAATATTACCCTTATCTTAATTATATTCTAGTTTGTCTATATAATAACTCATTCATAGTATTGATATGTTGGAGAATAAAATGATATTAGAGATCAATAAGGCAAAGTAATTACTTATTAAACCCGGTTTTGTAAAAACCAGTAAGCAAATGAACCACACCGTAAATGATGTAAACCTTTATTGCTTACTGAAATAAAAAAAAATCACATTGCAGGATTTGAAATACACAAATAAACACAGATAGCATAGGCTGTTTTGAGGCAAATCTAACAGAGTTTCGTAGAAAAACCTGTTATAAATAAGATTTCTACTGGAAGTTATCACATCAAAGCATGAAATTCATCTGACGAAGGTTCCTTTTCTTAAGCGGAATTTAACAGGTTTCAGAGTTTTTCTTCTCCTAGACTGGTGAATTAACCAAGTCTGCTGTACTATTTATCCCTACATGGGAAGGAGAATAATGGGATACATACCTTTCCCAAGTGTATTAGTGCTATGCGAAATGCAAACCGCCTCGTTCAGGATTTGTACTCAGGTCGACAACTGTATTTTCCACGACGATAACCATATAATACGGATACATGAGAAAAAATAATTATGTGAAAGTATCTTTCTTCATATTCAATGGAAAAAAACCTTCTCATAAATAATTATGTATTCTATCCATTTTGTTAATGGATACAAACATAATAATGTTTGTACAAAACAATTACTTCGTCATAGTTACAGTTTTCTGAAACTAAAAGGATGAGATTTTATTATTTCATTCTTTCTTTGTCTAGTAATATTGTTAACGAGTGCTGAAGCGAAGTGGTCGCTAGGTGCGAATAGATATGTTATGAAATAAAAAAAATAAATAAAAACACGGAAGCGAGACGACCTGAAGATGTTAAAATCCTGTCCGCTTGGCTAGATGTAATAAAATCCGCTTATCAGGGTCCTATTTGCTAAGAGATGGGGGTGGGGAAGATGTGACAATGTGAAATATTAAGAGGAGTAAAGCTGGTTTCAATTTAGCGTGACCCCACCTCTAAACCGATAGTTTCAAAAAGACTGAAGAGACCATCTACCATACAATTTACCTAACGGGTTGGTTTAGTTCAGTCGGTTGTGCATCCGCTTAGGAACCACAAGGTTTCAGGTTCGATATCAGTCCCACCAACATAAGTAACAGAGCTTTGGTGCGATAAAATGAGGTGCTGAAATTAGGTGTGGCACTCCAAGTTAACACCAACAATGTCCCTGGTCTAGCACTGTCTGGTTGATACCAACAATAGGTCTCTCTGCCAACAACTTGTTTACTTATAGCTGGGACGGAGGGGAGATGAGGATTCATACCGATCATAAGGGCATTAGCACGAAATGAAGTGCAAAAGCTCCGCCCAAAATTTGAACCCGGGTCACCGAGTGCCTGTGAGAATAATACTTCACTGCAGCTGCCAATTCGCGAAAAGAGGAACGCCCCATGAGGCTTACTAATGAAAGCTGAACCGATGAAATATGGAATACGTAAAAATAGATTTTTGAAACACATTGTCTGAGGGGTGGGAGTAAAAAATCCAATGTCAGCGAGTTTGTACCCTAAGTAAGTAAAATCATCAAATTCATTAAAGGATTAAAAAATAAAACAATTTGAAATGTAAACTTTAAATATGTATTAAAATAAAACAAGATATATATAGATATATTATACCGGTCGTGTATTTATTAAAACTTGTTTTAAAAAATCAATGAGGACTGTCTAATGTTGCATGTGCAAATTTTGAGTGTATTTATTCTGTTATGACGATTTTGGGTAATGTAACGTAAGCAGTGACGTAGTTTTTGTTACAGACAAAAACCGGAAGCGAATCTCCATTATTAATAGATGTGACACACTACAATACGTAGACACTCATGATGATGTTTTATTAAATTGTGTTGACTATGTAGGAAAATAGTAGTTTTTTTTTCTTCTTCTAAAAATCTGTTCTATTGAACGGCGTTCCCTTTAACTGTTGTAGTGGAAGTAAATAGGGTGCGTTATTTTCGGAGAACCAACATATCAATAACAACACTGCCCACCAAATATCAGCGCTGTTGAGGTAAGATTTATAAATCTTGAACTCTGCCATCGATCAGCACTCTGATCAGACTCTTTGTTTATTTATAAAATCAATATTATCTGAATGCGTATATAATTAGTAAAGATGTTCTTGCCATATTGTAAAAAGGTTGCCTGATATATACTTTTTTTTTTACTGGCGCAAACATGACGGATTCTGGTTGTAGTCAATAGTACTTGTCAACAGAAAAAAATGCTACTCAGTTAAAAGCGTGAGTTAGAATAAATTAGTTAAAGTGGTACCCTGACTTACGAGTGTCTAAACTTGCTAGTTTTCAGAATTGCTAGCGATTAGATATATCAAGTTATAGACCTGTTTTTTATTCAAGTAAAAAAGTAAAGTGGGCGGGGCGGCCTAAAGTCGGTATCAGCCAGTCAGCGAGGGAGTCTATCCCCTTTTCAATAGCGCTAGATCAAGGAGATTGTTTTATCGTCTGAGGTGAAGCGCCCACACCTACATCAGCTCCTTTACTTTACCGCACAGATCCCTGTGCTACTCATACGCTGAGTTGGTGGGGGACCGGTATCGAACTAGGAACCTTTTGGTTTCTAGCCGAACGCTCTAACCGACTGAGCTAACCCGGCCTCTATATATATATATATATATATATATATATATATATATATATATATATATATTTGAGGTTGATTTTGAAGGCTATTATAATGCAGGTGTAAAGAAAAAATAATAAGGCAACAATGGTGTTGTGTGTTACCCTGTATTTTATTCTTGAATTTTCGAGATAAAATCTTTTTCAAAAGGCCACTGGAACTGAAGTCGTCTTGTTATGGCATTTCTAGTTAAATGATATATATATATATATATATATATATATATATATATATATATATATATATATATATACTGTGATAACTTGATTTAGGAGTGCTCCAATTTTTCCAGTTATCCCAGTTAGGAGCTGACACTCGATTGATTTTTTGCTTTGTGACGGGAGGTAAAATATGAGGTACAACCGAGCTTCAGATACGCTTATGTTAATATGTTTACTAAAAGCATTGAAATTTCCATGTTTATTTCACAAAGTAAAAATATTATTTACATATATAATAAACATTATGACATCTTACAGCCCATTATTAAATACATTCTAATTTATTATGTTTTTATACAATACTGTCATATTTTTCTTATTCAAAAACGTAAAGAATTGGGTATTTCAGTTTATGTCAATGGGACAATTAAGTTAAGAGAGGAATGAATTAAAATCGTTTTGAAATGCATTACTAATATATATATATATATATATATATATATATATATATATATATATATATATATATATATATGAAGAATATATAATAGTTAGTTCTTCATATTATCTTTTCAACATGGATTGCATTTCCATTTTTCTCACTTGTGTGTGTGTATATTATATATATATATATATATATAATAATCGTGTTCCTTAAAAGTACGACTTATCTTGCAACAATTTCTAGCTAAAAATGAGAACGCCCAACTCGTCCAAGATTAAATGCAAAACTTTAAATGCTGATTATCTGGCGTTGCTTATCCGAGTATTTATTATGAGTGGTGCTATCTCAGCTAAATAATGGACCATTCCGTTTTTATTATAAAAAAAGAAAGGGAAGGAAAAGGACATGCTACACAGAAGCAAGGAAGAGATAACTCTAATCTGTCCCAATCAAACATGATAGAAATATGAAAGGAAAAGAAAGTAAAAAATAGTGAGAGATTTTAATGATTTTTATACTTTTTTCGCTCTTACGTAAACATATAAAACGTTGCAATAATTAAAGTACCCTACAGTGGTATATCGACAGATCCTGTTAGTATTTAATAACTATATGAATACTTACTCTGCTCCTTCATTTCATATGCAAATAAACTGAGTTACGATTAGAAGAGTCAAGGTATTGCTGTCTTCTGATCCAGCAGTTGAATTCATAGCGCTTCGGCCATTTTGGATAATATCGAGCATATGTGTCTGGTATATAATCCCTTCACAACGTACCTCCTTCTAAAAGCATTGATACACAAATAGTATTGATTTCAGTCCTCCAAATGTAAAATTCAGTGCAGAGAAAAGTGACACAAACTGAATGTACTGTCGACATGGGATGAATTTGTGTTAGTTGTACAGATATTAGATAAGCCTCATAGGGTTGAAATCTATATTGATTTGATAATAATTCTAAAGTCTAAGCAAAGAATGTGATACTGAATATCTCTCGGATTTCTCGTTTTGCATTCACGTCTCGATTTTTCCTATCATGAATGTCGTAGACGATAGACGTGATGAAAGTTCCAGCCGGACTTAACATGAGACGGAAACATCCGAAACATAATTCAAACCTAATGCTGATACCTACAACAGGACACCAACACAACCGACAGGCGGAATTTGAAGTGTCAGAAATATTACTGAAGACATCTAAACATATAAAGGGCATTGTGTGTATGTATTTATGTATCTGTGTGCATGTCCGGAGGAAACGACGAAAATAAATAAAAAATAACGATAAAGTAAATATACATACATATTCCCTATTACTAGAGCTTCCTTTCTGCGCAAAAATAATTAAGATTTTATTTATATCTGGGAAGATATCTAAAAATTGGGTTTTTGTTTTGGTTTGTTTTGTATTACGGCATATCAACCTCAGTGGGTCATTTAATGCCGACCAAGTTTTGAAATAAATTCATTCTTAATGCATAATACTATTTTGTTTATCAACTCATGTTTTTTTATTTAACCCATAGATGGGACCCTAACAGGTACTACCACTCCGGGTCAGAGTGGACCAGGGAGCAATGGTGATGAAGGGGTGCTCCACATTCCCCAAACCTCCAAAACTGGAACCTCACCATCAGATAGAGTTTAACGTCATTCCCAAGGACATGTAGACCCTCAGTCACCACCTTCTAGCACCCATATGATAAAAGGGGATAGGTCTTCCTATAAAGGCAATAGGGTTGGGAAAATCATATAGGTGCCAGAGCTTGACGTGACCAGCCGATTGATCGGAGGGGGCCTCTCCGACCACCCGTCTAGCCAAAGATAAGGCCAAAGTGGAGTATTGCAAGTCATGAACTGCTCATCCACCTGGGCTCTATCCTTAAGCATCACGGGTCGCCACCCACGGCCAACAGGTTACCCCATTGGGGGGGGGTACCTATCTGTAGAGGTGCAATATAACGCCACACCGACAGGGCGTCTAAAAATTAGAATTTGAATAGTAAGTGAAGGGAAATCACTGGTTACGTTCGTTATTAAAACATCAATCATGTAAGACCCCCCCCCCAATGCATCTACGAAACTAACTTTTTATTATTTATTATTTACTAGCTGCTTCTAGTCAGAAATAAAGTAATTAATATTCCTTCGTTAACTTCCAATCGTAATTCAATTTTTACTTGAACACAATATACAATTTACCGATAAATAAATATACTGTGGTTTGTAGTGTAGGAGGTTTAGCTGCAATTAGTAATAAAGTTCCAATTCTAAAAAATAACCTCTAACCCTTTTTATCATATTGGTGATAGGTGGTGGTGGCTGAATGACTCTCTCTCATATATATATATATATATATATATATATATATATATATATATATATATATATATATATATATTTATGTCTGTCTGTCTGTGTTTGTGTTTAAAGAAGCACTTGACGTGCTCTGACTATTGTGAAACATAATACGGAGCTGACCTAATTCATTTAGTTTTTTTGGCAGCATCATTTGTCTGAGTTGATCCTCAAAAAAAAAAAGTTACTTTCTCAGTGTAATCTGATATATTGATCCCACTTGTTTATTTTGTAGTATCATCTATAACCCGAAAAGGAAATAAGGACAGTCCTCAATATAATTCATCCTATCACCCACACATATATAATCATTAATTCGAAATTGCCGAGAAACCCTTCTATTTTCACGCAAAATTAGAAACAATCACCATCGATTAAAGATCAATACGATATTCTAATGATAGTTTTAGCTCAGTCGGTAGAGCATCCGCCTACAAATCACAAGGTTCTGTGTTCGATACCAGTCCTCAACTCCGCGCATGAGCAGTACAGATTGTGTAATCTTATTTGTGAAGTAAAGCATCTAAACGCTGGTGGTAGGTGTGGCACTCGAACACAGGAAACTATTTCCCTGCTCAAACGCAAACGAAAAAGAGACTTTCTTTTTGTCTGGCCGATACCGACAATAGCCACTCCACAGACTTTACTTATATATTCAAATAAGATATATATAAATCATCATCATTATTAGCATCATCAATGTGTGTTGACTGTACAGATTTCCTTAACTCACTCTTGCCATCCGTCCCTATCAGCCATCGCTCATGGTAAGTTCTCTAGATCAGTGGTTCTCAACATTTTTTGTCGGTGTCTCGTTTTAACAATGCGAGTTCTTTGTGCTCCTAAAAGGCAATTCGAGTTTTTTTTTAACCGCTCCTTTGCGCTCCATCCTTCAACTTAATACTTTGTATTGATAAGATTTTTAAAATACACTAGATAAATATCGATGCTAACAAAATGGCTAAGATTCATTTAAAATCTTAATTAAATAGGGCATTTAATATTTATTTCAAAAATAATTATTAATTACAAAATAGTCTTTTTATATATTTGTGGGTCCTAAATTATTTGTAGTCCCTCTGGGCCCCTTGTGGCTGCTCATTTTTCTAATTTACCCTCCTGCACCCCTTTCTCCCCAATTTCATGGCCTTCACTGAAGAATCCTGCCATAGACGGTAACAAGTGTTTGCACCCAGCTGATGAATATAAGGTTTTGACAATAATGAATAGGAATACACTGGAGAACGTCTCGTAGAAGTTCGTCTTGCTGGTTTTACTTGGGTGCTTTATGTGATCGGAGGTAAGTGGTGATACAAATGCTATTTTGTTCATTTACAAATCCATCATTTACAATATTGTAGTCACTATATTTTTTTCATTTAACTCAACCTATTTGATTCCGATTCGTTCTTTATTTTAATCAACATAATCTATTCAGGAAATCATATGCATTAGTCAGAAATAAAATTAAAAAAAAAAAAAACTCGATAATTCAGGTCAAGTTTTTGAGCGAGAAATACATTTTAGCCTCTATTCTGTGCAGTGGCAGAAATAAGCGAAGAGCAAAGTCTTACATAGTTTGGGGTATTGGATGGGGTAGATCGGAAGGCGAATGTATTTGTGATCTGTTTTACGCTTGTTTTCTCTCTTAATATAATTTTCTCCTTTCATACTTGTTGAAAGTATATATATATGTTGTATTGCTTTTATTGTTTGGTTATAATTTCTGTTTTCCATTCTTAGAGAGCTCCATCTTTCATTATTTTAACAGCATCTGCTAATGAGTGATATATCGATCGGAACATGTCTGTTCTTGTCATCAAATCAAGTTAACTAGTTCAGTCAGTCAGAAAATACCAGTTTCAAACTAAAGGGAAGCAACGTTAAGATGGAATGACCTATTAAAAGTATGTGTGAAGAGAGAGAGAGAGAAAAAAGAGATGTAGGGAGGGGCATGGAAATAGAGAAGATAAAAAGAAAGAAGAACTTAAAGAGGGAAGGAAAATGAGAGAAAGATGAAGAAAAATAAAGAGAAATAATGAAAACTGTGAAAAGAGCATGTGAACGAATATAAATCGTAAAAACCAAAAAAAAAAGATAAAAAGATGACAATGACGACGGAATAAAAAAAATAAAACAGAGGCGATGAAAATCCTGGAAGAAAGGCACTTTGAATAATGTCAGTTGTTGAACGTTAAGTTAGAAGGAAAATAGATTAATTTACAAAAAAAAAAGGAAATAATTGTCAGAGACAAATTTTGTTTTAGTTTAAAGATCTCAAGAAAGAAAAACACAAACAAGAAAATGTTGAATAGGTCAAAGAAGAAAAGAAAACATAAAACTGAAGAATAAATAAAGTTGCAATTACCGTCGAACTGGGAAGACAAGGCAACAAACGGTTGTAATTTAAATACAAACCCGAATGTCACAAAGTCTACTGCAGAATGACAGGATATATATAAACTCCACAAGGTCATTCAAATCAAGCAGTCAAGCAGAATCAGAACTCAAAGTGGAATGACCCAAATCACCCAAATTCATGAATGGGTCAACTATAACTCGCTTGGAACCAAAGTCTTGAGAACGCTTTTCAAGACTCCATCGAGTTATAGTTGACCCATTCATGAATTTGGGTGATTTGGGTCATTCCATTCCTTGAGTTCTGATTGGCTGCTTGACTGCTTGATTTGAATGACATTGTGGAGGCTTATATATATCCTGTCACACTGCAGTAGACTTTGTGACATTCGGGTTTGTATTTCAGTTACAACCATTTGTTGCCTTGTCTTCCCAGTTCGACAGTAATCGGAACTTTAATTATTCTTCAAAAACAATGTATTAATATGAACAAATATCTCAATTGCTTTGAACAACAAGAAACATTGCGGGTGCAAAAATAGCGGGAAATAGATGCGTCAATAGATTTTCAGATATTAAGATCAATGGTTAGAGTCAATGTCGTCGAGGGTAGTAGAATAAACCAACTCTACTCCTACAGAGTAAAGTTCTCTCAGTGAGTCTGCCAGTTGGCCTTGAATGGTGACCCATGATCCTGCGGCTGAGCAGTTTACGACATGCAACACTCCACTTTAGCAGTTGATTGGACTAAACGGGCGGTCGGAGAGGCGCCTCTGATCAATCAGTTGATCACGTCAAGCCTTAGTACATATACGATTCTCCCGAACCAGTTATCCTTACTGCAAACCTCCAACCTTTTTTTATTGTATATGTGCTAAAAGACGGTGGTTGAGGATCTTTGTTTCCTGGGTACGATGTTAAACTGCATCTAGCGGTGAGGTTTTAATTCTGGAGCACCAAGGAATGCGGATGGTCCCTTCATTGTCATTACTCCCAGGTCCACTTTAACTTGGAGTGCTAGTAACTTTTAGGGTCCAATCTATGGATTAAATAGATCAAAAATTAATTTTTTAATATGTTTAAAAACATAGTTAAAAAAACTGAATACCCAACAAGAATAACTAGAACAAAACATCTTTGGCATAAAATAACCCAACAAAGGTTGACATGTATTATTTGCGTTATTCGGACTATTGTCCCCATCTTCATTGTTATTTGTACAACGTTTCGGCCGATATACCCTCCGGCCCTCTTCGGGTATTTCTTGTCGGACTCGGGAACTTTCTCGGACTCGGGAACGTTGTACAAATAACAATGAAGATGGGGACAATAGTCCGAATAACGCAAATAATACTAATCTTCAAGCCTCATCTCAAACATTCAGAGAAAGGGTTGACATGCCGTAAAATTCACATCCATCGAATAGACAGAATATTCTATGATATAATATCGTAGATTCTAAACTTAGATAAATGAGGAACTGATGAAAAATGTCCAATATATTCGACTGCTTCATCAGAAACCATCAGAATTCAATATGATCTATTCTAAACCAAAGAAAAATGAAAAGCCTCAAGGAAAACAAGTAAATGTAATGATGAAAGATTAAGGCGAATATATATACAGTGTAATCAGATCATTTCCCGCTGGATATCACCGCATAACAATACATGTAGAATATACATGTAAATTTCATAATAGATCTCATCACAGAGAAAGAAACATTGAAAACAAGATGTGTAAAAGGGACAACGTAGCACTAACTTTGTTAGGCCGACTAGTTGTGAAAGGAGAGATATTACAAATATCGAGGGACAAAGAGAGAGAATAGAGAGATGGCTATTAAAATGTACAGAAAAATCTACAACATAAAAGGAAATTTATATCTGGGTATAACCAGTTATTGCCTACACCAGTGATCCGACCAAGATGAAACTATATACAAATGTTGAGCTGATAAAACTGACTAATTGGATTGCAATAAGAGTAAATAACTAAACAATCTTTACATCTTATTATAATGGAGATTGTGTATTTTTCTGTCTGTAATCGAAACTATATTACTACTCAAGTCACAATTCCCTTAGTTATTTACGTCAAATTCTCCATCATTTGATTTTATTTAAACCTCAATTAATAATAAAACTGTTTGACATTATTAATACTGTTGGCCTTACCTAAATACTAATAACATGCAATTGTATTTATATATACAACAAAATACCAGTTTTCAGTGTAAACGTAAAGCTAATTTGCATATTGATATTAAAAAAACTGATTTTAATAAAAATGTGCTTGGTATTATTGATTTCTAATTGTTTGGTTTTATCTTAATGAATATGAGTAAAAATCTCTTCAATAAATCCTAAAAGAAATTCATTAACAAGAAGAAATAACTGTAATTTTATTCTTTACTTCCTATTTTAACTAAATAGTTAAATTAGGAAAATTTAGCATTGAAAAACGGAAGTGATGAAAGAGTAAGTTTCAGTTTTTCTATTTTCCGATTATACCCCCTCCGTTTCAAATCTTTTTATTTGAATTCTTAATTAGTTTCACTGGCCTTTCTGATTTAATCTAATATCTTATTACATTTAAACTTAAATACTTGCACCCGAAGGGTGCATATATTTGCTAGTATTTACAATGGAAGAGGCTAGAGAAGATATTTCACTAAGAAATAAGAAGAAGGGTAATAGTACATTGAAGTCAAGTAACAGCTTCAGATACGCTTGTATAAATCAGTTCCCTAAAACATTTAAGTTTCCTAATCTATTTCACGGAAAATATTATTGATAAAAAGATAAACATTAAAACAGCGCATAATTCATTACATTCTATTTAGTTATGTTTTTATATAATTCAGTGCTATATTTCTTACTAGCAGCGGCTACCCGGCATCGCCTGGGCAGTGTGGGATTTTTTTAAAAATTATCCCTGCAGATCCATTATTACTTAATCGTGAGTTGAATCCTCGTGGGATCCCCCATTTAGATCCCTATGTAAAAAATAGACCTTGCATTGATCCAGCTACTCTTTAAAAAAATGTTAATGTCCATCTAAAATATGAAATGAAAAAAAGAATCCATGCTACTATTTAGATTTTTTTTAAATTATCTTCACGAATATAAATCAAATCTCTTATTTTTGCTCAAAAACCAAGTCCTGGTTATATTCAATTGCATATATATTTATTTTGTCGTTAATGTTTTTTTTTTGTTTTTTTTAAGTTTCCTCCGGACATATATATACACACAACTGCCCTCTATATATGTATAGATAGATTAAAAAATACGCAACAAAATATTAGGGTGTTTCTTTGCGACTGGAAAGACTCAATGGAATTTCAGTTTATTTCAATGGGGAAAATTTGATATACGTGTAAATTGAGTTACGAGTTGAACGAATTAAAGTCGTAAGTCAATGTACCACTGTATTTACAAAGCAGTATGAAAATATATAATAAAATAAAAAAAATAGTGAAATGAGAAAAATCCGGGTATAAAAAGAGAGAGAGAGAGGTGAAAAGATCATATTAGGCTATCGGTATGGGAAAAGAAAAATGGAAAAAATGAATTCCTGAGGGTGTGTGAAAAAAAATGAATAGAAAGAAAACTAATACAATAAAACGAGAAAATTGTTTTGTAGGAGATAGTTTGGAAGAGGAAAAAAAATGGAACTTCTAGAACGGGTAGATTATGGGTGATTCATCTTCTGCAGACGTTTATCGCCTCTAAAAATATTGCACACTTCTCACAGACTGG
The DNA here is from genome assembly GCA_023376005.1 of Doryteuthis pealeii. Taxonomy (NCBI): domain Eukaryota; kingdom Metazoa; phylum Mollusca; class Cephalopoda; order Myopsida; family Loliginidae; genus Doryteuthis; species Doryteuthis pealeii. The sequence continues at coordinate 83,222,674 of CM042149.1, forward strand.
ACATTCACCGGTTTTTATGCAGCGTTAGTTGACTAGGTGCATTCTCTTTGCCAGACAGTAAATAAATCGACGGTAACATAAGTGGTCGATAGGTAATTGCTTTTCATTGCCTTTAGCACTTGCCGTTGAGAATCGAAGTTAAAACCCTGCCATTCACTTGCCATGGAGAGTCAAACTATAATAGTTTGATCTCTAACACTGAAATTTATACGAAATCATAAAAAAGGTTGAAATGATTTTAATTAGCAGCTGTTTGTATACAAGAGTCGCTATCATTTGTCAGGGAGCCCGTAAATATGACTTTTACGCCAGAGACGACAGCGTCCAACAAATATCTAATTAAGTGAGTTATGTGGGGAAAATAGCTGAATAAAACTACCGTGTTTCTCCGAAAATAAGACAGGGCATATATTAATTTTCCTTTCGAAATAAATCACTAGGGCTTATTTTAGGGGTATGTCGAGTGTTTGTGTCGCATGATGTGATCGTAAAGAATGCTTATTTCTTTCGTATGTCTGCCGCTTTTAAGGGGTGGGGCGTATATTATAATTATGCTGAAAAATCAGGCTAGGTCTTATTTTAGGGGAATCACAGTACTTTAAAACTTTGAGGCACCTCATGTAGCCTAACATTTAGCAAGCTAGCTTAGCAGACCATAGATAGTGAGTTCAAATATCACTGGGTGCCCCATACCTCTGGCCTTGTGCCATATCTAAGCTAAGCTTAGTAAATAACTATATTATTATGAGTGAAATCTTTATATCATTATAACTCACCAACATTTTTTCTGCCCCCCTCCATGTCTGTCATTGAACAACAGTTAGAACTATAGCCATCTAATTTTATTGAGCTACTAATGGCATCCCGGAGTATGGGTTTAACATATCAGTGTACAGTAGAAATAGACCACCCCATTAAGTAAGGGAACCTTTGACAGACAAGCATTGAACTACAGCGGTTATAAAAGAGCCTAGTCACCGAAGGACAAGGGAAATGTATTCACTCTTGATACTGGAATAAAGTAATATTCTATATATTAATACTCGTGTTCGTAAGACAGTTATCATCTTGCAACACTCTTTAGTTAAAAATGAAACCGTCCAAGATAGAATACAAAAATGTAAATTCTGATTATCTGGTGTAGTTTATCCACCGAATTCTTATTTCTTATGAGGGTCGTTACCTCATTTAATGTGATTTTCAAACTTGGTTTGTAATTCATATAGGTAAGAAATAGGAAGCGCGTGGTTAAAGTCATAGGAAATGGACTCGTCGATCCGAGTTCAAATCCTGGACGTGGTAATTGCATTTCACTTAGCACTAATACCCTTGGGAAAGGTATGAATTCTACCCTCCCTCCAGCTATGGGTAAATAGTAGGGCAGACTGGGCTCTTTAACCTTGGTTAGGCAACCGGTCTAGGGGAATGAAAACTCTGAATTCAAACCAGTAAAACTCCTCTTAAGAAATTGACCTTGTGTCATATCCAGCTCGTGCGGAGGGGTTGGTCTCTCTCTCTCTCTATATATATAAGAAATTGTTAATTTACAAGCGGCGTTAATTTCATTTCATCGCTATCCTAAAGTTGATATACATGCTATCACGTTAGGTTTTAGTTTCATGTTATAAAGGAGTATTATTTAGATTTACTAACATCAGATTAATCTTTAACTGGGGCCATATTTAGTATATGATACCAGTAAATCTGAGCTGATCACCCATCTAAATAGTGCAGATTATTTTACTAATTTTCTTTTTTTCTTTTGATTTTATTATCGTTCCCGGTAGAATTTTATACGTAGATTATAATGCAATTGAAGAAATTGTTAAATTCGAAGAATTGGCAGAGATATGAAGTTTTAACACATCAACCCCCATGCTCACCAAGTTTTAGACTCTTGAAAAGTACATATTTTCAGGTAATTTTTAAGTGCCAATTTTATTGAAATTTCTGGTAGAGTTCAATGCGTAGGTTAAAATGCCACTGAAAAGTGGTCATTTTGAAGAATTAGCACAAATATAAGACTCTATAACCCTGCTGACTTAGTGCCTTGCAATGTACATATGTTTGTGTAAATGTAAGGTGTCGATTTTGTAGTCGTTTCCGGTAGAGTTCAATGTGTACATTATAAAAGACACTTTGTACACACACACACATATTTATATTACTCTGATGAAGGTCGATTTTCTTTGTGTGCAGAACATTTCTACATTTTTCTATTATAATTATTTCATTTTATTTGATTATTTAAAAATAATAGTTTGAATAATGTACACATGGGTAAACTCTTGACCGAAACACGTGTAAGTAATATTGATTAAAAGATCCTATATTATCCATTCTATAATTTCTTTCCTTTATCCATTCTTTCAACATACCGTCGGATTCACTTCCAATTTCATTTTACATATATATATATATATATATATATATATATATATACATATTTACGTACATATAACAATATTTCTTAACTTTCGGTAATCTGAGCAAAACTAATTCAACCCTCAGCCCAAATAGGTTAGGGAATCACACACAGATACAGATATACACACACGTTTCTCTGAGAGAAAGAGAGAAAAATGCTGTGTTTATTCAGGATACATTTATAAAATAGAAAAATATGTCGATTATAAGTGCAAAGTATTGATCTAATTCCATTGATCGAATTCAGTTCAAATGTGTTGATCTTCTGTTTTGATTAATTAACAAATTTTTAAAAAAGTTATCAATCAATTTAACCGTATTGGTTTTGCATGAGAAACCCGAGCAATGTTTCTATAATATGAACACATCAGTTGAATAAGAGATTACAATTCTGCGTCAAAAAAACGGTCGATATTTTTCATTTCGCTCATTAAAAAACAAAAACGAAACAAAAAAAAGTTGCTCAGGGTGAGGGTGGTTATCAGTTTTGTCTGAATAATGTCTTTGAATATCAGTAATTATTTATTTGGACGTCGTTTTAATAGTACACTAACGAAGTATGTTTTGATAGAGTAAATAAACAAGTTAGCACAAGACAATACCGTAAGAACAAGTCAAAAATAGATAAGACGCAGCAGAATAGCAAGTGTAGAATGTGTGAGAGACAGAGACGAAAAGGTTAATCTATACAAATATAAAGGGCAGTTGTGTGTATATGTATGTCCGGAGGAAACTTCGAAAATAAAACAATTGACGACAAATTAAATCTTATTATAATGGAGATTGTGTGTTTTCCTGTCTGTAACCGAAACTATATTACTACTCAAGTCACAATTTCCTTAATTATTTACGTCAAATTCTCCATGATTTCATTCTTTTAAACCTTCAGTTATTAATAAAAATTGTTTTACATTATTAAACTGTTGACCATATCTACGTACTAATAACATGAAATTGTATTTATATATACAACAAAATGGTGGTTTACAGTTTGAACGAGAAGGCTAATTTGCATATTGATATTTTAAATTTTATTTTAATAAATATGTGCTTGGTATTATTGATTTCTAATTGTTTGGTTTTATCTTAAGAAATATAAACAAAAATCTCGTGGTTAAATCTTAAAAGAAATTTATTTACAAGAAGAAATAACTGTAATTTATCTTTTACTTCCTATTTTAACTAAATAGTTAAATTAGAAAATTTACCAATGAAACAGGGGAGTAATGGAAAATGATGGAATAGTTAGTTTCAAAGTTGTTCTATTTTTCGATTATACCCCCTCTGTTGCAGATCTTTTTATCTGCATTCTTAGTCAGTTTCATTAGCTTTTCTAATTTAATGATATTTTATTATATCAAAACTTAAATACTTGCACCCGGAGGGTGCATATATTTGCTAGTATATATAAATATTAAATATCACCAGGGTTTGGTTTTTGAGCTAAAATAATAAAGATTTGGTTTATATTCGTGAGGATAATTAAAAGATAACATTTAAATCATAACATCACAGATTTTTTCCATTTAATATTTTAGATAGTAGACATTAAAATTTCTTTTCAGAGTAGCTGGATCAATTCAAAGTATTTGTTTTACATCTGGATTTAAATGGGGGCATCCCACGAAGATTCAACTCATGATTCAGTAATAATGGTCTGTGGGACTAACTTTAAAAAAACAAAAAAAACTCTACCCAGGCGACGCCGGGTAGCCGCAGTTAGTCATATAATAAGCGAATGCAGCAAACTAGCACAAAGAGTATATGACAGGGCACGACTCGGGAAAGGTAATCCATTGGTAATTGCGCAATAAATGAGTTCCTTGTTATTTTTTAGAATTTCCAAAAAAGGAACAAATCATATTTAGTGTTTTTTTAATTTTATTTCATTGTTTTTTTCGAGATGTTTGTGAACGCCAAGTGTTTTTTTTTTCTTACTTTCTTTTTCTCCATGTTCAGTTTCACTGTGTCACTTTCTTTATATTGTCAGGCTGTATTGTATCGCCTCTACATTTTTTTCTTTGTTTCTTTTGTCTCGTTTAATTATCTTTTTTCGGGCTGTTTCTGAGAGTTTAATCTTTGATTTGTCTTTTGTTTTTGTTTTATACAAGTTCGGACGATTCGCTATGCCATCAACTCCTAGCATTTTGATATAGCAAATCAAGAGTCCCATACAAAAGGTATATGTACCATAGGCATCTCAGAATTATTTAGGTAATGTAGTCATTCATGAAAAAAAGTAGAGTCATTGCAGGGAGGGTAAATTCGGTATCAGCCAGGCAGCGAGGGAGTCTATCCCTTCTAGACCAAGGAGATAGGTCCGGCGCTCCACGTCAGACGCATAAACTATAATCAGCTCATCACTTTCCTGCACAGATCCATGTGCTACTTATGCGCTGAGTTGGCGCGGACCTGTATCGAACCAGTAACCTTGTGGTTTCTTGGCTGACACTCTACTGACTAAGCTAAACAGGCTCTAATGTTGGTATAGATGTAGACATAAGGGGTCATAAAGCTGGAAATAAACAAGACAAAGTACACGCGAATACAGTTGGTTTTTCGTTTTGTCAAACTTCTGTATTAAACTTATGGGATTGTAAGTATGTTTTCTGTTATTCTAACCATGTCTGAGATTTAGTCCTGTTTCCGACATCGAAGACTTATCATCGAGAGTAAGGCTCTGGTATGTTATTTTGTTTTACAGCATAGCAACCGCTTACGATCCAGTCATGTCGAAAGGACACGTTCCCGCTAGATCACCGAAGTTAAGCAGTGATGAGCCTGTTCAATACTTAGATGGTGACCATTTAAAAGCAACAGAGGGCTCTATCGGATACCGAATATAAAAATAACTTGATTCGGCATTAACAGTCCCAAAAAGGGTTGATATACCGTAAAACAAACTAGCAGCATATCAACCCTTTTCGGGTTATTTAATGCCGAATCAAATCATTTTGATAGGTTACTTAAAGTACCGACTTTTGCTTAAAAAGTTACCCATCTAAGTAATAAACAGGATCATCACTGTTTAACTTCGGTGATCTCAGCGTGACTTGACAGTAAATCTGTGTTTTTGGATAGTCCTACACAGGCATTGGGAGCCACTTTTTCTCTAATAAAATGTTAAGATTTTACAACATATTTCTTTGTGTACAAGAATTTTGCTAATAAATCATGCAATGAAATTGACTCGAATTCAAATCCTTGACGAGGCTGTTTACATTTCATATAGCACTAAATCCCTGGTAAGGTATGCATTCAACTACTCTCCCTCCAGTTATGGGTAAAGCGCACTTTAATCTTGGATAGGCGAAAGCATTATCTAGCGGTAACCGGTTATTTCAGTGTGATTTGTCTGTAAGCCTGCGTTTCTGAGTGTGCCTACACAGGCATTGTAATCCACTTTAGTCTATGATAAAAATAATATTGAGATTTCAACAACATATTTGTTTTGTACAATAATTTTGTTAATAACTCATGCAATAGCCACATTAAAAGGAAGATTATAAAGATTTTCTTCCGTGGGCATCATCAAATTAAATTAGAAAAAGAAAATCAACAAGCAAATCTTCATAATTAGACTTTGCTACAACGCGATCATTCACTATGTTCGATTGAAACTGATTTTCTTGGCGTTGTTGGCTGTTTCTACAGGGAATACAAATGTAGGTCATTGGTCGACCAGTCTTTCCCATCGCTCATAGCAAATCTAAATGTCCAATATATCCTGAAATGTAAGTGTTAGATTAAGGCCCGTCGATAAGGCGCTGGACACAGTCATCTATTTATTTTCAGAGACTTGCGTATATTTTTGGTTCTTTGCTCTTTACTCTAGGTTATATATGAAAATCTATGTATTATCAAGCGTGTTTCTTAATTGTACGACCGTTATTATCTTGCAACGCCCCCTGGTTAAAAATGAGACCGCCCGGGATGAAATGCAAGAATGTAAGTCCTGATTATCTAGAGTTGTTTATCCATATTCTGATTTCTTGAGTGTCGGCAGTTAAATAATGGATCATTCCGTTTTATGATAATGGAAGAAAGGGAAGAAAAGGGACCTGCTACATAGAAAACTGTAATACAAAAAAAAAAAAAGGAGTTGAGGAAAAATAGCGATAACGCTAATCGGTTTCAATTGAACATAATGAAAACATGAAAAGAAGCACGAAAATAAAAATCAAGATTATACTTTTTAAATATTGAACTATTTTATCAATAGCTCTTAAGAAAATGTATCAAATGTTGTAATAATTAAATTATACTGTGATATATCCACAGGTCCTACCAATGTGTAATAATTTATGTTCATTGAGTTAATCAGAAATTCATCGTCATTAATTTATACAATGTATATTTACCAACCCCTCCACACGAGCAGGATATAACATACGGTCAACTTCTTAAGCTCACTTTAACAGGTTTGAATTCAGAGTTTTCTTTCTCCTAGACTGGTTACCTAACCAATGTAAAAGAGCCCAGTCAATCTAACTATTTAGCCATAGCTGGGAGGGCGAAAATAAGTGGATTTATATCTTTCTCAAGAGTATTAGCGCTACAAACGCTGTACATACGCCTAGGAATCACAAGGTTTCTTGTTCGATACAGGCCCTCGTCACCCCAGCGCATAAGTAGCACAGTTTGGATATATGCGGTAAAGTGGGAGCTGACAATAGGTGTGATGTTTCACCTAAGCAAACCAATATCTAGTGCTTGTGAGAAAGGGGGTAGACTTTCTCGCTGTCCGACTGATAGACTACTTCGCCGAGTTCAATTTTTAATTGTCTTTTAGCAAGTAGGAAGAAATAACCCAAAGCATGTATGATCTATGAGAAAAAAAAACCCTTCTCTAATGAAAGAGAAATACTAAAGGATAGAGTTAGAAAAAGACCTTGGTGTGAATGTGAACCCTGAATTAAAATTTTCCAAATACATAGAAATACAAGTAAATAAAGCAAACGAGATATTAGGATTAATACGTAGGTCATATGAATATATGGATAAAGAAATGCTGAAATATTTATTCATTGCATTGGTAAGACCTCATTTGGAATTTGTTAATGTGGTTTGGAGTTCAAGACAAATCAAGGACATAAAACTCATTAAGGGAGTTCAGAGGAGAGCTATTAAAGTAATGAATGACTTTAAAAAATCCGTATGAAGAATGACTTGGGAAGATTGACTTACCAAGTTTGTTTTATCGACGAATAAGAGGGGATATGATTGAAATCTACAAATATACCCATGGATTTTATTCAACAAACTTTGATCTACTAAACATTGCTCAAAATATCAATACCAAGGATCATAAATTAAAACTCTTAAAAATATTCGTAAAACAAATGCAAGATAAAATTATTTTAGTAACAGAGTGGTGAACACATGGAATAAACTAGCATCAATATGAATCATCTCTAAACTCCTTAAATAATCTGTGGAAAGAGTATAAATATTCTGTGGAATTAAAATGAATGTTTATAAGGAGCAGCTCACAGGTCTCAGACCTAATATACTACTGAAAAGATTGGTATTATTACTACTACTTTACTTTTATCCCATCCTGGTGTAACGGTTAGCAAGCCTATCTGGCGGGTCCTTTACTACTAAATAACGAGTTCAATCCTCGCTAAAAGCTCCATACTTGAAACTTTTGACATATTCTAGCTGGAAAAGATATTATTAAATAGAATGTTTGTAGTATGATTTCATTGGTGTATTTTGTCTACTAATTTACACTATATGTTAAGACTATTCCACAAATGTACTTTATGGAGGAAGAATCTAAACAACCTGGAAGTTTATACAAGTAACACTGCTATTATCGACCTTAAAAAGAAGAAATATATGAAGAAATCATTTTGTTTGTGACAGTAAGGCGTTCTGGTAGCGCATTAAAACGATTTATCCAAGAATTCAACTGTAAATATATTATCTACATCTTTATTCGGAATAGAAGTTGATCGCACATTTTCTGCTTATTAAACTGTTTAAATTAGGCACAGATGAAAGCAGAGAAAATTGTAGTTGAGTTAAAAATGGAAGGTAATTATATACTGAAAAACTTAGCTAATTTGCAATCGTGACTGATTCAAACCATTACTTTCTTTTTTCTTCTCTCTCTCTCTCACGGCTGTTTTATGCATTTGAATCCTGGGCTAGACTGCCCTAAATCGATAGCGCAAGTTGTACTGTTCTCATATCAAATCAACTGCAGTCCACACATTTTGACAGCGTTTGTAAAAAGAGATTGAAATCTGAGGAGGAGGAGGAGGAGGGGGATACAAGGGAGGATGGGGTTAAAGGGAAATCGAAAGGAGTTAGAGAGAATGGGTATTTAGAATAATGAATGAGTTTGAGAGATGAAGCAAGGCAGTGTTATGGATGTAAAGGAATTGTTGTTTCTCCTTTGCATCCTTTGCAGCCTCCACTCGCTAATTCAGAGGACCAGCACCGCCTATTATGTCGTGGCCATTTATAGCCGTTTGTATAAACGGAGCGCGCTTTGTTCACAGTTTGTTTTAGAGGGACGTCCGCCATTTTTGTTGGACGTCATATTTGCTAACTTGTTATTCTGCTAAAAACACCGAACCTTCCAATACCTGTCAGTTTAAACTCGGTCTCAAATTAGCCATTTCATCACTTCATCTGGGAATAGGCCTGGTTTTCTCACCGAACTCTAAAATTATGGCCACTCAAGGACACACACACACACAAATATAATGTTCGTTTTTGTACCAACATTTATGAAATAAAGCCACAAAAATAGGAGCAAATTTATATTTCCCCACCAAAAAATAGCCAATGTTTAACATGGAAAATCAGTATTTCCTAACATTAATTTGAAATCACAGAGACGAGAAACCTACAGTTACCAAGCACAGTTAACTATTTGTTCGTTGCCCTAAACTAGAAAAATATAGTCTATCAATGATATTGAGCACCCTTTATTTATAAATAACATATAACACACACACATATATATATATATATATATATAGATAGAGGAGGATATGTGCTTAATTGAAGTCATACCTAATTTTGAAAAATTAGTTAATAAGTAATGAATTTAGGCGGGCATATATGTTCAAATGTTAGGCTAAACAAATCGAGAAAATGTCAATCCCTGACTGTACATTTCGACCTTGCTGATGAGGCCTAAAAGGTCGAAATGTACATTCATGGGTTGACATTTTCTCGATTTGTTTAGCCTTACATTTGAACATATATGCCCGCTAAATTCATTACTTATTAACTAATTAATTTACAAAATTAGGTATGACTTCAATTAAGCACATATCCTCCAAAAATTGTCAGCTTAAAGCCATATAAAAATAAACACATTTATTTGTTTACTTAAACTCATATATATATATATATATATATATATATATATATATATATATGTCTGTGTGTGTGTGTGTTAATATAACGTAGATATGGAATCAACACCTGTTTACTGATAGTTTCTCGTGTATACGTTCTTCATACCTAGAATTTCGTCTGAAGATCGATATAGGCGGGAAAATGTCAGTAACCTGTTGCTGACTCCATGTCCACGCTGCCTTAACTCAAAAATAAACGCTGTATCAATAATTCATTTTTTTTTTGCTCAAAACTTCCCTCCAATTTAAAAAAAAAAATCAGATGAGTCTTTCTTATTCAAAGAAAAAAATAATCAGATGCTGAACACCATAAGGATATTGCTGAACAATTTTACGATTCATTGATTTTAACGGTATTTCAATCCGTCTACGGTTATTTCATGCCTAGTGGTTAGGTAATCGCGTTCATACTTACAATTTTTGTATTACTGTCAAGTCTCTTTCAAAGCGCAGGTTCACGCTAGATCACCGAAATTATGCAGCGATGCGACTGTTCAATTCTTAAATGGATTATATATATATATCAAGGATTAACAAAAAGTGTTAAGTCAATTAACAGAAATATTTCTTATATCTTTTCAATTAGTTTCGCTCTTAAGTTATTGTCAGAAAATTTATTGTGATTATATATATATATATATCATGGACTCTCTCGTCGATTTTCGACGCATGAGGGTTCACACACATAATGAACACCCACACAGTGATTTGTTTATAGTGGTGAAGACTTGTGTTGGACCATCCACACTTTTTGGCACAGTCGATAGGAAAGAATTGGTGCATCAAGGGTTGCCACAAACCCAATCAACGACCGACCTCAGGAATTTTGAAATCAGAGTTATCCCTCTCCTAGACTGGTTACCTACCCAATGCTGAAGGGCCCAGTCTGCCCTACTATTTTACCCATAGCTGGAGGGAGAATATATGGATTCATACCTTTCCCAAGGGTATTAGCGCTATGTGAAATGCCAACAGATTCGTCTAGGAATTGAACTCGAATCAACGAGTCCATTTTTCACGACTAACCACTAGCCCACGCGCCTCCATAATATATATATATATATATATATATATATATATATATATATATGTGTGTGTGTGTGTGTGTGTGTGCGTGTTAATTTATTTAAAACCTATGGGTGCTTAAAGTTTTTTTTTAACATTACATATCTCTCATCAATCTATTTATGCATATTTAGTTGTAATTTTTGCAACCCAACTTTTTAGTCATCGATAAGAGGGGATATATTTTTAAAACCAAGATGTAAGTTTACTGCAGAGGACTTGTGGATTAAACCAATTTCTATTCTGCATTCTCGAGTTGAATTTCACACACTATATATATATATATATATATATATATATATATATATATATATATGTAAGTGAGAGAATGAGAATAGCCCGCGGTAATAACTTCAATTATCTTCAATTCCTGCCGAACACATCATAGCGTCAAACTCATAATACCCACTTTAGTATTTTGTGTGTGTATTTTTGCGCGTGTGCATGTGATCATATTTATATAGAGAAAGTTATTTATAAGGAAATGATAAAATGTGAGAGAAAGATAAACGAGCAAGAAAGTGGAATATGTATGAGATGTTAATATATGTAGGTTTCTATTGATAGAGAACGTCGGTCAGAAGTAATAGGGCAGTCAATAATATGTTGTTACTATCTATTCTTGTACTATTGTTCCACTGTGTATAAGCGGATAAAATTTGTTCATGAAAATCTTCCGGCTATAGAGATTTAAAAAAATATATTTCTCATCCTATTTAAAAAGAATCACTCATTTTCTATCTTTTTTTTTTTTACAATTATTTTTTGAAGGATTTACACGTGTCTATCTATAGAAATTAATGTATATTTTCGGTTCTGAATAAACACGTTTAAGAGAGTTTATTTTTGCTTTCATTTCTGAATAGTAACCAATCAAATATTCGATGTTTGGAGAAAGCAAAAAGAATAGAGCGGGAAAAATCCAGTGAATTGTTAAGAAAAATCGGAAGACAGATACGTATTTAAAACAGTTTTCTCGTGTGAAGGATCACAGAGATAAGTTCGAATCTAGGCAAAAGGGCAAGAAATAGAGGAAGTTAAAAGAATTAGGAGTTAATATGAGATAGAGGGCAGAAACAAACAGAAACATTTACCAACCCCAGTGCACAAGCAGGATGCGGCACAAGGTAAATTTCTTAAGTGGGATATAACAAATTTTCAATTCAGAGTGTTTCTACTTCTAGACAGGTTGCCTCATAAATTTGGTTTTGTTTTGGTTTGGTTTGTTTTACAGCATATCCACCTCAGTGGGTTATTTAATGCCAATAAAGTTTTGAAATAAATCAATTCTTAATGAATACGATTTTTTTATAAATACATTTTTCTACTTAACCCATAGATGCGACCCTAACAGCTACTACCACTCCGGGTCAGAGTGGACCAGGGAGCAATGGTAATGAATGGGTGCTCCACATTCCCCAAACCCCCAAAACTGGAATCTCACCATCAGATAGAGTTTAACGTCATTCCCAGGACATATAGACCCTCAGTCACCGCCTTCTAGCACCCATATGATAAAAAGGGGTTGGGGCTTGCCATAAGGGCAATAGGGTTGGGAAAATCATATACGTGCTAGGGCTTGACATGACCAGCCGATTGATCAGAGGGGGCCTCTCCGACCGCCCGTCTAGCCCAAGATAGGGCCAAAGTGGAGTATTGCAAGTCAGGAACTGCTCATCCACCTGGGTTCTATCCTTAAGCATCGCGGGTCGCCACCCACTTGAACTTTTGGGGATTATTTCCCAGCACAAACATATACAATACACACACAAACTTTATAGAAAATAGTTAAAAATTAATTATATATATATATATATATATATATATATAATGATTGAGCCTAGTATTTATATTTGGGGAAAATATATTATATGCAGATGACACATTCAAGTACTATGGGTAGGGAAGTGTTAATAAATACACAATATTAAATTCACAATGCATAAAGAGCTTCATCAAAAAGCAGAAGTTTGGACGGAAGGTGGGATAAAACAAAACATTTCATTAATAGAAATATATTTAAAAATTAGTAATACATTGGACCTGCATTAATAATCCCCGCTGGAACAGAAGTAAAGCAGCATTTATGGAATCTTCTATAATTCTATGCCCAAAAGGCAATTCTTCCCATAATTTTGAAGGGATAACAGTGCTATCTAAAATCTGTAATGAAAACAGCCATGAGGAAATATACACTAGAATGTCAAAAATCATGGTATTAGGTCCTATGATATTTAGCGGGACATACACTAAATTAGATAGTTGTATAAAAAATAATTTTTAAAAAGTATTGTAAGATAGTTGATTTTATAAAGAATTCATCTAAGGAGACAAGTCCTGCCAAAATATTGAAGGAGAATGGTGCAATTATTTTATTAGTCAGCATGGTAATAAAATGAAATATGCGAACCAATGCACACACACACACATATATATATATACATATATATATATATATATATATATATAATAAGGATTGGGCGTAGTTATTATCTGAATGTATATTTCAAAGCGCTCGACAAAATATTCAATAAATATATGAATAATTAACCACAGATTAAAATAAATTGGTATGATAAGTGTATAAGTTAAAAATAAATAAATACTTATTTAAAATTATAAAATAAATTATCTAAAGTATGGAAAAAAATGTGTGGTGTATCTACGCATATATCAAATGTTTCCGTTCTCCTAATCTTGCAGCAATCAATACCAGCCACATTCAGATTCACCGGTCAACCAAGAAGTGACGTACATGTGTACACTCTTTTGCCAATTTTTCTCTTGCTTCATAAACATATGAATGCATGCATCTATATGTAAGTGAATATATAATATATATATATATATATATACATACATACATACCTATATACACGTGTCCGAATAGTACTTTAACCTTTTCGTTAGAGTAGAATTATTCAGATTTATCCAAGAGTGCTCGATACCTCGTCAAATTTAGAACTATAATAATCATTGATAAACATTTTGAGTCTACCATTTCTTCGATCTGTTAAGATCTAGTCATGATTTTAATATATATATATATATATATATATTAGTCAGTTTGGATAGCGTAGATAAAGAATAAACAGCACTTGAATGTCGGTCAGTTTCTTGCAAAGAGGATGTGGTCATCTTAGTTTGAGGATTGCATTCCTAAGCAGCGTTGAATTTGTTGACGAGCTGTCGAGATATTCTGTGTCTGTTAATTAGAATTTAGATATATTGAGCAATGTTTATCAATATACCATATATATATATATATATATATATATATATATATATATTGAATGCAGTGTTATATTTACAAGTAAATAGTTCTCACTATCGTTCATAGAGCCGGTATTTCTAAGTTTTGGGTTGCGTGACATGAGATCAACGTCGCCTGGTTACAGACGGTTTCTCGTCTATGCAATATATATATATTAGTTTTATATATAAACTTTTAAAGACAGTTTAGCGGCTTTTAGGCACAATGTCAAATACCATAATATTTTATAGATTTTATATCATATGCGCTTGTATATGTGTATATGTGAGTGTTCATGATATAAAGATCCCATTGAAACATTTTATAATTTCATTGTCGCAACCAAATTTCAGATTGCGTACATACAAATTTAAAGTAATTATTCAGTAGATACATACACTTTTGTTTTCTCGTCTTATGCGCACTTTTCTGTGCGAATACATACTTCTATACTCTTAGTCATATACATAGAGCTTTAAAAAAAAATATAGACAAATAGAGAACAAAGAGATTCAGAAGAGAGAGACATGAAAAACAAAAATTCTAAAAGAATAACCGGAAAAAATCAATTCACTGCCACATGACGTACTACTAATTTGTTATGAGCGCGATTATGAAATAGAGTCCTGATAACTTGGCCACTTTCCAGACAGACCTACTTCTGGGAACTTAGTGTACACACACACACACCAACGTCTCTCTCTCTCTATCTCTCTATATATATATATATATATATATATATATATATATATATATATATATATTATCTTATTATAATAGAGATTGTGTGTTTTTCTGTCTGTAACCGAAATTATATTACTACTCAAGTCACAAAATTGTTTTACGTTATTAATACTGTTGACCCTGTCTACATACTAATAACATGCAATTGTATTTATATATACAACAAAAGAGCGATTTACAGTGTGAACGGGAAGACTAATTTGCACATTGATATCAAAAATGTGATTTTACTAAATATGTGCTTAGTATTACTGATTTCTAACTGTTTTGTTTTATTTTGATGAATATAAGCAAAAATGAATCTTCAGTGAATCTTAAATGAAATCCATTAACAAGAAAAAATAACTGTCATTTTATTATTTACTTCCTCTTTTAACTAAATACTTAAATTAAAAAAAAAAAAAACAATGAAAGATGAGAGTGATGGAAGAGTAAGTTTCAGTTGTTCTTTTTTTGATTATACTCCCTCTGTTTCAGATCTTTTTATCTGCAGTCTTATTTAGTTTCATTAGCCTTTCTAATTTAATACGATATTTTATTACATTAAAACTTAAATACTTGCACCCGGAGGGTGCATATATTTGCTAGTATATATTTAGTAAATGAAGAAAAAAAAAACTAAACTTGCTTCATTACAATTTATTTCAACCGTATTAATACGGCATCTTCAGGTAATCACAAGAACATCACTCTTACTGAGAATTTCCTAAAGTAACATCTCTTTTAAATCTATCAATTTAGGGGAGGGAGGGCTGGTGTCTTAGTTTGAAATGGGCAGGATTGGTTTCTTTGAATGGGGCGGGGAGGTCTATGTTTTGGATGAGGTGTGGCTTAGATGGGGGACAGATTCCTTGGGGAACTAGTTGTAAAATATATAAGAAATTTGAAAAAACAAGTGTTCCAAAATTAGACGAATTTATTCATCGACGCTTAAACGTTTCGGTTTCTTTAAACCTTCATCATGATGTATCAAGGGGTGAATGAATTGATGGCTGTGTTATAGATGACAGGAGATAAAAAAATCTTTATATTTTTTTTTTTTTGTTTAACTGTATTTGTTAGCGTTATATTTTTGAAAGACGAGTCGCAATCCGAACAAATACAGTTACACAACAAAAAAGAAAGTTATAAAGATTTTTTATCTCCTGTCATCTATAAAACATACATCAATGAATGGAATGAATTTATTCATCGACGCTTAAACGTTTCACTGTAAAGGAATAATAACATTAGGTCATTACATTTAAAACCCTTAGCTGTGTTTATTATCATTTTGTCATTGTATGTAGTATTAAGGGGTGTTCTTCACCCCTTAATACATCCTGATGAAGGTTTAAAGAAACCGAAACGTTTAAGCGTCGATGAATAAACTCATCTAATTTTGGAACACTTGTTTTTTCAAATTTCTTAATATTGTCGGATTTATTTCCATATTTACTCCCTATATATATATATATATATATATATATATATATATATATATATATGTGTGTGTGTGTGTGTGTGTGTGTGTGTAAATACGGTGAGGAAATTAATCTGACAATATGAGAAGAAAATATTTTAAAAATATAACAAACAGGATGTTATGCTATTTTTCTAACATTATTCCATATAAGATACGTCATATCTTTGCTAGAATTTCGTTCTCCGCTTATTCACGTGTCTGCATGCGTCATCCTATGAACTTCACCTTCCATTTTTGCACATGCAATGATCACGTCATCGGCTTTTCGTGAACAAACGCACATAAAAATTAACGGTTAATAACATCTTATTCACTATACACTTAACATCTTTCATTTTGTCCCTTACAAAAACATTACTTAACAGTGTCCTGAAAATGGTATAATACCGAAATACTTAAGTATTGACATAAAATTGTTTCCCCTGATCATAACATCTGTGTTTGTTATATTTTCAAGATATTTTCTTCTCATATATATATATATATATATATATATATGGTCAAAGGAAGTAGAAGATGGTAACAGTGTTAGTGGTTGTTGATCACAATGTATTTAAATGAAGTGTAGAAAACTTTTAAAAGGCTAAAGAAGAGTAGCATACTATTATCTGCGTTATTCTGACTATTGTCCTCATCTTCATTGTTATCTGTACAACGTTTCGATAACAATGAAGATGAGGACAATAGTCCGAATAACGCAGATAATAATATTAATCAAGCCTCATCTCAAACATTCAGAGAAAGAGTAGAATAGTTCTACATACAATGACACAATGATAATAAACACAGCTAAGGGTTTTAAATGTAATGACCTAATGTTATTATTTCTTTACAGTGTAATGGTCGATAAATAAAAAGAATGTAATTGCTAAGCTCTCCGCATAAGAATCACGTTTTTCCTCAATAGTGATCTCTTCGATAAGATAAATGGGAATTCTTCCAACTTGTATCAGTACTAATGTATTGCTGCACCAGTTGGACTTTAACGAAACGCTAGGAGATAAAATGAGATGGTTACTCAAGATTGGTGCTGCCTTGAACAAAACCGAAGTGATAATGCTATGGAATTATTTAAATATCCTGTTTGTATGTAATACACTAATCTAGTATATTCTACTTAAAATTATATCTATTTTTGCTAAAATTAATATTTCATTATTCTTTTTAGTCATTTATTTTATTAAAGTTTGGTCATTCCAATTTTGAAAGGTTTAACAACGTCTTTGTTGCAGCCTTTTGACTATATTATTTTTAACGACACCCTTTAGTAGTGGGACGCATATTCCCACATGAAAAACAAAAGGTTTGACGATAAAAATTAATCTGGGTCTCAAAAAGATACAAATTAAATTTGAGAGCTTTGCATCAAACCTTATGGTTGTATAAAGAGAAAACAAACTTATCCCTAATTAATGAAACATTCTGATAATTGTGCTCAACTAAGTGATTCTTCAACCCTTCTAAAATTTCAATAAAATAGTTGTTTGTTCTTAAATTGTTATAAATTCAATAATTCGCATAGCAAAAGACATAAACAATAACGTTGGTTTTGTTTCATTGTATACTGGCATATCAACCATCCTGGTTTATATAATACAAAGGCTATATATAAACTTCCGGCTATATGCAGAGTCGTGTGCACACTTGATGTATCTCATTTTGAAATAAATAAAAAAATTTGAAGTGGGTGCACAAGTGTGCTCACTTCAAATAAGAACTTGCCTATGTGATGTATTTAATTACAAAATTTCATAAGATATATTAAGGAATAAAAAATAAAGATAAACGAAATATTATTGTTGGCATCTTTCCGTCTACTAGAGACGGTGGCATAGTGTCCATTTTTTTGCAACTGCGTGAGTG
Organism: Doryteuthis pealeii; assembly: GCA_023376005.1. NCBI lineage: Eukaryota > Metazoa > Mollusca > Cephalopoda > Myopsida > Loliginidae > Doryteuthis > Doryteuthis pealeii. The sequence goes on from CM042149.1 coordinate 83,240,873, forward strand.
GCTAAACAACCCAATTTTTGAATGGCAATCTCTGGTGCAGTGACTGCGAACACTCCGGCTGACCAGGTCGAATACCTTCGCTAGGTCCATGAATGCGGTGTAGAGCAGCATCTACTACCCCGGTACTTTTCCTGCAGCTGGCGCAGTGAGAAGATTTTTTCAAGGGCCAAAATGTCCAATTGGGAAAACTTTATTCTATTCCTCAAGGCAAATATATGCAACTGGAAACAGAAAAAAAAATGGAACAAATTGTTATTTTTTCAATAAAATGACAGTTATTTTATCTCCTGTTAGAAATCAATAATACTAAGCACATATTTATTAAATTCATATGCAAATTAGCCTTCCGTTCTGTTAACTTTTAAATTAAAATCTGTCAATAACCTTTACAGACAGAAAAACACACTATCTCCATTATAATAAGATTATTATTTTTATTTCATTTTTCTATTCCTATTATTTTTTTTGTGAAAGATTATTACTCATCCTAAACTGACGTCTATTGATAATGGAGATTGTCTATTTCTGACTGTAAAAAAACTACGTATAGCTCTACTTCACAATATTCTTATGCTATATACACTCAAAATTTGAGTATGCAATTAAAAAAAAATATTTTGACTCTCGTCCCCCCCTTTTTTTTTACTGTAACAAGAAGTTAACTAAAAAGTTTGCAAATAAATAAATACCTACGATTTTGTGGAAAATTGACGTGGAAAATATACAAAATAATTGTTTGATTATTACACGCACGCAAAATTTCATTTGAGAGGGACGGGGCTCAGTTTTATTTTGAATTTGTTTTATTTATTTTTTACTCCTTTAATAAATATGAGGATTTTGCTTAGTTATGATACAAACCCTCTGACATTGAATTTTTAACTCCCACTCTCTCAGGTAATGTCTTTCAAAAATTAATTCTTCCGACGCCCGGAGGGTGTTTTCTGTTGCTAGTTCTTCTAATAAAAAATTGTTTGAAACACCCATGAACACCGTATAAATCTATGATCCTTCCATCAAAGCAGCACGTTACCTCTATTTATACGAGATGGAGGTCGGCCATTTTCATTCTCTGTCCATCAGTGTTCCTACTCGAGTGTCGGCCGCAGTACTTCATTCATGTATGACAATATGAAAGCCTACAAAAGCCATTGTAGCTCGTGTCGCAGTTACTGGAAAAATACACAGCCATTAATATTTTCTAGAATGGCGACAAAGAAAGAGAACTCTGCGTCACTTTGCACGACATTTATTTCATTTTCTCGCTTTGGTGCATTATTTTATTTTTTGTTTGTATTATTTTTTTTATTCACTGGCCATTAGTTTCATCCACGTGTAAACTCTATATGCCAAACAATTCAATTAACATCTTAAAAACCGAAATGCAGTGCCGGACGAAATGGCAGTTCAGACGAAATGGAAGGATAAAAATGTTTATTGAATGGACCAATCGATGAAAAACAGTTCAAAGAAATCAGCCCAACAGTTACTTATTGATCTGAGGCTTTTTTTTTTCTTTCTTATTCTTCGGCAATGTCTTTAAATTAGAGGATTTTGTATTCTTCCAACATTTTCCATTAATGATGGTAGAATAAAATCGACGCCTTCAATACTATTTATGTGCAAAACAACGCAGCTTCATAGGGATACAGAGCAGAATAATAAAAAAAATCTAAGCAACTTTCACAGAGTGGCACACAAACATGGAAGTATGTATATTTAGTATCTATCTTTAAAAAATAATCATAGATAATAATTACCGTCTTTGACGACACATAAGACGCACCCGCATTTCAGCAAGTCAGATTCAGGAAAAAAAATTAGTGTATTTAAGCATATAGGTTTTTTTCTTCGCCACCATACGCTCCTGTTAACCTTGATTATAACAATACCAGCAATAAAATAAGAATGCATGGAGTTTAGTGTAGGTAAAAGTACTGAGAGTAAGTTGGGTTAGTAAGCATCATAGCGAAGATTAGCCTAAGTCTAATGGGAGGTCTCAAACTTCACCTACGATGTATATGACGCAGGGCAATTTTTGAGCCAAAATTTTGGGAAACAAGTGCGTACTATATGACCTCAAATACGGTAAAACAAGTTGGACCAGTGGATATACTACAATATAAGCTAATTATTACAGCGTTTGATTTGTTTACTTAAACGCTATTGCATATAGTTCACTATGTAAAAAGTACAGTAACTTCATAATTTAACTTTATCTTACACTTTTTTCTTTCAAACTTTTCATTCTTCGAATTAAACATATTAACGTTATCGCTCCGCGCGCTTACTACCACTCTCCATATTTTTCCTACTTTCCTCTTTTGCTTTATATTTTTCTGTGTAGTATATCCTTTTTCTTCCCTTTCGTTGTAATAAAAACGAAATTGTCCATTATTTAGCTAAACTGACGACACTCGTAAGAAATAAGAATTCGGCGGATAAGCAACACCAGATAATTGAGATTTAAATTTTTTCATTTCATCTTGGACGATTTTGACGGTCTCATTTTTAACCAGGGTGTGTTACAACATGAGAACGGATGTATTTTTTTTTTAGGAATACCAGTAATAATATATAGATGATGGTAAAACAAAATCGGCGCCTTCAATACTGTTTATGTGCAAAACACCCCAGCTTCATTGGAAGAAAGAGGAGGGTAAAAACCATAAATAAATACCTCAGAGTCAAACACAAATATGCAAGTATGTAAAATTGGTAAGAATTTTAAAAAAGTAAACAGATGATAATAATCTATATATTAATACGTGCATCCCTTAATTGTACAACCGTTATCATCTCGCAACTTCTTCTGGTTAAAAAGGAACCGTCCAAATCGGACAAAATGAAATGTAAAAATACAAATTCTGATTATTTGATGTTGCTTATCCACCGAATTCTTATCTTTAATGAGTGGCTCTACTTCAGCTAAAATAATGAACTATTGTGTTTTTACTATAAGGAAAAAAAACGATGAATTAATACCACACAGAAAATAATAAGAAGCAAAGGGAATAGGGGATAGAAAGAGAAACGGAATGAGCGCGCGGAATCGGATAAAGCTAATTTGTTTTAATCGAACATAATGAAAAGATTATATAAAGGAAAAAGAGTGAGAAGGAGTTAAATCAAGATTATTATACTTTTTACATATTGAACTATTTGCAGTAGCTCTTAAGTAAACATAAAAGGTTGTGATTATTAAATTATCATACTGTGATATATCCACAGGTCCTTCTAGTAAAAATATATTAGGGATATATATTTGCAACAATGGGATTCATGAGAAACTCAATCTCAGAACGGGCAATCAACATAAACGACTATATTTTTTAAGTGATTAAACCTGAATGAAAGAGAAATAAAACAGATTGAGATGTTGCGCAGAGTCCTAGTATCAATATATATATACAAGTACATTTTAATTCCACGCATATTCTAAAGCAACCAGAAATTTCCCAGTTTTCAGTTAAATATAGGAATATGATATGAGAGGGAGAAGGAGGAAGAGCTCTCAAAGAAGTTTTGATTAATGAAAAGAGGGGCCCTTGTAGCATGAATTTTTATTTTTCATTCTATTCTTTTACCATACCCAGTTTAAAGAACCCAGCCTGTCCTATTTACAAGTAACTGGAGGGAGAATAGTTAGATTCATATATTTCCCAAGGGTATTAGCGCTATCTTAAATGCAAACAGCCGCACCCAGGACTTGAAATAGTATCGCCTTGTCCATTTCCTACGACGGTAGACATTTCACTACGCGCATACAACAACAATGCACAAACGAGTCTCTCGTTAGTTTGCTTGTTTTGTTTTACGGCATATCAACCTCAGTGGGCCATTTAATGCCGATAAAGTTGTGAAATAAATTAATTCTTAATGGATAATATAATTTGTTTATCAACTCATGTTTTTCTATTTAACCCATAGATGGGACCCTAACAGGTACTACCACTCCGGGTCAGAGTGGACCAGGGAGCAATGGTGATGAAGGGGTGCTCCACATTACCCAAACCTCCAAAACTGAAACCTCACCATCAGATAGAGTTTAACGTATTCCTAGGACATGTAGGCCTTCAGTCACCGCCTTCTAGCACCTATATGATAAAAAGGAGCTGGGGCTTGCCATAAGGGTAATAGGGTTGGGAAATCATATAGGTGCTAGGGCTTGACGTGACCAGACCGCCCGTCTAGCCCAAGATAGGGCCAAAGTGGAGTATTGCAAGTCATGAACTGCTCATCCACCTGGGCTCTATCCTTAAGCATCACGGACCGCCACCCAGGGCCAACAGGTGGCCCCATTGGGGGAGTCTTACTCCTCTGCAGAGGTGCAGTCGGACATTCTAACGCCAGCAGCCGACAGGGCGGTCACTCGAGTATATATTTGCTAAGTTTAGGGTTGTCGGTCTTAGTTATCCGTCTTCCACGATTCACTGCCAATCAACGAGATAGGATTTAGAAACACTGTAGCCTGGTTTTGAATTTATAGCTGTCCATCTCAAAGACGGTCAATGTTCCCCTGCTATTTGACCCATAGATAGGGGGTGGTAGAAGAAATAGATCCATGTCTTTCCCAGGATAGGTTTGTGCGAAGTCAATGTAAACGGTCTCGAGTGAAATCTCGATTCATCTCTCCGCTTTAATGTCAAAAGCAATAAACATTACGTCATTGGATCTCTTTGACTGAACAATCAAAACATCACTTTCGTGTCCCTCTGGTATATATTCATATTCAAATGTATCTACCCTGTGTTCAACAAAAGCGTAAATCTATCGAGTAGCAAGAGGTTTAGGTTTTAAAAAGGTGGCTGTGGTTATTCCTGGTGCGTGTTTTTAAGGTTTGCTTTAACCCTATCTTATTTTGGTGGTCGCGCTGAAGAGGAAGGAATTCAAAGAAAGAAAAAGAGAGTCAAAGACAGAAGGTGGTTTTATGATTTAGGCCTTATTATCGTGACAAGGAAATATCTCCCTGGTCATGAGTAGTGACTAGACATAGTCAAGGCCTAAATTCGAATGGCCGAGAGATTATCTTGGGGGGGGTCCGAAGTGGGTTCTTCTCGCACATGTGTGGAGGGTTCTTCGGGTGAAGGCTCATGGGAGTAATATTTTTATTATTTTTATTTTAATCTCCACAAATCAAGTAAAATAAAAATGTTATAAAAACTAATTAAAATCTTTCCAAAGGGTTAAAACAACTGTAACATTAGGTAAACGGTGATACTAATGGTCTTGGTTCAACTGGAATCAACCCCAAAGTCAGGAAAAAGATCTTACGGTCAAGTCCCGTTGATATCACCGGTTCCATCGAGATCACCGAAGTCAAGCAGAGGTGAGCTTGTTTATACTTAAATGAGTGACCATATGAGCAGCAGGCAATGTAAGCAACCTGATATAAAAAAGATTAATTCGGCATTAACTTTTTGCCTACCAATTGTTCCCAACGACTGTACCAAATTTTCTTAGTGTGGATAAGGTACACCTGAAAAAGGCCGGAGGAGACAATGGTGGAAAAGTATTTTTATATATCAGGATAAAGATGAGAACAACAGTCTAAAAATTTAAAGTACGTGTTGTTTTGAATAATCTAACATCTAATGAATTATCTAATTTAGATAAGTAATACTTTTTGTGATCTATGTTCCAAATTGCGAGGAATCACTGCTTTTCGTGAACCTCCCAATAAGAAATCGACTATGAAAAAAATAAAAACAAACTATTTGCATTTATATATTTTTGTTGTTTCATTTGATTGTTTACAGCAAAGCAAACATTTCTGTGACATAAAAATACGATACTCCCACTTTAAAAAAGATAATGATAGTTTTTCACAAGCTGTTCCGTGTATATACACGAAACATTGTTTACACGAATATGAAAAGAATTGAATTTACTTACTGATACTTACATAATGAATACTTTTCATTTTATATACACACACACGATTTAAAGCAATAAAATAATGTAGAAATTCTATGTAAGAATTTTCAGTGTATGAAGAAAAAATCGTTGCTGGTGGGAAAAATATTTGCATATTAGTTGCGGAATCTAAAAGTAAAAAAAATTCTCATATGTCCGAAAAAGTTTCCACCAAGATATTCTTTCATTTTCGTACTGTAAGTAAAATGTATTATGTTTTTCATATTAGTGTTTCTGCAGACTTTTTATTCTAAACCGGCATAGTTTCGATTTAATAAAATGTCTAGAAAAGATAGTGTTGTTTGTTTCTTCAAAAAGTTCAATTTTGTTTAATTTTCATTCGTATATTAATATTGCGTCATGAACATATTGGAAATATTAGTTATTACTAGTTTTTAAGAAAAAAATTAAAAGAAACGAAGACAAAATATTGATAAACACAAGTACGAAAAAAACCTATATGGTCTACCAAAAATACATAAACCCGATATACCAATGAGACCACACACAACACACACATATATATATATATATATATATATATATATATATATATGGGAGAAATATGAGGAGGTTAATCCGACAATCCGTCTACTTTTCCCCACATATATATCTTATGGAGGCGCGTGGGCTAGTGGTTAGAGTCGTGGAAAATGGACTCGTCGATTCCTAGACGAAGCTGTTGGCATTTCACATAGCGCTAATACCCTTGGGAAAGGTATAAATCCATATATTCTCCCTCCAGCTATGGGATAAATAGTAGGACAGACTGAGCCCTTCTGCCTTGGGTAGGTAACCAGTCTAGGAGAAGGATAACTGAATTCAAAATTCCTGAGGTCGGTCGTTGATTGGGTTTGTGGCAAACTTTGATGCACCATTTATTTCCTATCGACTGAGCCAAAAATGTGGATGGTCCAACACAAGCCTTCACCACTATAAATAAATCACTGCGTGGGTGTTCATTGTGTGTGTGAACACTCATGCGTCGAAAATCGACGAGAGAGTCTATAATATATATGCTAACCCTAAAAAAACAACTAGACTTTCAAATGTTAAAATAGCTTCGGTTAAATTTTAGAGTAGACCGGACACTTTAACCTTGGTTAGACAATCAGTCCAGGAGAAGGAAAACTGAATTTAATTTGAGTGGAGTAGTTAGTGGATTTATGTATATTCATACCAGGGACGGTGCTGTTAGCATCGCACAAAGTGCTAATAGTTTTACAATATGGTGAATCCAACTATACTCCCTCCAGCTTTGGGTAAATATTAGGAATACAGGGCTTTGTAAATGTTGGTTGAATAACCACTCAAGGAGAAGGAAAACTGAACTCAAACACTTTTAGACAACACTTAAGAAAATGACACTGTAGCATCCTAATCCTGCTGAGTGGTTAATATATATATATATATATTATATATATATATTGGTTAGGAGGTTGATTTAGAAGGCTATCACAATGCAGTTTGGAATAAATAAAAAATAATAATACAGTAACAATGGTGTTGTGTGTTGACCTGTATTTTTATTATAATAATAATAAATAATAAAAATACAGGTCAACACACAACACCATTGTTACCGTATTATTATTTTTTATTTATTCCAAACTGCATTGTGATAGCCTTCTAAATCAACCTCCTAACCAATACATACACAATGCTTCAAGCAAATTATGAAACTCTCTTTTATATATATATAGTAAGTAAGTAAAGTCGTTGGGGGTGGCCTAAAGTCGGTATCAGTCAGACAGTGAGGGTGTCTATCTCCTTTTCACTAGCGCTAGACCTAGAAGATTGTTTTTAGCGTCTGCACACCTACCATCAGCTTCTGATATATATATATATATATAAGCAATTGGTAATTTGCTTGAAGCATTGTTAAGTATGTTATAATATATGAATATTTTGAAAGCCAGTACAATGCGTATGAAAAATAAAAGCAATATATATATATATATATATATATATATATATATATATATTACTGTAATAAGTAATTGAGAGTTACCTCCCCTATTTTATGATTACCTCCCCTTTGGAGAACACTCTAGTGAATACTAGTCTACATAAACTCTCAGTAAGTGTACCAATTATTCTAAGTAGAATAATGCTTTCCAAAATCTATCGGTGTTATTGTTTGTCATTACAAAAAACTAAGTGGAATTGACCCTAACATTGAAGCATTTATATGTACCACAAACATCTGATATGACTTTCTTTCCAGTCTAATCGTCAGCATTGTGAATGTTGACTGTTATCCGGAGATTTATTGTCAGTTGTTAGATTAAAATGGAAACATTACATTTGGAGATTTTGCCAAGATATTTTATGGAAACTGAAGTTTTTGTTGACCAACAAAACTGAGGTTAACACATAATGAAGCACATGCGTGAATAAAACATGACTGCTGAAGGGGGAAAAAGGCGATGGTATCTAAAAAGTAGCATTTTACCGTTTGATTTCTTTCTTTGAATGTTTGCTAATCGAAACCTCTTTTACCCACCCAATTGTGTAGTTATCTGAGCGAGTGTATCGGTACTTCAATCGATTCTTTACCGTTTTCAATAAAATATATTTTCCTTTCTTTTTTTTCTCTTTTTTTGCGCAGCCAAAGTGTTTTTCTTCTGCTAACATAGTTGTTTATATTGATTCGCTTCTTGTTAAAGAGACTAGCGGATTGCTTTTAAAAGGCAGAAGGATTTCCCTCGAAACGATTTCAAATAGAAAAAAAATTCTGGCAAAATTTAAAGACGATATTTACCGGATGTCTCGTTATTAAAAAAATGTTTTTTTCTAATTATATCAAGAATCAATATCAGCTGGTTAAAAAAACAACGAAAAGCATCAGTAGGACCATGGAGTATTAGTTTGGTTTGTTTTACGGCATATCAATCGCAGTGGGTCATTTAATGCCGATAAAGTTTTGAAATTCATTCCTAATGGATAATCAATTTTTTTAATAAACACTTGTTTTCTATTTAACCCATAGATGGGGCCCTAAAAGATACTACCACTCCGGAACAATGGTGATGAAGGAGTGCTCCACATTCCCCAAACCTTGAAAACTGGAACCTCACCATCAGATTGAGTTTAACGTCATTCCCAGGACACTAAGACCTTCAGCCACAGCCTTCTAGTACCCATATGATAAAAAGGGTTGGGGCTTGCCATGAGGGTAATAGGGCTGGGGCAATCATATAGGTACTAGTGCTTGACGTGACCAGCTGATTGATCGGAGGGGGCCTCTCCGACCGCCTGTCTAGCCTAAATAAGTGTGTAAGTGGAGTGTTGCATGTCAGACTGCTTATCCACCAGGGTTCCCTCCCTAACATCACAGGTCGCCAACACGGCCAATAGGTGGCCCCATTGGGGGAGTCTTACCCCCCCTGCAGAGGTGCAGTCGGCTGGGCGAGTAGAATTAGTGGAAATATACTGCCAAGGATTTGTTTGTCTTTTCTCAATAGAGGAAAATAAGCTTAATGACCAGCAATTAAAAGTGTATTTCAGAATAGGGGCTATTTTTCGGTGTACTAGGAGATATTCTTCTCCTGGACTATTTGCTTAACTAGGATTGAGAGATATTTTCCTATATCTTTTAAGCCCCCATATTTCAGATTAAGAACTATTTTACTGAACCTTGTAATTCCTCATATTTAAGACTTGGTGTTATTTTTCTATTCATGGTAAGCCCTCATATGTCATATCTTTATTCAAGATCAACACTTGAATGTTTCTTCTAATTATTTATTTATTTTTATTTAGCTCATTTACAGACTAAAGGGCAAATAACTCGAAATGTAAAGTAAACTTTCTCTCTTAGTATAAATCCACTTATTTGTAAATGAAGTCTTTTTTTTATAAACAAATTTTAATGTGTGTGTTTACAATAAATCAAAATAATTATCAGTGAATTCGAAAATAAAAGAAGCTTTCATTACGGGTCTATCTAAAATATAGAATTATGGATATTATACGTTTCATGTGCATAACAGAATCCTCACATGAGAGAATAGTAAAAAGTGGTTAGTCAAGCATTTGTATAGCGTGAACCCGAAAAATAGGTTTCTTATCGAGGATATTTCACAAACAATTATCAGCGAAAGTCAGAGTTGCAAGGCAGACATATCCATCTATACTTTACAAAAAAAAAAAAAAAAAAAAAAAGATTCATTTAATTTTCACAAAAGATCTATTTTAAAAGTTCTTTTAATTTTCAAAAAAACAAAAAAATCTATCGAACTCATAAAAATGGGTTTTCTCTTTTTTAAAATTGAAATAGAAATCTTTCAATCTCAAATAAAATAAGAATGTATTGAAAATTTTAAGGAGGCTGTAATATTGTCATTCGTTTTTCAATTGTTTTCTATATTTGACGTCGTTTTTTTTCATCTCAGATGACCAAAAAGGAACGTCGTCTTGTGGTAATAGTGAAACATAATAGATTAGCAAACCATTGTTAGAGAGTTCGATTATCAATAGTTGGCTCATTCTTGTGCCACAACTCAACCTAAAATTAGTAAATAATTTAGATTATCAAGGTAAGACTTTAGTTAAATTCGTTCAATTTTATTTTAAATGTCTTCCCATGTGATAGGAAAATATTTGAAAGATGTCTATCTAATAAATACTTTCTTGGATTAATTTTTGTTTATCCGAAAAACCTGGAAAATAGATATATATTTTAAAATTTAAATTTTCTGTCAAAAATGAGTTACATTTGCAGATTCCAATTTTTTCCAGACATTTGTAGATTTAATTTAAGATTTTGGATTAGAAGGATTACTTAGTTTGCAAAACTGAAAACAGATTATTCATAAAACTCTTTGTGTGTGTGTGTGTGTGTATGTATATATATATATATATATATGTGTGTGTGTGTGTGTATGAATATATATATATATGTGTGTGTGTGTATGAAAGCATTCAGAATTTTGAATTTACTTTTCTCAGAATTTCAGGATTTTTAATTTCAAAATGAAACGTATCAATTTTATTTTTGTTGTTGTTTTTAAATTAAAGAGTATGCTACAGTGGGAAATATTTTAGGCTACAAAACATTGAGCTCACTAGAATACGACGGTAATCATTAAACCTCACGCACCCACTCTAGAATGAAAAAAAATAGAGGAGAAAAATAATAAATATTCGACTTGTTGACAATGTCGTCGCCGTCAAAAAATCTTTATCAACTCAAAAATCTTCAGCAGCTGAAAAATCCGTCGTCGTAAAATCTTCAGCAACTCAAAATCGCAACTCGACTCCTGTCATCACCCCACTTCTACTTATACTAGTTTCTCCTCAACATCCGGATGTCTGCACCCCACATACGAGATTCTCAAGCCAAACCCGGCCGCCGGAATCCTCATAGCTATCATCCGGACACCTGGCGCTTACATCCGGGACTGTAGCTTCTCGACTTCGGTGACAATGTTTGCATTCTGAAGGAAGCGGGTTCGATTCTACAGTCCGACATGTCAGGCAAAGCCTAGCCCGCTTCCTTCGAGAATACGGCAGGCCTTGACGTTCGCCACTCACCTCGGGTTCTCTGTCACACCCACATTCGAATGTAGGATATAATATCAAAATTTATTTGTAACGATGAGGGTTCGAACCCCACTGTTTATCACTAAATTTTGTTTGCTTGTCGATTGACTTGAGTGTCCCGTACATCAATGTAGTAATTGGATTAAACCAGAACTATGTTTGTTGGAATCCTTTAATATGAGACGATCAAAAGTCTGCATAACAAATTCCAAGATTGTCTATTGCTCAGGCTTTGCAGTAAAATTGTGGTTCAGAGTTTTTGGACGAATGTATCGACCATCAATAAAAACAAACAGCAGCGTAGATCAGACGGAACATAATCCAATTTATCTCTCAAATCTGTGCAATTAAGAGGCGTATGAAATTCGAATTTGGTTCGGTTTTGGCATTGGTCTCTTCCTTCATTTTGCATTGAAACGCTTGGCTCAACTCTCGGATCAAAAACTGTCAGTGCAAGTAATGTTAAAACATTTATAAGTAGGAAAAGAGAGCGTCTAAGTTGCAGGAGTCCTAGTAAGTGGGAAGTTCAAATTGATACAGTGTCAACAGCCACAGTGTAATATATGAATATAATATAAATCAAATTATAACTTATTGTATAAACTTTTTTGCATACTATCTTTAAAAGTAACGCAAACTTATCTTGTTCTGTAGAGTATACCTGCATACTCGTGGTTGTACACAAGGTACCACCAATTTTCCCTGTGTAATTTACCCCCCTATATTCAACACAATGAAACTTGCATAAAGGTTAATATTATCTTGAGAATGTTTTGTCCATTTGAAAGAAGAAACGTTAAAAACTCATGATTTTAAAAAAATATTTTCAGCTTACGGAAATAATGAAAATTATGAAGAAAACAAAAACAATGTTTACATTTTTGCACCGTTAAATCAATTAAAATATAATTTCTATTTAATTAATCAATTGAAATAATATATGAATATAATATAAATAAATTGAATATATATAATAAATGAATATAATATAAAATTATATGAATAATATCTTGTCGACACTCGAGTTGGAACACCGATCACCATAGAATAAAATTGTCCGACGTCCATTTTATATGAATAGATGTACCATGCTGCTTGTATTGAAAGACTAATCATTGTTCATTGTTAAAGACCCCTACTCTATAAGAACCCTTAATTTTGGGGAATTATTAAGGGAGAGAGATAGATACAGACAGAAGGGGTATAACAGGGGAGAGAAAAAAAGATAGAAAGTAATGGCTTAAATCTAATGACAAAACAGCACAAATATATACTAACTGGATCATGCACAAATATCTATACATTTACCTACTATTTCATGAAGTAAAAAAAGAAAAAGAAAAGAAAATAGACGCATTGAACGGAATGGGACTAAAAGAATCGTACTTTATGAAGAATAAAAGAGCTGCATATATATTTTCTCCAAAAGCGAATGTCTCTTCTAGTGTCTTTTAAAGACTACAACATTAGTTCATACAAAATAGATACAAAAGCCTTTTGTTGAACAAAACCGCATATCTGAAAAGGCATTTCCTATACGTAGATATCATTAGTATTTATTTGTATATTATTTACGCACAAATATATCAGTAACGACAAATATTGCTGAATGAAGAATACGTTGTTTTGTTACTTCACTAGCACATTAGATAATAGACAGTTAGATAGATAGACAGACAGATAGATAGTTAGATAGTTAGACAGATAGATAGACAGACAGATAGATAGTTAGATAGTTAGACAGACAGATAGACAGACAGACAGTTAGATAGTTAGACAGATAGACAGACAGACAGTTAGATAGTTAGACAGATAGATAGACAGACAGTTAGATAGTTAGACAGATAGATAGACAGACAGTTAGATAGTTAGACAGATAGATAGACAGACAGACAGACAGACAGACAGATAGATAGTTAGACAGATACAGTTAGACAGATAGATAGACAGACAGATAGATAGTTAGATAGTTAGACAGATAGATACAGTTAGATAGACAGACAGATAGATAGACAGTTAGATGATAGACAGTTAGATGGATAGACAGTTAGATGGATAGACAGTTAGATAGACAGACAGTTTAGATAGATAGATAGATAGATAGACTGTTAGATAGATAGACTAGATAGATAGATTAATAGATAGACTGTTAATAGATAGACTGTTAGATAGACTGTTAGACAGATAGACAGTTAGATAGACAGACATTAGATAGATAACGTGAGGTATATATTAATATTTACCGTTAATGTAAGAAAATTGTATCATAATAAATGCTTTATCATCACTATGCTGTTTAACTTATTAATTTACATTACTAAGAATATAATAAAAACATCTATTAATTTTATTTTGCATATCTGCAACACTATATATAAATGAGTAAGGTGACTTAACAGAAGCGAAGTACTAATGCATTTCCTCTAATTATATATAACCTGAACTCTACAACAAACTACGGGTAGAGAATTAGGACCCACCTAGAATCACCTTGTACCAAGAAACTTGGTACCACACCAAAGTATATATATATATATATATATATATATATATATATATATATGTGTGTGTGTGTTAACACAGAAACGCTGATGTATATATATTACCAACCCCTCCGCACGAGCAGGATGTGACACAAGGTCAATTTCTTAAGCGGGGTTTAACAGGTTTCAACTCAGAGTTTTCCTTCTCCTAGACTGGTTACTTAGCCATGGGTAAAGAGCCCAGTCTGCCCTGCTATTTACCCATAGCTGGAGAGAGAATTGGATTTATACCTTTCCCAAGAGTATTAGCGTTATGTGAAATGCCAACAGCTTCGTACCAGGAATTGAACTCGGGTCGACGAGTCCATTTCCTATGACTAAACATTAGACCACGCGCCTAAATGCTGATGTATATTCTTCGTTGTACTCGTTTCAACAGAAACTAAAACTGATATCTATTACAACGCAAAGATTAGAGACACATACTAATATATATTTACTTTCAAATGTATAAAAATGGTGACGGCTTCGGGGAAAAATAAAGTAATAACCAGTTAATAAGTGCCGATTTCCGTTCGAGGAATTAATTTTCTGCCTGAAAAAATGTCCAGTTCCAAATTTGGTTAATTAAATAGAACTCTCAAAGACTTAATGAGAGATGAACAGTTTGTTTTTATTTGTTTTGCCAGGAAGAATCCTATTTTTAAGGACGCCTTTATTTTGCCTATCTGTTATACTTAAAAAGAAATTAACTACAGTTTGATTTCAAAATGCGTCAACGTTTGTTTGAAAATTCAAACATTATTATTACAATCCTCTTCATACGAATGTCTTTATGTGAGATATAAATAAATTTAATGAGTCGCATAAGGCCACGACAGTAAAAAAATTAACAGTAAAGGTCAAACTTCACAAAACAGAATGATATATATATATATATTATATATATATATAATAAAGATAAATCTACTGAGTTCAGACGAACCTACTATTAGTTCGCAAATAAAGCTCTTCAGGGCTAAAAATCTGACTCCTAGCGGTTATATGAATATATATCTTATATACATATATATACATTATAAATTGTTTTTTCTTTTGGCCAAATACCTATACCAATAGATTATTTTTTTGTTCGGTACGGAATATCTTGTCTTTTCTTTTGTTTCAAAATTTTTCTTCCTGGTTGATGTTTGGTTAGTATATTTTTACAATCAAACTTTTCTGCTGGGTTTTTTCTCTCCGCAAGGATCTACCAACACGCTTGGTATATATATTATATATATATATAAAAGTTAAACCTAATGAGTCAGATATACCTACAAACCAGTTTCGCTTAATGCTCTTCAGGAGTTAAGATCTAGAGTCAGATCTTAGTTCTGAAGAGCTCTAAGCGAATTGTTAGTAGGTATATCTGAAATCATTAGGTTTACTTATTATTTGCTCTACGAGGTAATTGAGCACTCTTTACTTTTTAGCTTTAGCGTATCCTGCATTATATATATATATATATATATATATATATATAATATATATAATATATATGTATGTGGTGTGTGTGTGTGTGTGAAATAAATATTTTAGAAAAAAACAACACATGATGTTTTTTCTAAAATATTTATTTCATACTGTCGGATTCACTTCCATTCACTTTATATATATATTATATATATATATATATATATATATATATATATATATATATATATATATGTGAAAAAATGAGTAAAGAAAAGAAAAGTAAATGGATTAAATGAATTTAATCGATCACTTACACAATGTTTTCCGGTCAGTTTATGTGTGTTAAAAAATAAATGTTCACTCTGATTGAAGGTCGATTCTTGTATGTGTGCGAAATATTTTCACACACATAAACTGACCGAAACACATGTGTAAGTGATCGATTAAATTCATTTTATCCATTTACTTTTCTTTTCTACTCATTTTTCCTCATATTGTCGGATTCAATTCCTTTTCCATTTTTAACACACAACACATATATATATATATATATATATATATATATATATATATATATAATATTCATATATTATCCATATATATAAATTGTTTCGTCTTTTTTGGCCAAGTATTGTAGTATCAACCGATTAATTTTCGGTTGGTACGACTAATCTTTGGTTCTTTTCGTTTTTGCAAATATTTTTCCAGGTAATGCTTGGTAGTATATATATATATATAATATATATTATATATATATATTTATTATTTTACAATGTTTTCCATAGATCAATGTTCATTATCAGCGACCGCGGTTTCATGCTAAAAGCAATCATCAGGTTGAGGAAAAGGATCCTATGGTGTTTGTTGGAGTTCTTTACTGAGAATAAATTTTACTGGAGTTCTTTACTGAGAATAAATTCAGCAATTATTTGCAATGATTAAAAATCCAATATTTTCAACATCTTGAAAAATATTTTTCGACAGAGGAACAACACCATCCACCTTTATATTATGTTGGATAAAAACTTAAAAGACTCTACCATATATATTAAAATGGTTTTTTGAAGACATATGCATCCTTTGCCAAACGGAATTAATAAAAAATAAAAAATAAAAAATAAAAAATAAAACGGTTTTTTTCAAAATTAGAAAAAAACGCCCTATTTTTTTTTCAAAAGTTAAAAATAAGTCCTATTTTAACGAATAAAGGGAGGCAACTTCGTTGGCATTACTTCAAAAAAATTCAATTTTAAAAAAAAAATAACAGCGTCCGTAAAAACTAACCGACGTTATTTACAATTCCTAAATGGACATTGAGTAAAGAACTCCAACAAACACCATAGGATCTTGCTCCTCAAGGCCTGATGATTGCTTTTAGCATGAAACCGCGGTCGCTGATAATGAACACTTGATCTATGAAAACATTGTAAAATAAATAAATATTAGCTCTTACAAACTGTGATTGAGCACTGTATTTTTCTTGTTTCATCGCAAAAAATTTGTTTTTACATATACCTATATATTATATAATATATATATATAATTATATGAGAAGAAAAGTGGATATGAAATCTAACAGTGTAATGAAGTATAAATATATGGAAAGAAAACTAGAAAGAGAATGAAAGTGACAGGCAAAATGTGGAATAAGAGACTTATTTCACATTTACCTGTCACTTTCATTCTCTTTCTATATATCTTGATCAACTACTCCTTATATATGTTGTATTCTCTGTGAGGTTAAAAAGAGTGATTGGAGAGTGTGAGAGGAATTGAAAAACACTGATCTATACTTTGTTGTTTTGAAATAAACAGAAGACATTCTCGGTATTGAACACCACAAACCGATCAAATTCAATATCGATCAATTATTATTTTTTTTACATTTTATTATTATTATTTCTCATTAAGCGTTGTTCTTTTACTTTTTTTTTGTCTTTCCCGATTCTTTCGATCTTGCTTTCTTCTGAAGACATTCTAAGAACAATCCACTTGGTTCAAAAGAAAGGAAGAAAACAGCGCCCTCTGTTTGACATTATCAATGTTATGCAACATGGCTGAGTTCAGCCATTTCTACTCGGCTTGACAACCTTCGTTTCTCTCTCCAAGAACAGTCACTTTTCTCGAAGCAGCGAACTGTTTTCTCTAGCCGATTAATAGGTTGTGGTTGGGGCGTTATTACAAATGTGGGGGTTGGCGGGGTGGGGGCTTTGAAGGAACACTCTAAAAGCATTTTTCAGAGATATTGATGTGATACTACAAAGATCTATTCTGACGTTGACGACTGAATAACGTTGGCTACTCAGTAAATAACATCTATCCTTAAGTGACCGAAAAAAAAGTAAAAGTATTAAATAATGAAAAAGGAGGACAAGAATTTTGACGTTACCTCATTGTAGCATGAAGTAGACAGGTTTTGACATTTTTATTTTCAGGGAATGCTTATCAAAATTTAAAGCATTGTATATCTCTCTCTTT
>CM042149.1:83258854-83307431 GCA_023376005.1 Doryteuthis pealeii
GGTCTGAATAGCCACAATGGCTGTTCCCTGTTCGAATACCCGCTCTCCCAACACAGCGTATGAGTAGCACAAGGATATGTGCGGTAACGTGGGAGCTGTTGGTAGGTGGTGGCGCTCCACCTCAGAAAGATGCTAAAATATCTCCTTGGCTCTTCGCGCTATTGAAAAGCGGATAGGCTTCCTCCGCTGTCTGGCTGATACCGAAAGATCTTTTATTCACGCTGCGCGCCCAACCTTTTGCATGTACGTTATTCTTATTACTTACAAATTAATTATCATTTAATCAAAGGTTAGGAACATCTACCTCTTTTATCACAATGTAGAATGAATAATAAATAAGAATTAAAAATAATTCCAATATTTATTATATGATGTTTGGTTATTAATTGTACCAATGTAGACTCTTTAAAAGATTTGAAATTGTCCATTTGTACTAGGCAACAGAAAACACCCCTCCGGGCGTCGTAAAAATTAATTTTTGAAAAGAACGATTGCTGAGAGGGTGGGAGTTTCAAAATTCAATGTCCAGAGGGTTCGGTATCAATAAGTAAGCAAATTCCTTACATTTATTAAAGGGATTAAAAAAACAAAAAAAACATTTGAATGAAAACTGAGGCCCCGTCCTTCAAATAAAATTTTGCGTTCATGTTAATAATCATGAACAATATTTTTAATATTTTTCCACATCAATTTTACACAAAAATCGTGATGGTATTTTATTTATTTGTAACTTTTTTAGTTATACTTCTTGTTACCTGTAAGAAAA
Source organism: Doryteuthis pealeii (assembly GCA_023376005.1). Taxonomy (NCBI): domain Eukaryota; kingdom Metazoa; phylum Mollusca; class Cephalopoda; order Myopsida; family Loliginidae; genus Doryteuthis; species Doryteuthis pealeii. The sequence continues at coordinate 83,259,621 of CM042149.1, forward strand.
AGGGGGGGGGGGGGAAAGGAGGGTAAAAAACAATTTTAAAATTGCTTTCTTCACATTTTGGGTGTATCTAGCATAAGAATATTGGGACGTAAGCTGTGACGTAGACTATGACGTAGTTTTTTGTTACAGGACGGAAATACAGACACTCTACATTATTAATAGATAAATAACACGTGTTTCCTTTTGACTAACCGGTTTGATGGATGTTATTCCAAAAGTTGATTTATACTTGACTAACAAAACGATCTTATATATTTTATGCAAAGTGTCAATTTTAATGTTTTCCATTTCAATAAAAATGAACTGTTTCAAAACAAGTTCTTATCTCTTTTGATTGTATTGGTCTGCCTTCTTTCTTTGACTTTGTTATATATTACATTTAGTTTTGGGGGGAAATGAAAAAAAAACTAAGACTAGAAAAAAAAGAATATCAGTTCTGATAGTATTGATTTTTAAAAAAAAGAAATTGTTTATGGTGTCTAACCAAGCAGTTGGTTTCAATCAGTTACTGTGTAATGTTTCTGATCTTTAGATATTAGGGGGAGATATTCACGTCTATGTATCATCCATAGCGGATTCGAAAGAAACAAAACGATAGTGAATTTAAGAAAAAAGGATTTTAAACCTTTTTTTTGACTTCTTGTACAGACAAAGAACAAAAAAAGAAAGAAATGAAGGAGAGAAAAACACAAGAAAAAAGTAAAAAAAAGAAAGGAAGATAAGGAAACAAAAAAATGAAGTTAAAAATGAAAGAAGAAATTAAGAGATAATGAAGAAAAGAACAAAGAAAGAAAGAACTATACAAGAAGAATTAAGGAAGAAAGGGAAGTACAAAGGAAGATATTCAAAAGAAAAATGAGGAGGAAAAAGACAGGAAAATGAGGAAGGAAAAAGACGAAAATGAGGAAGGTGAAAAAAGACAGAAAATGAGGAAGGAAAGGAAGAAAAGAAAAAGGAAGAAAGAAAATGAGGGAAGGGAAAGGAAGAGAAATGAGGAAGGAAAGGAAGAAAGAAAATGAGGGAAGGAAAGGGAAGAAAGAAAATGGGAAGGAAAGGAAGAAAGAAAATGAGGAAGGAAAGGGAAGAAAGAAAAATGAGGAAGGAAAGGAAGAAAGAAAATGAGGAAGGAAAGGAGAAAGAAAATGAAGGAAGGAAAGGAAGAAAGAAAAATGAGGAAGGAAGGAAGAAAGAATGAGGGAAGGCAAGGAGAAGAAAATGAGGAAGAAAGGAAGAAAGAAAATGAGGAAGGGAAAAGGAAGAGAAAATTGAGGAAGGGAAAGGAAAAAAGAAATGAGGAAGGAAGGAAGAAAGAAAATGAGGAGGAAAAGGAAGAAAGAAAATGAGGAAGGAAAGGAAGAAGAAATGAGGAGGAAAGGAGAAAGGAAAATGAGGAAGGAAATTGAAGAAAAGAAAATAAAGGAAGAAAGAAATTAAAGGAAAGGAAGAAGAAAAATAAAGGAAAGGAAGAAAGAAAAAAAGAAAAAAAAAGAAAATAAAGGAAAGAAAAAAGAAAGAAAATAGGAAAGAAAAAAGGAAAGAAAAATAGGAAGAAAAAGACAGAAATAAGGAAAGAAAAGAAAGAAATAAGGAGAAAAAAGAGAATAAGGAAGAAAAAAAAGAGAATAAGGAAGAAAAAGAAAGAGAATAAGGAAGAATAAAAGAAAGAGAATAAGGAAGAAAATGAAAGAATGAAAAAAGAGACCAATTAGAAATAAAAAAAAATTCAGAAGAGAAGAAATAATATAATTCGACACTTGAACGATAGAGAAAAGTCAACCCTGGCTTGAGCCCAGAATAACAAGACAGGTAAAGTAAATATGTGGCACAACTTTAAAGAATCAGTAATAAAATCATTGTTAAATCTGTCATGAAAGGACGTGGAATCTACCTGAGAACGCATCTAGAGAAATATTATTTGTGTGGTATAAATGTTTTTTTATTTTATTTTAATTTTGGAATAACAGGATTATTTTCTTTATAAGCAATAAGCTTGTCTACTTACAAATTCAAAGTCGGCAAAAAATGTTAGCCCATAAAAATCTTTGCTTTTAGTGAAATTCTTTCTTGCAAAATTCATTATTCTCTGCGCAAACTAAAAATATTTCTGAAATATTGAATGTACATTCCTTGAGCACACCATTATTTTACGACTATCCATTGGTAATATTTGTTGAACAAATAAACAAAAAAATCTATTTGTAAATTTATGATTATCAATGGTACCTTGACTTACGAAGTTTTTAATTCGTTGCGTCCGTAAATCAATTCCACGCATATACTATAAAATCAAATTAATCCATTGATATAAAACCAAAATGCTATTAAATCTTTTTTCCCAAGCCCTAATCATTCCCCAAAATTATTTTGTTGAATAAGAAAAAACTAACTATTTCATAAAAAAACATTAAAAAATTGGATGTAATTAATTTTGCGCTGTAATAGGGTGTAATGTTAATTTTATAAATAATTTTTCTTTGGCAAGGCTGTGGTTGTGTCGGTGTTGCTATAATGGCTGCACGCACTTGGACCTAAACTAAAACGTCTTGAGAAATAAGCTAGATGGGAAGCTGCACAAAGGATGCCTGCGAGCAGTGTTGAACAAGCATGGAAACGCACCCCACAAAAAGGGAAAAACAGCTTTACACAGGGCACCTGCCCCCCCATCTCACAAACTATCCGAGTGAGACGGACAAGAACATACAGGACACTGCTGGAGAAGTAAGGATGAACTCATAAGCGACTTTCTCCCGTGAAGCTAACATAATGGACTGTAAGGATGGGGCGCCCAGCAAGGACCATACTAAATGCGAGGATGCTTGGCTGTTCCGCAGAGGAAAGCTCCCAGGTGTAATGAATGATAGGGAGGGTTGGCGTAAGATTGCTGCGATACCCGTGCACAGCGCAGAACATGGATGATGATGACCTTTTAGTGAACTAATTAACATAAGCATATTTGACAGCTCAGTACCTAAATTAATTTTGGTAATTATGATGAATTTGTTTAGTAAATTAAGAAAAAACAGAAAACCCACAAAACCCTTTTTTAATTAAGAAAACAACATTATATTTCAGTAAAATATAATAATAGGATGTAATTAAGTATGTGCTCTTATTTATGGTGTAATGTTAATTTTTATAAATAATATTTCTTTGGCGTAAGTAAAATTTGAAACTTAGTGAACTAATTTAACATAAGCGTATTTGAACTCGTACCACAAAATTAGTTCGGGTCATAAAGCTAAAAAATTGACCGAGTGACAGCTCAAAACTAGGGAAATGTGTAGGAGCACTTGTAAAATCAACGTACCCCTTGTATTTAATTATTGGTTCCTTGATAAAGAAACACTGAAATTAGTACCCTTCGAATTAGTTTTCTGATGTGAAAAAAAAATTGCAGAATTTTACCAATAACCAGTCTCGGGATTTATGTTTTCTCAGTGTACATTCACGCGTTAATTTACGTGGACACAATCTAAGCAAGAAAGAAATACGAATTTGTTAAACTGAGCTTGCTTAATAATGAAAAAATATATTTTCGAATGTAATATACAAACTAATGAAAACTAGATTGAACTTGCCCTAACTCCGTTGGATATATAAGTAATGCAAACTTTTAAGTCAGATGAAATCATCGTCTTATGGCAGCATATTCAGACAAGAAATTGAACTTATATAAACACTTATATTAAATTCGCGGAATCTACTTGGGTCTTACAGCAAATGAAAATCTATTTTGGGATTTAGGAACGTGATTCAGATAGTAATCATGTTGAATGGAAAAAATTACCATGTTGACATTATGTGGAAGTTCTTCGTTCTTACATGATTTTTACAGGTTACGTTATTCACTAGCAATATACAAAAAGGATAATAACTCAATCTTCAAGATTACTCATCCAGTCTCTCTTTGTAACAGATAATAATAAATGCTATTATTATTATGTTCACTCCTCTGAGTTTTTCAATACCAACGTTAGCTGAATGGTCTTTCGCTGAAGTCTGAGTGAAAACAATCTCCAGGACTCTTCTGAGTATTCTAAGCCGATTCCAGCAATGCAGTAGTCTGGATGGTCTTCAAAATACTTTCGGACGTCCAAGTGCACTAACTACAATTGGTATCCCTTTGACCGATCAATATTGCACAGCTTTTTAAAAATTCTCTAGCAAGGTCCAAGTATTTGTCCATCTTTTCGTTTTCCCTTTATCTTCACCCTGTGATCTGCTGGAACCGCAAAGTTCCATTATTATTATTATTATATTTATTATTATTATTATCATCATCATCACCATCATCATCATCATTATCATCAATCATCATCATATGTATAGATAGGTTGATATGCCATAAAAATAAAAGAAAACAACAGGAAAATGATTTAGAATTTACATAAATATTTATCTATATGAAGAACTTAATGAAACAGGCTCAAGATTTATTAGAGTCAACAACCCTCCGCTCAGCCAGTATGCGACATTTCTTAACAGGTGTGAAATCAGAGTTTTTCCTTCTCTTAGACTGGTTGTCTAAATCAAAGTAAAAGACAAGTCTACCCTAAAATGTTACCCATGAATGGTGGAAGAATAGTTTGATTGATACCTTTCAACGTATGTAAAGCAAAACTATTCATCCGGGATTTGAACTCGTCTGACAGTGTTCATTTCCCTACTACGGTACCCGTTACAACCGTCGCTACATAGAGGTTTAAGAAATCAAGTTAGTATCTCCATAAAGTTGAGTTTTATTCCTTTTTTTTTAATTGGTACTTACAAGTGACATCTATTTATTAGCTCAGTAAATATTGAATTTTTAGCAATCTCTGTAGTTGATACATTATTGAATAGTTTGGAAGACACAAGAACAGCAATTTGTTAAATTTCAGAGAATTACAAATCGAAAATTTAAAATTGGAAAGACATATATTTTTCAGATAAAATCAATGTCTGGTATTTTTTCTTTTTTTTTAAATTTTTCATACAGATTTTTTTTGGCGGTTCCCCCCCTCAATCTGCTGTTTCCATTTCATCAATTAATTAATCATTATTTTGTACATCTCTCATAAATGTCAATTCATAATTAATTATCCTAAAGGAAAAATCCTCATATATATATATATATATATAATATATATATATATATAATATATATATACGGCACATGTGTTATATACATAGTACTAGTAAATACACACAGTTATATAACACGTGTGTGTATATATATATATATTTGCGAGTATATATAAAAAATGTAATATATATACATAATTTGCGAATATATAAAGCATGTAATATTATATATATATAATACATATATGTGTGTGTGTGTATGTGTGTGGTGTGTGTGATGTGTTGTGGTGTTAAAGGGAAGAGAAACTGGAAATGAAATAACAATATCTAGAACAATAACGAATTGAAAGCGAAGAATGGGCAATGAAGATGTTTTATTGATATCTGAAAAAATATATTTGTCGACACTCAGTGTTTCGATGATATTTACTGTATCGAACATATATTCAAAATTAATATGTATTTGATATAATCACAAATCTTCAGGAAAAAAGTTGATATTTGTTTGTCCTGTAGAAATATTTGAACATGTTTCTTGAACAAATTATTTTGTAGTATCAATCTTAAATTCCTCATTTTAGCCCAGCCCACTAAGAAAAGGGGGATAGAAATTCACTACTGCACGTCTGCAGAATGGATAAGAGCCCCTCCAATGAGGTCCGTGGGTGGTGACCCGTGATGTTTCGTACTGATCAGTCATAAAATGCAACATTCCTCTTTGCCACTTACTTGGGCTAGAGGTCGGTCAGAATATTTATTCCTTCCAAATCAATTACCTGGTCACATCAAAGCAATAGCAACCAATATGATTGTCCCGGTCGTAATGTTCTATAAGCAAACGCCCCTAAGATTCTTATCATTATGTGCTAGAAGGCGATGGCTGAGGATTTTAGGTATATTGTTATGACCCTAATCCATCTAAGGTGGAGTTCCATTTTGGAGACCTGGAAAGATTCCACAGCTATTTACTGGGAGATTCATAGCTATAACTACCGGGTTTACCTAATCTGGTGGTGGTATACCATTAGGGTACCGATCTATGCTTTAAATGATGAGAAATTATGAGTTTAAATTGTGAATATACAACAATAACGAATAAAACGTCTTCGGCATAAATACCTCCTCGGGTTGTCAATCCCCGTAATATCGAACCAACTCTAAGTATTGCAAAGTGATCTTCAATAGTAATGAATATGATCAACTCACTGTTAAAAAGCAAAGGTTCCCAGCTTAGAACATGAAGTTAACCCGTGAGTTTGTTTCAATATTAGATGGCAACCACTTAAGCAATGAAGTACTGTAACATAATTTAAAACATATCTTGTAAGGTACGAAAAAGCTATGGTTTGCCATATCGAAACACATAGCTATGAAGTAAAACAAATCAAATGACACGAATTCAGCATGTAATGACGCCGAAACTGTTGATATGCCCGGTAAAACAAAACAATTAACACCCAAATACCAGTTATATCCTTTTTATTTTAAAATATTTCTCGAAATAAAACCATAAGAACAAATTAGTTTCCTAATGATCTTGCGTTATTTGAGACTATTAGTCCCATCTTCATTGTTATCTGTAGATATTCGGCGATATGCCTCGCAGTCTTCTTCAGGTATTTCTTTGTCGGATTCTGAAACTTTTCTTGTAAACCGGGAGCCTCACGGTACTTCGAACCTAATGCCTTATTCCGTCCACGGTGTATCACTGTCACATCCGCTAACCATAGCTGGGATAGAGGCATTACGGCTTGTGGTAATTATTATTTCTGTTGCTGCTGCTTGATCGGATTGAACCTGCAATCTAGAGATAACTGTCACTTAGGAATTGTCTTAACCTAACTCCCTTATCCGCCTAGACATGTGTCCAATTGGTTCCTGAGTCCGAGATAGATCCAGTCGACAACGAATACCTAAGAAGTCCGGAGGATATACACAATGAAGAAGATGACAATAGTCCGAATAAAGCAGATAATGTAATCATCAAGCCTCATCTCAAACATTCAGAGAAATAGTAATATTCCTAATGTGTTATCAGAGTACAAATTTCTCTTAGAATCTCAAAAGTAATGCATATTTTGATACAAGTTTGTAAAGAGGAGTCAAAATTCTGTTTTTCTTATCCACTTTAGTTATTTTTTTAACTGAACAAAGAAAAAAAATTAAATATTCCCATACACACAATCGGTTAAATTTAGCTATAAATATTCCCTGAATATTAATCTATGGCAATGAGAGCGCGTGGTGTAATTGCTAAAGTGTCGTAGGAAAATAGATGAAGAATAATCAAACTAGTCCCACTTACCGTCGAATTAGTTAAGACACAGCAACAGCGGTTGTAACTTAAATACAATTCCAGTCTTGTTGCAATTCCTAAATGCAGACAAATAACAAGGTATTTATAAAAACTCCACAATACATAGAAACCAAGCAGCCCATCAGAACTCAAGGAATGGAATCACCTAAATGCATGGATGGATCATTCTTGATTTCTATAAATACCAACTGTCTTGCACACTGCTTTCAGGTTGTGCTAGCTAGTTGCTGTTATTCAACCAACAGTAGACAACTGACTTCCAAATTCCGAGTTCAAAATGCCAACTAAGGGCTGATTGAATCTCACGTAGCGCTAATATCCTTTTAAGGAAGGTATGCATCCAAACTACTCTACCTCTCAGCTATAAGTAAATAGTTAGGGCAGACTGGGACTGCTTTAAACATTGGGTTAGGTAACCAGTCTAAGATGGGAAACTCTGGATTCTAGCCTGTTTAACTCTGCTAAGAAATTTGACCTTGTGTGATATCCTGCTTTCTGTGGTAATGGGGGTTGAACAAACTTGTAAAAACTCGCACACAAAAAATTGACGCTTGTGCCAAACATCTTGCTTGTGTTGTAGGGGTTGGTAAATAATATATCAAATGACGTCCATTTTTAAGTGAAATAGCCTCAAATAGAAAATGCATTAGCTTTATATCTACAGTATTTTGTTATGTCATGTTTCCAGAGTGAATTATATATAGGTAAAAAGTGTACCAATGCCAGTCTATGTAAAGGTGTCCAGCCAAGTATAATGTTAATGTTTAATATTTTCGAATCTGTGTTATCGGGCTATCATAAAAACACCTCTTACAGATGCCTCACTCAAAGTAAATAAAACGAAATATTCATAATGCAGTCTTTTCTGGAGGTAAGATTCAACTACATTTCTGTTTTTTTTTTTATGAATAAGCCGGAAATAAACTTGCAATCTTTGGCTAAAAATGGTAAGAGAAATTTAACAAGAAGCAAATAAAGGTAACCGATTTTATGTTCCCTAATAACTGACACCTTGTAACTTTGCTTGAGAATTCTTATGGCTATGCCCAAATATTTGGATTTACTAACACCTTCAAACACGAAGCCCGATGTGACACATATCAGTTCTTATGGGGGCCTCCCAAATAACTATTGGTTTAAAAGCTCTTTCCATCGTCCTTACAAACTTGTTTTACAAAGAACCAGAAAGAAAGTTTGGTTTGGTTTGTTTTGTTTAACGGCATATCAAACACTCAGTGGGTCATATTTAATGCCGATAAAGTTTGAAAATAAATCAATTTCTTTAATGGATAAGACAATTTCTTTTATACATACAATTTTTTCTATTTAACCCATAGATGGGACCCTAACAGGTACTCACCACTCAGAGTGGACCAGAGCAATGGGATGAAGGGTGCTCCACAATTCTTTCAAAATCTTCGAAACTGAACCTCACCATCAGATAGAGTTTAAACGTCATTCCCAGGACAGTAGACCCGCAAGCCACTGCCTTCTAGCACCATGATGATAAAAAGGGGTTGGGGCCTTGCCATAAGCGCAATAGGGTGGGAAAATCATATAGGTGTAGGGCTTTGGCGTGACCAAGCCGATTGACGGAGGGGGCCTCTTTCGACCCACGTCCTAGCCCAAGATAGGGCCAAAGTGGAAGTATTGCATGTCATGAACTGCTCATCCACCTGGGCTCTATCCTTAAGCATAACGGTCGCCAACCCACGGCCCAACAAGGTGGTCCATTGGGGGAGTCTTGAACACCTCTGCAGAGGTGCAGTTCGTGCATTCTACGGCCCAGCCGACAGGGAGGCAAGAAAGAAGTAACAACCAGAAATACCACTAAAAACAAAGGTCCAATAATTATCCATAACAATGTTGCATTTAAAAATTTAATTAATTTAACTTTTGTTTCCAAAGATGACTACCTTTTTGGAATTCAACCTTAAATGGTCATACGAATGATATTCGGGTCAAGTTTAATTAATCAATAATAATAATAAATATTTATATAGAAAAGTAAATATGGATATGAAAAATCCGACCAGTATGTGTAGAAGGTTTGTAGAAAAAAAACAGAATGTTAAAAGTTTGCGAAGAATCTGTTTTCGACCATAAATAAAGCGGTCTTATCAAAAGCAACTATGTATATAGGAAAGACGAATAAATAGATCCGTTAATCACGAAGTACAAAACGCTCTAGATCAGGGCCAGAATTTTCAAAAAAAGAAATTTTAAATGCGTATCCTATGTTAAAAATAAAATACATTTTATTTTGTTTTAAATTAGAAGCATTTTTTTAATCATTAAAAAAGGCTCAAAAGAGTTTGAATAAAAAGTGTATAGAAATATAAAAAGTTCAAGAATATGTCCAGCTACAAAAAGTTTTAAAAATATTAATTTATTCCGTCTTTCCTATTATACCATAAATTGCTTTTTGAATAAAGCCGTTTTATAAGGTCGAAAACAGATTCTGTCAGCAGAAACTATTAACATCGTTTTTTTTCTAGGCAAACCTTCTACACATTTTATATATGTTATATTTTACAAACGCTCAACACAAGGAGAAGTAACAGAAAGTCAATTTTTAAGCGGAGTTTAAAACTTGCTTAATTACGAGTTTTCCTTTCCCCAGGATCAGTTGACTTCCAAGGTTAAAGATACCAGTTCAACTAATATTTACCCCATAGCGCAGGGAGAATAAGGTTGATGTATAAATTTCCCAAGTGTGTTTAGGGCTATATTGAATTGCAAACATCCAACGCCCAGATTTAAAGTCATGATGACAAATTTACTGAAGAAAGATAATCATTACACGACGAGTGACAGTTCTTTGGCCTATGCAATCTTCAGACCATTCTCCAGTCTGAAGATCGCATATACGAGAAAAACTTGTCAGTACCCGGGCGTCATTGACTAGTCCACGCTACCTTACATTAGACATAATGCTCTATAGATGATCATGATATGAGTACTGTTTATAATATAATGAAAAGTGGATATTACTTCCGACGTGTTCCGACTGATACCAATCAGCAGGCATTATATATATAGGTATTATACACTATATGTAATATATATTGAGAGATTAGTGGAGCATGCGATCGGCCTAGTGTTAGAGTCGTGGGAGCCACACCATGGACTACGTCTGAATTTAGAGATCAATTCCTAGAACGAAGTTAGGCCATATTCAACAGAGACAGTATACCCTTGACAAAAATAATGAATCCGTAATAATTGCTCCTCCACTAGTGGGTTAAAATAGTAGGAGCAAACAGCACTTCAGCCCTGTGGGTAGGTAACAAGTCTAGGAGAGGGAAACTCTGAATTCAAAAATTCCCCCCTCCAGCTATGGATTAAAATAGTAGGGCAGATCCTGGGCCCCTTTCAGCCTTAGGTTAGGAACCAGTCTAGGAGAGGGATAACTCTGAATTCAAAATTCCCGTCCAGCTATGGATTAAATAGTAGACAGACTGGGCACTTTCAGCCTTGGGTAGGTAACCAGTCTAGGCGAGACTGAATTCCAAATTCCGGGGAGGTTGGTCGGTTGATTGGGTTTGGTGGCGAAACCATGAACTGCAACATCAATTCTTTCCTATCGACTGTGCGCAAAAAGTTGGATGGACCCAACACAAGCCTTCACACATACAAATCGAACTGTGTGAATGTTTATTGTATGAACACTTCTACGTTCGATCGAAGGGAGAAGTTCCATCATTATATATATATAATATATATATATATATATATATATATAATATATATATAGGTGGTAGGGATGCCTACTAATCGCATCAGGTAGACACTTTTCACTAGGGCTGGACGAGGAGGATATGTGCATAATTATTTGTTGACAAATAAATAGAAATCTCTCTTCCCACTCCATATATATATATATATATATATATATATATATATATATACTATATATATATATATATATGTGTGGTGTGTGGTGCATATATTGATAAGATAGATGTATTTCTTCGAATGTTTGGAGAACGAGGCCTGATATTGTACTATCTGCGTTATTCGGATAGTGTCCTCATCTTCATTGTTTATTTATACAAATGTTTCGGCCGATGTGCCCATCCGCCCTTCTTCAGGTATTTCTTGTCGGACTCGGGGACCTACCTGAAGAGGCCGGTGGGAGCATTCACTCGAAACGTTGTACAGTAAAACAATGAAAGATGAGGACAATAGTCGCAGAATAACGCAAGATTAGATGCTATGTTAACTGATTATTGAAACATGTTAATTATTCCCATATTTTTCAAAATACATTGAAAAAAATCAAACGGGCAAAACTCGCGTTGGTAGTAAATCGACGTGACAGAGGCTGTCTTTATGTAAATTATTAAAATAATATATATTTCTCTTAGTGACAAAGCTTTATCTGGTAATGAATAATGCTTGTCTTAAATGTCACTATCCCAAACAAAATACATTTTGTAAAGTAGATTTTAGAAATATATTCAATATTTGAAAAACAGAACTTAATACATTTAACCTAAAACCAAAAGAAATATAAAAACTGCTTCAATATTTATCTCTCTTTCCTCTCATATATATGAAGAAACCTAATTGCCACTTGGCTCTCTTATCATACAAAAAACCATCAAATTAAGACGAATAGACATGGTAGACACAGCTGGAGAAATCAAGAGAGAACTCATAAGTGAACGTTCTCTGTTGGAACCTGCACATGCGCTAAAGCCTGTGTAGAGTGTCCAGCAATTAACTAAGTTTTAATATAGTCAGCGGATTTTGGGATTCTGTACTGAGATTATCAGGGGCGATTGACCGGATAGGTATGGTTTTAAGACAGATTGTCATGAATGTGAGTGCGCCTGATGATTAATGATCGATATCAAGAGAACAAAAGTGCAGCATGGAAAGAACAATCGTTAGAAGAATTATTCGCTGAATTTTTTGTCGAAATTTTCATTTGGAAAAATTTAATGTAATACAGTAAAAGATGTACTGAATGATGCATACATTTTAATTGTATAAATAAATTGTGGGGTTTCTAATGGTTAACACAGAATAAGGGAAACAAATAGTTAATGAAATAATCATTTGACCGAAAAATGCATTTAGTAAAATGTAGCGTGTATGTGTGTGGTGTTTTTAGTGTGTATGTGAACTGTGTAAAGTGTACTGAAATATGTAACATTTATAAACACATCTATCAAACATATTCACATACACAACTAAACACACACACACATACACGCCTACATTTTGACTAAAGTGCCATTTTGTCAAATGTAAATTATTTCATTAAACTATTTGTTTCCCTTTGTGTTACATAAGAACCACATATTTCCTATTATACAATAAATGTAGCATCATTCAGTACATCTTTACTGTATACATTAATTATCCCAAATTGAATTTTCGCAAAAAATTCAGCGATAATTCTAACGATTGTTCTTCCGCATGTGCACTTTATGTTCTCTTTGATATCATCATAAATCATCAAGGTCCGCTACTCTCACTATTTCATGACAATCTGTCCATTAACCATACCTATGTCATCGCCCCTGATAAAGTCCTCAGTACAGCATCCAAAATCGCTGGATAAAACTAGTTAAAATTGAATTGGCACTCTACACAGGCTAGCGCATGTGCAGGGTTCCACAAGAAGAACGTCACTTATAGTTCTCTCTTGATTCTCCCACTGTGTCTACCATGTCTTTATTCGTCTTAAATTGAATGGTTTTGTATGATAGAGAGAAGTGGCAATTTAGGTTTTCTTATATATATGAGAGGAAAGAGAGGATAAAATATGAAGCAGTTTTTTTTATATTTCTTTTTGGTTTTAGTAAATGTATTAGTTCCTGTTTTTCAAAATATGAATATATTCTAAATCTACTTTTACAAAATGTATTTCTTGTTTGGTAGTGACATAAAAACACATATCATCCAGATAAGCTTTGTCACTAAGAGAAAAATATATATTATTTAATATTACATAAAGACAGCCTCTGTTCACGTCGATTTACTACCAACGGCGAGTTTTGCCGTGATTTGTTTTTTCAAGTTATTTTTGAAAATATGGGGATAATTACATGTTTTCAATAATCGTTAACATACATCTATCTGCGTTAATCTGACTAGTCTCATTTCATTGTTATCTGTACAACGTTTCGGTGCAATGCGCCCACCGGCCTCTTCAGGTAGGTCCCCGAGTCCGACCAAGAATACCTGAAGAAGGCCGGAGGCACATCGGCCGACAATTGTATAAATAACAATGAAGATGAGGACACTAAATCTGAATAACAGCAGATAGTACAAATCAAGCCTCGTCTCAAACCATTCAGAGAAATACACTATCTATCAATTTAACTATGCACACACACACCACATATATATATATATATATATATATTATATATTATAATATATATATATATATATATATATGGAGGGGGAGAGAGAGTTTCTATTATTTGTCAAATAATATTATGCACCATATCCTCTCTCGTCCGCCCTAGTGAAAAGCTGTCTACCTGATGCCATAGTAAGGCCATCCCCACCACCTTATATATATATATATATATATATATAACTATATTATATACTATATATAATGATGGACTCTCCCTTCGATCGACGTAGAAGTTTCATACAATAACATCCACGACAGTGATTTGTTTATTGTGGTGAAGGCTTCGTGTTGGTCCATCCACACTGTTTTGGCACAAGTTCCGAATAGGAAGAATTGGTGCATCAATGGGTTTGGCCAACAAACCCAATCAACGACCAACCTCAGGAATTTGGAATTCCTAGTGTCGCTAGAACTGGTTACCTTACCCAAGGCCTGAAGTGCCCAGTCCTGTCCTACTATTTAATCCATAGCTGGAGGGAATTTTGAATTCAAGATGTATCCCTCTCCTAGACTGGTTTCCTAACAAGGTGAAGGCCCAGTCTGCCCCACTATTTAATCCATAGCTGGAGGGAATTTGAAATTCAGAGTTCCCTCTCCTGACTGTTATCCTAACCCAAGGCAGAAGTGCGTAGTTGGGCCACTACTATTTAACCCATGAAGTTGGAGGGAGAATATATCGGCAATTCATTTTTCAAGGGTATTAGCTCTGTGAAATGCCAACAGCTTCGTTCTAGAATTGAATCTCTAATCAACCGAGTCCATTTCCCACGACTCTACCACTAGCCGACCGCATATGCATATATATATATATATATATATATATTAAATAATAATGCCTGCTTTGGTATCAAGTCGGACAGCGCGTGGAAGTATACCACTTTCATTATAATTATAACAGTACTCAATATCATGTTATAGAGCATTTATGTCTAATGTAAAGGTAGCGTGAGGACATAGTCAATGACGCCCGCTACTGACAGTTTCTCGTATATGCGAATTCTTCAGAACTGAGATGGTCTGAGATTGCATAGGCAAAGAACTGTCACTCGTCGTGTAAGTGATTAATCTTCTTATAATTTGTCATCATGACTTTAAAATCCTGGGCCGTGGATGTTTGCAATTCATATAGCCCTAACACACTTGGGAAATTTATACATCACCTGTTCCCCTGCAGCTATGGGTTTAAATAATTAGGTGAACTGTGTATCTTTAACCTTTGAGTCAACTGATCCTGGGGAAATGAAAACCCTTAATTTCGAAGTCAGTTAAACTCCGCTTAAAAATGAGCTTTCGTTAACATTCTCCTTGTGTATTGAGGTTTTTGTAATATAATTACATATATAAATGTGTAGAAGTTTGTAGAAAAAAAACGATGTTAATAGTTTCGCTGACAGAAATCTTGTTTCGACCTTATAAAACGGTCCTTTATCAAGCAATTATGTAATAATAGGAAAGACGACAATAAATTATTTTTTTAAACTTTGTAGCTGGGAAACATATTCTTGAAACATTTTTGATATTTCTATACATTTTTACTTCAACTCTTTGAAGCTTTTTTAATGATAAAAATGCTTCTAATTTAAAACATAAAATGTATTTTATTTTTAACATAGAACGCATTTAAAATTTCTTTTTTGAAAATTCTGGCCCTGATCTAGAGCGTTTTGTACTTCGTGGATTACGACTATTTAATTTCGTCTTCCTATTATACATAGTTGCTTTGATAAAGACCGCTTTAATATGGTCGAAACAGATTCTGTCAGCAAAACTATAACATCTTGTTTTTTTTCCTACAAACCTCTCACATACTGTCGGATTCATAATCCATTTTACTTTTCATTATAAAATAATTTAATATTTATTGATAATTAACTGACCCTGAATATCATTGTATGACATTTAAGGTTGAATTCAAAAGGTTAAGTTTCATAGAACAAAAGTTAATTTAATTTAAATTTTTAAAATGCAACATTGTTATGAAAATAATATATTGGACCTTTGTTTTAGTGGTATTTTCTGGTGTACTTCTTTCTGCTCCCTGTCGGCTGGGGCCGTGGAAATGCACCGACTGCACCTCTGCCAAAGGTGTAAGACTCCCCCAATGGGACCACCTGTTGGCCGTGGGTTGGCGACCCCGTGATGGGCTAAGGATAGAGCCCAGGTGATGAAGCAGTTCATGACATGCAATACTCCACTTTGGCCCTATCTTGGGCTAGACGGGTGGTCGAAAGAGGCCCCCTCCGATCAATCGGCTGGTCACGCCAAGCCCTAGCACCTATATGATTTTCCAAAACCCTATTGCCCTATGCAAGCCCCAACCCCTTTTATCATATGGGTGCTAGAAGGCAGTGGCTGCGGGTCTACATGTCCTGGGAATGACGTTAAACTCTATCTGATGGTGAGGTTCCAGTTTGGAGATTTGAAAAATGTGGAGCACCCCCTTCATCACCATTGCTCCCTGGTCCACTCTTGAGTGGTAGTACCTGTTAGGGTCCCATCTATGGGTTAAATAGAAAAATGTATGTATAAAAGAAATTGTCTTATCCTTAAGAATTGATTTATTTTCAAAACTTTATCGGCATTAAAAATGACCCACTGAGGTGATATGCCGTAAAACAAAACAAACCAAACCAAACTTCTTTCTGGTTCCTTTGTAATATACAAGTTTGAAAGACGATGGAAAAGAGCTTTAACCAATAGTTATTTGGGAGGCCCCATAAGAACTGATATAGTGTCACATCGGGCTCGTGGAAGGTGTTAGTAAATCCAAATATTTGGAATAGCCATAAAATCCAAGCAAAGTTACAAGAGTGTCAGTTATTAGAATCATAAAATCGGTTACCTTTAATTTGCTCTTGTAAATTCTCTTACCATTTTTAGAACAAGATTTGCATTTATTTCCGGCTTTATTCATAAAAAAAACAGAAAATGTAGTTGAATTCTTACCTCCAGAAAAGACTGCATTATGAATATTTTCGTTTTATTACTTTGAGTGAGGCATCTGTAAGAGGTGTTTTATGATAGCGATAACACAGAATTCGAAAATATTAAACATAACATTATCTTGGCTGACACCTTTACATAGACTGGCATTGGTACACTTTTTACAACTATAATAATTCACTCTGGAAACAATGAAATACAAAATACTGTAGATAAAAGCTAATGCATTACTATGAGGCTATTTCACTTAAAAATGGACGTCATTTGATATATATTTACCACCCCTACCACCAAGCAAGATGTGGCACAAGGTCAATTTTTGTGTGGAGTTTAACAAGTTTGTTCACCCATACCACCAGAGCAGGATATCACACAGGTCAATTCTTAAGCAGAGTTAAACAGCTAGAATCCAGAGTTTCCCTCTTAGACTGGTTACCTAACCAATTTGTTAAAGCATCCAGTCTGCCCTACTATTTTACCTATAGCTGGAGGGTAGAGTAGTTGGATGCATACCTTTCCTTAAAGGTATTAGCGCTACGTGAGATTCAAAATCGCCTAGTTTGGCATTTGAACTCGAACTATTGAAGTCAGTTAGTCCTACTGGTTGTTTGAATAACAGCAACTAGCTAAGCACAACTGAAGCAGTGTGCAAGACAGTTGGTATTTATAGAAATCAAGAACTGATCCATCCATGCATTTAGGTGATTCCATTCCTTGAGTTCTGATTGGCTGCTTGGTTTCTATGATATTGGTGGAGTTTTATAAATACCTTGTTTATCTGCATTAGAATTGCAACAAGCTGAACTTTGTATTAAGTTACAACCGCTTGTTTGCTGGTGTCTTACTAATTCGACGGTAAGTGGGACTTAGTTTGATTATTCTTCATCTATTTCCTACGACTTTAGCAATACACCACGCGTCTTCAGCTCATTGCATGATTAATATTCAGGAATATATAAGCTAATTTAAACCGATTGTGTGTATGGGATATTTTAATTTTTTTTCTTTGTTCAGTTTAAAAAATAACTAAGTGGATAAGAAACAGAATTTTGACTCCTCCTTACAAACTTGTATCAAATATGCATACTTGAGATTTTAAGTAGAATTTGTACTCTGATAACACATTAGGAATATACTATTTCTCTGAATGTTTGAGAATGAGGCTTGATGATTACAATTATCTGCGTTATTCGACTATTGTCAATCATCTTCATTGTTATATCCTCCGGACCTTCTTTAGTATTCGTTGTCGGACTGGGAATCTTCTCGGACTCCAGGACCAATGGACACATGGCCTAGCGGATAAGGAGTTAGGTTAAGACAATTCTAAGTGGACAGTTATCTCTAGATTGCAGGTTCAATCCGGATCAAGCAGCAGCAACAGAATAATAATTACCACAGCGTAATGCCTCTATCCCAGCTATGGTTAGCGGAATGTGAACAGGATACCACGTGGACGGAATAAAGGATTAGGTTCGAAGTACCGTGATGGCTCCCGTTACAAGAAGGTTTCAGAATCCGACAAGAAATACCTGAAGAAGACTGGAGGGCATATCGGCCGAAATATCGTACAATAACAAATGAAGATGAGGACAATAGTCTGAATAACGCAGATATTAGGAAAATCTAAATTTGTTCTTATGGTTATTTCGAGAAATATTTTAAAATAAAAGGAATAATAACTGGTATTTTGGGTTAATTGTTTTGTTTTACGCATATCAACAGTTTTCGGGGTATTACATGCTGAATCGTGTCATTTTGATTTGTTAACTTCATAGCTATTTGTTTCGATATGGCACACACATAGCTTTTTCAGTACCTTACAGATATGTTTAAATATTTTACAGTACCTTCTAATTGCTTAAGTGGTGCCCATCTAAGTATTGAAACAAACTCACGGTGTTTAACTTCAGTGTTCTAGCGGAACCTTTGCTTTTACAGGATTTGATCATATTCATTACTATTGAGATTTTGAATACTTAGAAGGTTGGTTCGATATTACGGATGACAACCCGAGGAGTATTTTATGCCGGAAGACGTTTTATTCGTTATTGTTGGATAATTCACAATTTAACTCATATTTCTCATCAATTTAAAGCATAGATGGTACCCTAATGGGTACTACCAACACCAGATTTAGGTAAACCCGGGGTAATAGCTATGAAATCTCCAGTAATAGCTGTGAATCTCCCAGGTCTCCAAAATTGGAACTCCACGCATTAGATGGAGTTTTAGGGTCATACACAATATACTAAAATCCTCAGCCATCGCCTTCAGCACATATATGATAAAAATCTTAGGGCGTTTGCTATAGGAAACAATACGACCTGGACAATCTATTGGTGCTAAGGGCTTGATGTGACCAGGTAGTTGATTGGAAGGATAATTACTGACCGACCCTCTAAGCCCAAGTAAGTGGCAAAAGAGGAATGTTGCATTTTATGGACTGATCAGTCACGAAACATCACGGGTCACCACCCACGGACCTCATTGGAGGGGCCTTTATCCATCTGCAAGACGTGCAGTAGATGAATTCTATCCCCCCTTTTCTAGTGGGACTGGCTAAAAATGAGGATTAAGATTGATACACAAATAAATTTGTTCCAAAAGAACAGTTTCAAATATTTCTACAGGACAAACAAATATCACTTTTTTTCCTGAAGATTTGTGATACATATCAGATACATATTAATTTTGAATATATGTTCGATACAGTATATCAATCGAAACACTGAGTGTCGACAAATATATTTTTTTCAGATATCAATAAATCATCTTTCATTTGCCCATTCTTCGCTTTCAATTGTTTATTGTTCTAAGATATTGTTTATATTCATTCAGTTTTCTCTTCCTTTTAACACACATACACACACACACACACAACACATACACACACACACATATATATATATATATATATATATATATTACATGCTTTATATATTCGCAAAATATGTTATATTATTACATTTTTTATATATACTACCGCAAATATATATATATATATATATACACGTGTTATATAACGTGTGTGTATTTACTAGTACATATGTATAACACATGTGCCTGTATAATATTATATATATATATATATATATAATATATATATATTATATATATATATGAGGAATTTTTTTTCCTTAGATATTAATTATGAATTGACATTTATGAGAGATGTACAAAATAGATTAATTAATTGATGAAATGGGAAACAGCAGATTGAGGGGGAAAACGCCAAAATAAAATCTGTAATTGAAAAATTAAAAGAAAATACCAAGACATTGATTATCTGAAATATATGGTCTTTCCCAATTTTAAATTTCGATTTGTAATTCTCTGAAATTTACAAATTGCTGTTCTTTGTTCTTCTAAACTATCAATAATGTATCAAACACAGAGATTGCTAAAAATTCGATATACTGAGCTAATAAATAGATGTCACTTTGTAAGTACCAATAATAAAAAGGAATAACTGCAACTTTATGGAGATACTAACTTGATTCTTAAACCTCTATGAGCGACGTGGTGTAATGTTTACGCGTCGTACAAAATGAACACTGGTGAGACGAGTTCAATTCCGGATGAATATGTTTTGCTTTTACATACGCTTGGAAAGGTATCAATCAAACTATTCGTCCTCCATTCATGGATAAATTTTAAGGGTAGACTTTCTTTTTAACCTTGATTAGACAACCAGTCTAAGAGAAGGAAAACTTTGATTTCCAACCTGTGAGAAATTGTCGCATACTGCTTGAGCGGGAGGGGTTGTTGACCTCTATAAATCTTGAGCCTGTTTCATAAGTTCTTCATATATAAATATTTTGTAATTCTAAAATCATTTCCTGGTTTGGTTTCTTAATTTTATGGCATATCAACCTTCTATCCTATGATGATATGAATGAGATAATAATAATAAATAATAAATAATAATATAATAATAATGGAACTTTGCGGTTCCAGCAGAGTCACAGGGTGAAGATAAAGGAAAACGAAAAGATGGACAAATACTTGGACCTTGCAGGAATTGAAAAAAGCTGTGCAATATGAGGTCAAAGGGATACCAATTGTAGTTAGTGCACTTGGAACGGTCCGAAAGTAATTGAGACCCATCCAGACTACGCATTGCTGGGAATCGGCTAGAAATACTCAGAAGAGTCCTGGAAGACTTGTTTCACTCAGACTTCGCGAAAAGACAATCAGCTAACGTTGGTATGAAAAAACTCAGAGGAGTGAACATAATAATAATATATTATTATTATCTGTTACAAAGAGAGACTGGATTAGTAATCTTGAAGATTGGAGTTATTATCCTTTTTTTTGTATATTGCTAGTGAATAACGTACCTGTAAATCATGTAAGAACGAAGAACTTCACATAATGTCAACATGGCTAATTTTTCCTCACTGATTACTATCTGAAATCCGTTCTAAATTCCCAAAATAGATTCTTCATTTGCTGTAGACCCAAGTAGATTCCGCGAATTTAATTATAAGTGTTATTACCAGTTCAATTTTCTGTCTGATATGCGCCATAAGACCGATGATTTCATCTTGTACTAAAAAGGTTGCATATCTTATATATCAACGAGTTTAGGGCAAGTTCAATCTATTTCCATTAGTTTTGTATATACATCGAAAATAATATTTTTCATTATAAGCACAGCTCATTTAACAAATCGTAATTTCTTTCTTGCTAGATTGTGGTCCACGTAACTTACCGCGTGAATGTACACTGAAGAAGACATAAATCCCGGGAGACTGGTTATGGTAAAATTCTGCAATTTTTTCACATCAGAAAAACTATGAAGTACATAATTCAGTGTTTCTATATCAAGAAGCAATATTAAATACAGGGGTACGTTGATTTCAAGTGCTCCTACAACAATTTTCCCTAGTTTTGAGCTGTCCACTCGGTCATTTTTAGCTTTATGACCGAACTTAATTTTGTGGTACGAGTTCCAAATACGCTATGTTAATTAAGTTCACTAAGTTTCCAAATTTTACTACGGCCAAAGAAAAATATTTTTATAAAAAATTAATTACACGCTAATAGAGCACATACTTAATTAACATCCCTATTTTAATATTTTAACTGAAATATAATGTTTGTTTTTCTATTAAAAAAGGTTTTTGTGGTTCTGTTTTTTCTAATTTACCTAAACAAATTCTCATAATTTTACCAAATAATTGAGGTACGAGGTCAAATATGCTTATGTTAATTAGTTCACTAAAAGGTTATCATCATCATGTCGCGCCCATGTAGCACGGGTATCGACAGCAATCTTACGCCAACCCTCCCTATCATTCATATACACCTGGAGCTCCTTTCTGCGGACAGCCAGCATCCTCGCGGATAGTTGGTCCTTGCTGGAGCGCCCCATCCTACATGTCCCATAGTTGCTTCCACGGGAAGAAAGTCGCTATGAGTTCATCCTTACTTCTCAGCAGTGTCCTGTATGTCCTTGTCGTCTCAGCTCGGATAGTTTGTGAGATGGGGGGCAGGTGACCTGTAAAGCTGTTTCTTGTGGGGTGCTGTTTCCATGACTTGTTCAACACTGCTCGCAGCATCCTTGTGCAGCTCCCATCTAGCTTATTCTCCAAGACGTTTAGTTAGGGTCCAAGTGGTGCAGACATATAGCAACACCGACACAACCACAGCCTTGCAAAGAAAAATTATTTTAAAATTAACATTACACCCTATTACGCCGCAAAATTAATTTTTACATCCAATTTTATTTTTATGAAATAGTTAGTTTTCTTATTCAACAAAATATTTTGGAATGATAGGGCTGGAAAAGAATTAATAGCATTTTGGTTTATATCAATGGATAATTTGAATTTAGTTATATGCGGATTGATTTACGAGCGCAACTGAATTAAAACTCGTAAGTCAAGTACGCATTGTATCATAAATTTACAAATAGAATTTTTTGTTTATTTGTTCCAAACAAATATTCAATGATAGTCCGTAAAATAATGGTGTGCTCAAGGAATGTACATTCAATTATTTCAGATATATTTTAAGTTGCAGCAGAGAGAATAATGATTTGGCAAGAAAGAATTTCACTAAAAGCGAAGAATTTGATGGCTAACATTGGTTTTGCCGACGTGAATTTGTAAGTAGACAAGCTTATTGCTTATAAAGAAATAATCCTGTTATTCCAAAATTCTAAAATAAATAAAAAAACAATTTTATACCACACATAATATTCTCTAGAATGCGTTCTCAAGTAGATTCCACGTCTTTATGACAGTTACATGATTTTTTTACTGATTCTTTAAAGGTGCCACATTATTTTACTTTACCTGCTTGTTATTCTGGCCTTGCAAGCAGGGGTTACTGTTTTCTCTAATCGTTCAAAGTGTCATTTATTATTTCTCTTCTGATTTTTTTTTTTATCTTCTAATTGTCCTCTTTTTTCTTCTTTCAGATTAATCTTCCTATTCTCTTTTCTTTTTTGCTTCCTTATTCTCTTTTTTCTTCCTTATTTCTTCGCTTATTCTTCTTTTTCTTCCTATTTTCTTATTTTCTTCCTTATTTCTTTTTCTTTCCTCTAATTTTCTTTTTTCTTCCTTATTTCCTTCTTTTTTACTTTCCTTATTTTCTTCTTTTCTTCCCTTTATTTTCTTCTTTTTTCTTTCCTTATTTCTTTCTTTTTTCTTTCCCTTATTTTCCTTTCTTTTTTCTTTCCTTATTTTCTTTCTTTTTTCTTTCCCTTATTTCTTTCTTTTTTCTTTTCCTTATGTTCTTTCTTTTTTCTTTTCCTTATTTCTTTCTTTTTTTCTTTCCTTATTTTCTTTCTTTTTTTTCTTCCTTATTTTTCTTTTTTTTCTTCTATATTTCTTTCTTCCTTTCCTTTATTTCTTTCTTCCTTTCCTTTATTGTTCCTTTCTTCCCGTTCCTTTATTTTCCTTCTTACCTTTCCCTTATTTCTTTTCTTTATTTTCTTTCTCCCTTTTCCTTCCTCATTTTCTTTCTTCCTTTCTTCCTCATCTCTATTCTTCCTTCCTTCCCATTTTCTTTCTTCCTTTCCAATTCCTCATTTTCTTTCTTCCGTTCCTTCCCTCATTTTCTGTACTCCTTTCTTTCCTCATTTCTTTCTTCCTTCTCCTTCCTCCATTTTTCTTTCTTTCCTTTCCTTCCTCATTTCTTCTTTCCTTTCCCTCCTTCATTTTCTTTCTTTCCTTTCCTCTCCATTTCTTTCTTCTTTCCTTCCTCATTTTCTTTCTTCCTCTCCTTCCTCAATTTTCTTTCTTCCTTTCCTTCCTCATTTTCTTTCTTCCTTTCCTTCCATCATTTCTTTCTTCCTTTCCTTCCTCATTTCTCTTCTTCCTTTCCTTACCTCATTTCTTTCTTCCTTTCCTTCCTCATTTTTCTGTCTTTTTTCCCTTCCTCATTTTCTTTTGAATTAACTTCCTTTGTTACTTCCTTTTCTTCCCCTAATTTTTCTTTGTTATAGTTCTTTCTTCTGTCTTTTTCTTCCATTATTCTTAATTTCTTTCTTCATTTTACTCATTTTTCTTCTTCCTTATTCTTCCTTTCTTTTTACTTTTTCCTGGTTCGTTTTCTCTCCTCATTCTTTTTTTTTGTATCTTTTGTCTGTACAGAAAAGAGTCAGTAATCTTTATTCACTATCCGTTTCTTGTTCTTTCTGAATCCGCATGGATGATACATAGACGTGAATATCTCAATCATCTAAAGATCAGACCAACATTACACAGTAACTGATCTAAAACCAACTTGCTTGGTAGACCACCATAAACAATTTCTTTTTTTAAATCAATAACATAGAACTGAATTCTTTGTTAATCATAGTCTAGTTTTTTTTCATTTCCCCAAAACTAAAGTAATAATTACAAAGTCAGAAAGAAGGCAGGACAATACAAATTCCCAAAACAGATAATAGAACTTGTTGAAACGTTCATCTTATTGAAATGGACAAAACCAACTTAAAAACTTGACACTTATTGCCAGAAATATAATGAGAATTACCTTAAAATATGTATGTTAAGGGATAATCAAACTGAATAACATCAAACCGGTTAGTCAAATAAGAACACATGTTTTTATCTATTAATAAATTGATTGTCTGTATTTCCGTCTGTAAACAAAAACTACCGTCATAGCTCACGTCCAATTATTCTTATGCTAGAAACACCCAAAATTGAGAAACAATTTCTACAAAATTGTTTTTTACCCTCCATACCCCCTATTTTCTTACAGTAACAAGAAGTTTAACTAAAAGGTTACAAATAAATAAAATACCCACGATTGTCCTGGCAAAACTTGAATGTGGAAAATATTCAGAAAATTGTTTGATTATAAACGATGCATGCAACATTTATTTGAGAGGGACGGGGGCTTCAGTTTTCATATTCAAATGGTTTTTTTTTTTTTTTACCTCCTTATAAATATTAAGGAATTTGCTACTTATGATACGAATCCTCTGAACATTGAATCTTTTAACTCCCACCCTCTCAGCAATGGGGGTCTTTCCAAAAATTAATGTTTACCGACGCCCAGGGTGTTTTTCTGTTGCTAGTACAAATACACCAATTCCCAAATCTTTAAAAGTCACATTGCTACAATAATACACCAACATCTTTACAATGACATATTGATATTATTTTTAAATCTTATTTATTATTCATCTACAGGCCCCTTGAAAAAAGGGTAGATATCCACCCTGAAATATAATTAATGGTAAAGTAAAGGCGTCGGGGGCGGCATAAAGTCCCGGGTATCAGCCAGACAGCGAGGGAGCCTATTCCCCTTTTAATAGCCGGACAAGGAGATTATTTTAGCATCTGTGACGGTGAGCGCCCACAACCCTAAACCAACAGCTCCCCCACGTACCGCACATATCCTTGTGGCTACTCATACAACTGAGTTGCTACGCGAGGTATGAACTAGGACCTGTGCTGGTTTCTAGCGAACGCTCTACCAACTGAGCTACAACCTGGCCCTAAAAATAAATACAGGAAAATGGCCTATTGTCCGTATCAGTTGCATAGGGAGCGGATTATCTACCAGAATTAAAATAAATACGATTAAAAACAACACTATACCACTTTGAATTTTGTTTATTATTCCTTATCTTAGATTTTCCCATGCTTCTAAGACCAACCCGAAATAGTTTCCCCAACACACACACACACACCACACACTATATATATATATATATAAATATATATATATATACTATATTGCCCATTAATTTGGTATGGGCCCTCTCTAAGGGTGATTTTAAATTAATTTTCATACTAACAATAAAAGACAATATGATCGTGTGCTCACAAACTAGATTCTCTCCCGGCTGATTTCGTAAAATAACTAAATAAACCTATGTATCTAATAGTTTAAAACACCAGCCCCACCCAGCAGTGTCAAGTAGCGTGGGATAAGAATGCAGGCAAGGCTGGCCAAACAGTCCCACCGTCGGAGGTCGACCCTAACCAAGTATGATCTAGCAACATTAAACACGAAACACCGTGTCTATGGATGACTTATAACATATACACAACATAGTGCCTAGAAATATGGAAATAACAATCCGACACTATATAGAAATAGGAGAAAACAAAAGTGTGGTTAAAAAAATAATGAATTATTACGATTGTTTATCCGGACGTCTTAACGTTTTTGGTTTATGCTGAAAAACTAATTTCAGAGGACAATATGATAACAAAGAAGAGAAAAATAACTTTAGCTGTTAAAACGATGATGGGGATTTTCATTGAATTTTTAAAGAAGAAACACCATGTTTTTGCTATTTACATATATTGTCCTTAAGAAGCGCTTTAACTATTAATCGAAACGTTAAGCATCGATTATCATCATACCAACTCATCTTTTTGAACACATTGTTACTATATTATATATATATTATATATATATATATATATATATATATATATATATTATACTAGCAAATTATATGGCCACCCCCCTCCGGGAAATGCACCAGTATTTAAGTTTTAATGTAATAAAATATCGTATTAAATTAGATGTCTAATAAGATGCAGAATAAAAAGATTTGAAACAGACGTGGCGCGGATATAATAGAAAAATAGGAAATGATAACCTTACTCTTTCATCAGCTGCAACGTCTAAATCTACGATTTGGCTGAATGTTACTTTATGAACTATATTAGTTTAAATTAGGAAATAAAGAAGTAAATTACAACTTATTTTTGGTCTTGTTAGGATTTCATTTAAATACATTGGACCCGAGATTTTTGCTTATATTCATTTACCAACCATAAAACCAAACCAGTTACCGAAATCCAAAATACTAAGCACATATTAATAAAATCACATTTTTAATATCAATATGCAAATTAGCCTTCCCGTTCACCACTGCAAAACCGCATTTTTTTGTATATATAAACAATAGCATGTTATTGGTACGTAGATTATGGGGACGACACTTAATAAAAAGGGAAAGCAATTTTATTAATAACCCTTGAAGGTTTAAATATAAATAAAATTCGTGAAGAATGTGATGTTAAATAATTATGTTAATTGCTGACCATTAGTAATATAGTTTCGGTTACAGACACCGAAAAACACACCAATCTGCCATTATTAATAAGATATATATATATATATATATATATTTATATAATATATATGTGTGTGTGTGTGTATTCCCCGATCCTTTTCTCAACGAAAATTCGACGCTATACAAGAGTTTAGACCGCGGTAACTCTCCCCCAGTGAATTTCTTATTTAAAGACGCAGAAATGTTAATGCTATTCTAATCCCAACTTTCATTAAGGTTTTGCATCAGTCGAGTCTCAATTTGTAATCATGTTCTATCTCAACCCAATTTTCATTGTCCCTTTTCCAGGTAAAATAAATGACTGACGTTGCAACGGTAAGGCTACAAATATAATGGAAATTGTCACGAAATTTCCTAAGCCCATCTTATATTATTTAATGCCTGTCCCATCGAAGTCCCAATAATGCCCTTTCATCCGAGAATGTATTTTGCCTACAAGTTCATGCGCCTAATATCTTTCTTTGATCATTGAGCCAGACCGCCTTGTTGAGCCAATAAGGAGAGTAAGACAAAAGAAAAGCGAAGACTACAATTAAAAAAAAGAGAGTTGCATGCGCAATGGGGCCGGGAAAATTAAACGTTAAATGAAAAATTGCAAATCGTAAATACCTGGAACGAGAGGGAATCGCTATACTGTGTATTTGATCTTTGACGGTAAGTACACTGTTTGCTGACTATGATCAAATAAATCACATATACAAGATATTAAAGCTAAACACCACAACACCACGTATACCGTCCAAGAGAATTGGGCCCCGAAACGGTTGCACACCTTTTCTCTGTCTGAGTGAGCCTATTTCAGTTGTTAAACTCGTTTTTTTTTCATTATATCTATTCATCACCCTTGTCAGATTAATTTCCATCTTAGTTTTCACACGTACTATATATATATACTATATATAATAGAGAATAAGTTGAGTGGTAGGTTTAGCGGGCCGACGCATGCAGTGTTTCCCATCTATTAATAGATCATCTTCAGGCGCAATTATGTTCGGTAGTAAGGGAAGATGCCTGAAGATTGTTCTAATTAATAGATCGAAACCACTGCAACGTCGGCCAATAAACTCACCACTCAATTTTATCTTAACCTGTTTTTTTTTCAATTTCCTTAATATACTACCCACACACATCACATACAACATATATATACTATGTCGTGGGATTGCACTGTTTCCAGCTTTTACTTGCCAACGGTCTCCTTGCTGTGTCACAATTGCCAGTATTACAGGAGGAGTCCTCAATATAAAAATTAGAAAGCTGTTATAATACCATCACTAAATAGTAAATATTATAACAGGGTATTTAAATACTATTTATATGCCTATGACAAAAAGAACCCCAGTCCACAAACCCGTTGCGGGTTTCCCATGCCATGGCATAGAGGTGGCAAACCAATCTCAGGTCACGTTGTTCTCAAATGGCATTTGAACGTCAATTCTTGAAAGATCTGTTTTGTCACTTCAAATAGAATGATATGACAAACCTCATACCCTATTCACTTATTGTATATCTACTATTATTATTATATACTGAAAAGTTCATCATGAGGACGTCTTATCTGCCTACTGGTCACATTTCCTGCACCTGAGAGTTACCCTTTTGCGGCAGCGCCTAATGAAGTTGGTTAAGGACATCTCTTGTGTTGTAATATACTATATATTAATATATATATATATAATCGTGGTCTTAACGTACATCGAGCTAAATTAATTAATAGCTTATAATTTCATTATAGTAAAATAGTGAGGTGATCTACCGTGTACCCAGTATGGTAATTAAATCTCCTGCCTCCCGACCTAACAGTTATTGAGCTCCTTTATCAACATTTGATTATATCCCTGCCCTGTTTTTCCATTGTGGAAACCTGTGCAATCAACTAACCATGCTGCGCACCCACAACACCCCCCGGGTACACCATTCTTCCACCGGTAGACAATCCACCTTTGTTTCCAGAATACCACATACATATATATATATAATCATTATAATATTATACTTTCATCAACCTTGCGTCCGTATGATGAGCATAACAAAAAATAGGACTGATTGTCCTCCATCTCGAATTGCACATGTCCCTACTGGCTCTTGATATAAAACCCGGAAAACCAGACGGATTCATGGAACAGAAGATACCCCAGTTAGAAAACTTGTAATGATTAACATAACACCCAATAACGATAAAAGGAAGGAAAAAAAGAAAAACCAAAGATCCCCTGAAAAAAAATATCAAGTATAAACATCCAAAAGCCGCTCAAATCTAAAAAAAAATAATAAGAACAATTGATTTATTACCTCTCCTGGACATTTCCATTGCATAACGAAATAGATGGACAAAACTATTCATCTTATTAATTTCTTTAAAAGTTTGGTTTCTTTGGTTTAAAGCCATTGCCAAGCTTCCAAGATGGTTGTTAAGAAATTCCCAGAGCCATCTTTTTAGAATGTGCAAATAAATCATGTTTTGCGTTTGGGTCATCTCTGATAGTTTTTGAAAATGATTCGCCCTTCAAAATATTTAATTTGATTTGTCCAACTGGTCTAGAACCGATTCAAGGGATACCGACCATCATGTGTCTTAGCGGTTTTACACACTTCCCCTTCAGACCTGAAACCTGACACTCCGCCCTTCACCTGACCTAAATAACCCGGAGCTCACAATATAGACACAATTCATGGATGACAACCCAGCCAAATCCCCGAGCTGACGTTACTGTTTCGTGTGCTGAAAAAGATAATATATTCAAAACATACCTTATTCTCCCAGTATCAAAATCCCAATAAATCGTTAAAAAGTCTGTTTCAGTTTCCCGACTATGGTTCACCCGTAAGCCTTCCCCGGGCTGCCCATACAACCAAACGTTCTATAAAACCAGAATTTTGGTGATCACTGTGGGGGGTGGGGGTGGTGGGGATATATCATATATTATCAAAAGAACCATACTATTATAATAATAATATATACTACTACCTAATATATATACTATATCTATTATAATGGAGCATTGTTGCTTTTTCTGTTCCCTTATACCCCGCAAACCTATTATTCCTACTCCCCAAAGTCAACAGACTTCTGCTTCAGTTTATTTTGCACCATCCACTAATTCCCTCCCCCTTCCACCCGATGGTGTTGCGAGTGGGTGGGTTGGTGTGTGTGATGTGGTTGTCGTGACCCGGGTTTCTTCATTATTTAGTTTGAACCTCACCGATATTACATAAAATTGTCTACTACCACGTTAATTAATTTAGTCCCTGTTAAACCATGTCTAAAAAACAATACGACAAAACTCATGCAAATTATATTAATAATATAACAACAAAATAGCCAGGTTACAGTGTATACTGGAGGCTAATGTTTGCATATCATTATATAAATTAAATCTTACCATACTCCGACATAAATGTAACCTCACCACGCCATGCGACCACGCAGTAAAATGTGGAAAAGTAAATTATTGAAAATTTCCTAAAAAACCTGGGGTTGTTTTTTTGTTAATGGGGAATAGGGGCGCCCAAGAAAATCTCGTTTCAAATGGGATTCTTACAACCTGAAAATCCATTAAGCAAGATAACAGATAAACCTGTCCATTTTATTCTTTCACTTCCTCTTATAAACTAAATACTTAAAATTAGAAAAATAACAATAAAGACGAGATGGGAGGAAGGAGTAAAGATTTCAGGTGTTCCAATTTCTTTATTTATACTCCTCCCCTGTTCAAATCTGTGTTATCGTATTACCCTGCCCCTGTCCTCGGTTCTCAACTCCTTCTTTACTCTGCATTCCTTATCTTTTATCTCCCATTAGCTATATCTAATTAAACTACCCCACATACTTTCCTTAATTTACATTAAGAACTTAATTCGATTGTGCATCCTGCGAGGGTTAGGCACATATCATGGTCCCTAGTATATTCATATCATTTTTCATAAAATACGACTGCTATTATATTGGCAGCATTTGTTTCTTTTAAAAAGGTTTTAAACTGACATACATTCTTCTCCTAATATTTTCCGCCACGCGTCATCTTCTTTGGTGTCAGGTGGCCACTCGTGGTTTGTAACCAGCTCACCCAAAAGGTTTCAAATTACCGAGACCTTTCCGGCGCCCCAATAAACCCAGTTTGCCCATCATCAGGTAGAAAACTGATGTATACTTCCCCGTGGTCGCGTTTTAGCGAAGACGAGTAGTATCGTAGGAACCTCGATCCGACAAGAATTGGAAACTGTGCTGGTCACTCAGCCTCCCAGTAAACATCGCGATAACGGCAGCTGTGAAAAGTCCCATAATAAATATAATAGTGTGGATGTTCTACACCGCACACACTACGTCCCTAATACTTTATCCGTTTAGTGATAGCTATTAAATTGCTAATTGGAGATTACTTCTTATTTATTTTTCAATTAATTATAAATTCTATGAATACGAGTTGATGTCATATAAAGCTTAATAGATACAAAGCCAACATTTTAAGTGAGTAGCTATAAGTCAGAACTAAAACGAATCGCATATAGCTGGTGTATCATTATATATATGAATAAGTCTATTGGTATTTGGCGTTTATCCATTAAAATTATATTCACTCATCTATCTATCTATCCATCCATCCATATATATATATATATATATATATATATATATATATATATATATAGGATGGGCTTAGCTTAGCTTAAAAGGTTCGTGTACTGTATGGTTCATATACTGACACCATATCTGGTGTTGATGACCTGTTCGACCAATGGGATCCTAACACTGCAACACCGATGATATAAATGTGTGGAACCCAAGGAGGACCAAGTTGAAAAATAAACCTCATTTGGTCACGATCTATGAAAAATATCTTGACTGTCCAGCAAATACCTACATTGGCCAGCTCTGCGCGGATACTGGATGCTGCGCAGAGGACCTATCGAGAGCAATAAATGATGGGTGATCGGAGAGATTGCCATGGATATCCGAGAAAATAGCGCGACATTTGATGATGTCATTTCACAGCCGAAGAAATCAGAATCGAGAAGAATTTATTGGGACGTTTCAGTAATGGAGAAACTCTATGCAATTTATGTAGATATTTTCCGCAATCTAGAAAACGGAAACGACAAGAAAAAACACTATATGGATACTTCAAGCGACAAAGGAAAATTATTCATGATATGACCCGGGCATCCCCCTAAAACGATAAAAACTGAAGATACATACTGATATATATATATATATATATATATATATATATATAATATATATATTCAGTAGGTTTCAGGCTTTATCGTTTTAAGGGATGCAATCAACTGTAATTAATCAATATCTTGATTAATCCAGTGGATTTAACTCTGAAGATCCTTATGGTGAAACTCTGGTAGGTTATTACCATGTACCATTATCATAATAGATTTGCTCTACCAACGTATTGAGCACTTTATATTTGTCATATCGCTGCCTTATCATTGTGAATCTTGCATCAACTAACCATTGTGACCTATTTCACCGGTAAGTCGCCTTTTCCACAAATACCATATATATATATATATAATGTGTGTGCGTGCTTCTAGAATAAACTATATGATAGCACAGGAAAAGGATAAGGGTAACTTTTCAGCCGACATGTAAATATACTAGGCGTGTCAAAAAAGTATCGAGATTTTCGGTAATTTTGACACACCTTGTATTCTGAAAATTTAACGGTCCATTCATTCTTCAGCTTTAAAATCTGTACTATTTGACACAACTTATATTCTGAAAATATAACGTTACATCTATTATTCATTACTATCTTGGTAAATATAGCTTCAATCTCGATACTTTTTTTACGCCCCTTGTATATTTGTGTTTATTTTTATAAGCTTTCCTTTTTGCTTTCTAACGTAGATTTATCTTTCATAAGACTGCATCGATTCTTTGATTTTTATAAACAGATGTAACACTATGAAATCATATTTCCTATATTAAGAGCTGAATGTATATTTTTATTAAGATTTTAATGAAACTTGTAAATTTAATTTGATACGGATAGAAAAGGTGACAGATTAAAGAAATGAAGAGATTCAATAAAAGTAGGAACAGATACGTGAGAGAAGGCAATGATTGGAAGGAAGCTAAGAAGGTTGGAAAGGAAAATGAAAGAAGGGAGACTGGAAGAGTAAAAGAAGGGAAAGGAAATAAAGAGGCAACGATAAGGGAGAAAGGATTGAAAGAAGGGAGGGTGGAAAGGGAGAAAGCGAAGAGGTAAGAAACAATAAAGGACGGAAGAAAAAAAGAAGGAATGAAAGTAAAATGAAAAAGAATGGGAAAAAGGGAAAGAAAGAGGCAACGACGAGAGAGAGGGGGGCTGGAAGAAGGGTGGAAAGAAATGAATATTGTAAAAGGGAGATAGAGGAAGGAAGGAAAGAAAAGGAATGAAAGAAGAATGAGTGAGAAGGGGAAGAGGGGATAAGGAAAAGATGGATAGAAGTAAATACGTATATTGGCTAGATCTGCGCGGATACTGGCTGCTGCGGAGAGGATCTACCGAGAGTAATGAATGATAGGGGTGATCGGAGAGAGATTATCAGGGAAATCCGTGCAAATAGCGCGATATGATGCTGATGATGATTTCAATCATATCACAGACAAAGAAAGAGAGAGAGAAGAAAGAATTAGATGAAGGGAGGGTGTAAAGGAATGAATATTGTAAAAGAGAGAAAGCGAAGAGGTAAGAAACAATGAAGGACGGAGGAAAGAAAAGGGGAGAAAGAGAAGGGAAAAAGAGGCAGGGATGAGAGAGAATTAGATGAAGGAAAGGAATGAATATTGTAAAAGGGAGATAGTGAAGCGGTAAGTACGAACGAACGAAGGAAGAATGAATAAAAGAAGAATGAAGGAAAAGAGAAAGAGGGGTAAGAAAAAGTTAAAGAAAAAGTTAAAGGGTTGGAGAACGAAAAGAGGTAAGAATAAGAAAAGGAAAGAAGGGAGTAAAGAAAAGAGGAAAGAAGGAAAAGAGAAAGAAGTAAGAAAGAGAGAAGCAACGATAGAAAGAGGGGTGGAAGGAAGGAAATACATTTTTGGAAGAAAAATGTCGATGTATTAATGATATTCTCTTTAACATATAAATAGCATTAGATATCGAAAACTCCCAAAATCGGCTAATCTTAACCTTAATTCTAACCCCTAACGCTAGCATCTGGAATGTTTTGGGTATTTCCGTGAAATATAATCCTTTTTATACGTAATCTAATGATATTATCTCTTGCGCACTCTTGTGCATTGTTACCGTTGAAAGCAGTGAATCTCAACGTAGGCCGTAGAGAAATAGCTGGACCTGAAAATTAAAAAAAAAAAACTGACCTGAAGTTGGAAAGAAAACCGAGTATTAATCGGTAGAATTGAAAGGGAAGGGTTGATTGAATGACTGAAAGTAAAATCGTCCCATCCGTTGTTATTTGAAAAGGGTTTATTCTTATTTGGTTTTCCCACCACAATGATGGTTGAAGCAGGATTTTCTGCAGCAAATGATGTACTTTGTGTTTCTAGATAATCACTAAATATATAAATACATTTATAAAAAATCTATTCAAAAACAAATAAACAAGAAAAAACCTTAAACACTTTGAAGTTACCAACAAATATCAAAGAAAAAAAATAATTTTCTTTAAATTTACACTTCGTTTTAAAACCACGAATCCATGATGTTAGTATTTGAGCGGTTGCAAGTTAGAAATTTCACAAAAACATTCAAATACGATTAATGATTTGCTTGGAATCGATTTCGAGAGATCAAAGTGCGAAAAGCAAAATATCTGTTGATAAAAAAAATTAACAAAATACCTCATAAGACAAAGAGAATTCCTTTATTTTGAGTTTCCCCATTTCAGTATAAAAAAAGGAGATATCTACGTTTGTAGTGCACAGACCTATTTCCTTTGAAGCAGTCAAGTTGATATAATTCTTGCACCAAAACAAACGCATCATTTCCATTGTTTGTGTCTGATCAAAAACTCAGTTTTAGAAAGAAAAATCTATTTCGGTGGCAACCTCTTTCATACAACATTTTTTTCAAACTTCAATATATATAATATATATATATATATATATATTGGTTTGGTGGTTGATTTTGAAGGCTATCACAATGCAGGTGTAAAGAAAAAATAAGGTAACAATGGTGTTGTTTGTTAACCTGTGATTTATTCCTAATATTAATATTTCGAGATAAAATCTCTTCAGAAGAACACTGGAACTGAAGTAGTAGTTGTGTAGACTATGACGTTATCACGGTATCCACGCGCGTGTGTGCATATGAATAACCGTATCCATGTGCGTATGAAAGGGCGTATTTGAGTTTGGTGGCCATGGTGATGTATAATATTTCGTGTTGGATGTAATATATATATATACCTTGACATGAGTAGAATGTGACACAATGTCAAAAATTTAAGCGAAGTATAACAATTTGAACTCCTACGACGATAACCATTTGACCCCGCTACTTAGACTAACACACACACACACACACACATATATATATATATATATATGTATATATATATGTGTGTGTTTGGTAAAGAAAAAGGTTTAAACATTCGTCATATTTGCGGTAATATATCTATTTCTACCCATATGTATATTCCTATGAGTTATGGGTAGAAATAGATATATTACCACTAATATGACCAACATTTACGCCTTTTGCTTTACTACACAAATTTGCGCCGTTCAGAATTATTGAATATTTAGCTCTCAAATTTGATCAGAATAACTTTAGGATTCCGTTATTACAAAGGCCCACATTGGAATTGTCCTAATACCAACCAATCTTGTCATTTATATATAAAATATATATATATATATATATATATATATATATATATATATATATATGTGTGGTGTGTGTGTGTGTGTGTGTGTGTGTGCCATCTACAGGCACGGGTTTCGACTTATCAAGTCTCTTCAGTGAGGCTAGATATTTTGTGAGCTACCTACAGCTGGAATGGAACTACGATCGATTCAGGATTTTAACTGTGTCTATACACACATCTGTATGTATGTAAAGGTCACCATAGAGTGCTCCAACCCTTTTATAGGAGAGAATTGCCTTTACGCTTTAGTTGGTGGTCGTCAGCGAAATCCCCTCCAAAGTGCTCAACCGTGTGTATTTATGGGTACTTGCGTGTGTATACCGACTACGTCACCTGACAACTCCTTTCCAAAATGAACGAGTTAACTGGCTAATGAGAAAATGGTACTACAATCAATTCGATTGTTGCCATGGATTATAAATGTAATTATTTCACCACGCGGATTATCAATTATCAAATTAATTAATGATCTCTTTCGTTTAATATTCAGATAGTATTAAACATAAAGAAACAGTATAACAACTTAATATTTTTGATATACAAAAAGTATTAAAATTTTAAAATGTATAAAGTATTAAGTAAAAAGCATTTTCAAAATTACTTAAACATAAATATATTTTGACATTACGTGTACACACGATATGATAGAATTTCATGTCAAAGAGTGCATCTCATTAGAATTTCATTCCAAGCGCAGAAGTTGGCAATTATTCCATTCTTTCTCTAATTAAAATATCATAACAGATTTCCATTGATCACAAAGTTATATTTTACTTGTTTTGTTATATGTAAAATCTATGAAATTAAATGATTCACAATGATGATGTTTTATGGCATAACAATTGTGAACATCATAGAATTAAATAACTATGGTAATTTAAAAATATATATATAATTTTCTATAATCTACATATTAATACGCGTGTTCTTAAATCTTCCGTCCGTTATCATCCTGCAACACCCTCTGGTTAAAAATGAGATTATCGAAATCGTCCAAGATGCAATGCAAAAATGTAATTCCGGATAATCTGGTATCACTTAATTGCAGATTTATTTGTCCCATTTTATTTCACCCAATTTTAAATATGAAACATTCCAAATGGTGTTCGGTCGCTTAAAGTCTCACTATAAAATTAGAATTGAAAATAAGTTACACGTTTATTTTATTTGTAATATTGAAATGCGCTAATCTGTTTCAATCAAACATAATGAAAATGTGAACTGAAGGAAGGAAAGAACAAGTTTGAGGGAGGTAAATTAAGATTATTGTATTTTTCACATGTTCAACTACTTGCAATAGTTCTTAAGTAAACATATCAAACTGTATAATAGTTAAATTTTTATACTGTGGTATATTCACAGGTTCTGCTAGTGAAAGAATTAAAGATTAAAGAAAAAAAAAAGAAAAAAACAAGTTTCATGGCATTAGAAATTTGTACTTCTTTTTAGAAATGTTCAGAAGTTTAGCAACTCCAAAGATCCCCAGATCCATTTTTGTGTGTAAAATGGATATTTAATTGGGTATGCTATTATCTTCTTTTTAAATCATCTACTAGGGGAGATGTAGAATACTGTTAATTGTTATTCTGTATGGGGGGGGGGTAGATTGGTCATCTTTGTAAATACGTCCCAGTCTATCCTGAACTTCCTGAATTGTTGTGGGGTCATTTCCGAACTGAGTTGAGGAAGTTTTGCAGTTGGTGTTCTTGCATAATTAGCTGATAATGGGAGTGTCACTGGGGGATCCTTGGCTAGCTTTAGTATAGTGAGCATGTCACCCATAGTCTTGATACCCAGTTCCTTAAGCATTGCACGATCCAGCATATGCAAACTGGACCTTGCAATCTCTTCACTAGAAAATGTCTGGGCATAAGTTTTGGCAGAGGCAACAGATACGCCTGCCTCAATAAACAGCTTTTCCCATCCAGCTAGGTCGAATCCTGTTCGCAGCGCCATATTGAAGTCATTCAGTTAGACAGTCAACAATTGGTTTTAGCAATGTGACTGGCCAAGCCTAACCATGAAGTTACTAGTTCTCCAATGAACCCACTATAACAGCTTAAATAATTACTGCCACTACTGCCAGGAATAGTCCATTAAGCTGAGGAGGTGTTTTACTGTTCCACTGTCCAATAGTTAACAATCTGTAACAGTCATTTCCAGACTGCAGGTTCAATCCTGGCTAAGGGTGAAAGTAACACAGAATAACAATTAACAGTATTCTACAGACAAGTGACATGAATGAAATGTAATTTTAGAATATTCACTCTAGAAAATTAGAAACGAATAAATAGCCGCCATGTCTGCAGGGGTGTTAGAATGCACCGACTGCACCTCTGCAGATGGGTAAGACTACCCAAATGATCAGAAAGTGGTTCTCTTATCACCCGTCTATCCTAAGTGAGGACCAAAGTGGAGTGTTACATGTCTTGGACTGCTCAGCTATCAGGATTCTATCCTCAATCAAGATAGCTCACCACCCACAACAAACAGTGATGCCCTACTGCTGAGGTGCCGTCGGCGTATACCAAAACCGTAGCCAACAGGGCTTTGTTAAAATTCCTAAAACATGTTTGCGCTATTAAAAATGATCGTGGTTCATAGTGAATATGACAATATGCTCCAACGCTGGAGATCTGGGGTGTGTGGAGTATCTCATCATTTGACTTGTCCATGCTGACCGGGATTGGTAGAACATGTTAAGGTACCATCCATAGGTTAAATAGATAAAAAAAGGAATTTAAAAATTGAATAATGAAAAAATATATTAAAAATGAGTTTGAAAAAAAGATGAGTTTAAACATGAATACCCAACAAGAATACAACAAAAACGTCTTCGGTATAAAATAACCCAATAAAGGTTGACATGCCGTAAGATCCAGTCAACCTATAAGAATTTTGAGAAAAGGATAATTTACTGACTGATCTTGTGACGTAATTATCTTAATAGGGACTACAGAATGTGTCTGGTATTCACTACTTAATAAAAGTATCTTCAACTACAAGTCACATCTGAAGATGCTGGTTAGCCGCAGGTAGAATTAACTGAAAATATATTTATCGCATAATTAATTTCTTTACTTATTTATCTGCAAGACGCAGAAAACAAAGGATAAATATTTAGTGAATTCTCTTGATGAGGCTTTGTTTTCTCTGATCGAACTTGCAATGAACTCGTTTCCTCAATATTCTCACTACCATCGATTTTTCTTGTAATGAGGAACTATTAAAATATTATGATAAATTCTACTTCACTTATTTATAATAGCCATAATCAGAGAATCACGATTGCAAGTGTTGGTCGCGTATAAAGAAATTGGGACTAACCACCAGATTGTCAGTTGCCATAAATATTCCACTGTTAAACATTACTCTCTCTCTCTCTCTCTCTCTCTATATATATATATATATATATATATATATATCTATATATATATATATATATATCAATTATATAATATATATATATATATATATATATATATATATCCCAACAGATCTTACTTCAATATATATAATATATATATATAATATATATATCCCAAAGATACTTCCAATATATATTATATATAATATATATATATATATATATCCAACAGATCTTACTTCCAATTATATATATATATATATATATATATATATATATATATCCCAACAGATCTTACTTCCAATTAATATATATATATATATATATATATATATATATCCCAACAGATCTTACTTCCAATTATATATATATATATATATATATCCCAACAGATCTTACTTCCAATTATATATATATATATATCCAACAGATCTTACTTCCAATTATATATATATATATATCCCAACAGATCTTACTTCCAATTATATATAATTATATAGATATATATATATATATATATATATAATATCCATATATACTATATATATATAATATAATATATTTATATATATATATATATATATTCATAATTAGAAGTAAGATCTGTTGGGATGGTTGGAGGAAAGAGAATAGATTCATGCTCAAATTTGAAAATGTAAACGTCATTGAAAATAAACAAGTTTCTGTGATTTCTAAACGTTTTGGAGATCTTACCTTACCCTCGTAGGTAGGTAGATTGATAATTTCAATCGTTTTCTTCTGTCTTGGATCTTTTCCTTCTGTTCTTGCTTCAGTCTTTTACATGCAATAATGGAATTGGTTCTTATTAGTTCAAAAGTGTGTGTGTGGGGGGGAACACTCAAAGTAAATTTGACTTACGAGAAGAGAGTTCCTTTGGTTTAAATCCAGAGAGTTCATTTTCCTAGACTGGTTGCCATAAAAAGGTTAAGGAGTCCTATCATCCCTACTATTTACACACAGCAAGAGAAAGAATTGAATTCGTACCTCGCCGTCTTAACGTGTCCGTTTCCTCTGACGGTAATAATCACAACATCGATCATTACATGTAAATACTTGTAAAATATCCGATGTTTAAAATCCTATTTTGATTTTTTTTTGATAAATGCTGATTTATCTTATAAAGTAAACGATTTTTTTTATTAAGAATTTGTTGCAAGTCGAAAGACCGGTTTATCTCAGCCAATAGAACATCTGCCAAGGGAACCGAAAGGTTTTTCAATAAAGTTGGTGTCATGATGAAACTCATAGGTAAGCACAGATACATATGGGTAGAAATGATTCATAACCACAAATTGTCAATTTTTAGCCTTTTTCTTTACAACCACACACACACACACACACACACACACACACATATATATATTATATATATATATATATTATAATATATATATATATATACCATTCACTTCATTCATCATTAATATTTTTATATTTCTTTCGAACCTTTGTATTTTTTAAATCAAAGCGGAATAAAAAATATATACAAATGTATAACTAAACATAACCGGTTTATTTGCTAGTTGAGTAACATATTACAGGGTGACCCAGAAAAAACAGAACCAAATTATTTATTTTCCCAGTAAACTAACCCTACCCCACCCCTAGTTCAGTAACAAAATATTACAGGGTGACCCAGAAAAAAACACAACCCACAAATTTTGTAATAAAACTTAATTTTTATTTTTGAAAGTTTAAGTCCGGTTAGGGTTAGGGCTTAGGGTTAGTTTAATGGGAAAATAAATGAATAATTTGGGTTCTGTTTTTTCATGTTACTCAACCAACTAGGAAATAACCTTATCCTATACATGTGTTGACATACCAGAAAATACTGAAAATGTCTGCATTAATTCTGTTTTCACACACACATGATGCAATTCTATTGATACATGAGCGTGTTTATGTCTATGATAAGTGCGTCCATGTTTGAGTCATTCCTTATTGTATATGTATCTACGTTCATGAATGTGTAGTTGTAACAAAGCAAATTAATTAAATGAGCGATGATTTTAGTCCACTCATTTCCTTTACTAATTAGTTATATTTGTGCATAAAGCGAAGCAATTAACATTTTAATTCTAGTCGTTTATGTAACGCTTACAAGGCCGAACCTATATTCATCCAATTCTAAATGGTACAACTCTCTTGCAGTGGCTGGTAAATGATTCCTCAAGAAATCAGCACTGGATAAATTGGCACACGTGATGTGTACCGTATCCCAAAACACACGCATAAAGATATTAAAGTCCACACACCACACAACGCATATTATACATACATAGTGTCCCAAAATAATATATCCACTTTTTTATATACTTTCTCTTGTATCAATCTTATTTACAATTCAAAATAATAAATTGAATAAATAAATAGATTCAAGAAATGTATAATTATTCAACCTATTTATATACATATATATTATATATATATATATATATATATATATAATCATTGGCATTTTCAGTCTCGAAAGACTATGATACAGTTTTTTTGTGTGTCCCTGAAGTTGCAGCGCCTCCTGTGACTATGAAGTCCGATGTTTGAGAAACATTCACGACCACAGATT
This sequence comes from Doryteuthis pealeii, assembly GCA_023376005.1. Classification (NCBI taxonomy): domain Eukaryota; kingdom Metazoa; phylum Mollusca; class Cephalopoda; order Myopsida; family Loliginidae; genus Doryteuthis; species Doryteuthis pealeii. The sequence continues at coordinate 83,301,671 of CM042149.1, forward strand.
TTGCATTTGTAGGTTGTCCTTGTAAATGATGTTCCGATGCTTTGTTGCCGTTGCTTTCTTATGGACCTCTTAGCTTCATGATGTTGTATCAGGGTGACTTCTGACATGTATAGTCCTCTATGGAGATTCTGCCGCCACCGAGGGCGGTCTTGAGCCAAATTTTCCCAGCTGGAAGGGACAATGTCAAAGCACCTGAGATCATTCTTGAACCGCAGCAGGGGGCGACCAATCTGTCTTTTACCAGACGTAAGCTCTCCATAGAGGATGCCTTTCGGGATTCGTCATCATCCATCCGTATATATATATATTATAATATATATATATATATATAATTATATACTATATATTATTAGAAATTTGAAAAAATACAGGCTTAAATAAAATGAAATTTCTCATTATACTACATACCGTTGTATTCACTTCCATTTTTCTTCACACACACACGTGTATATATATATATATATATATATATATATATATATATAATGAAATACAGTTTAAAACGTCAGACATGTTTTAAGAGATCTAGCGTCATCAAATGGATTAATCATCAATAGCCAATTTATTCATCTTCATTTTGATGACGTAAGCTATTTAGCCATTTTTTTCTGTTTTTTCCTCTTCTCTGGTTTCATTCAAAACTTTTCTCTTATTTAAAAAAACAGACTCACACATACACACATATTATATATATATATATATATATATATATATATATATACACATTTAAAGTATGGGCATTTTACATGGTATAATGAGCTAGATTTGCAGATAATTATTAGTGAGTTTGAATCTCATTGGGTGCCCCATACCTCTGACCATATATACAACCTAAGCTTAGTAAATACGTATATTCATTCAAGTATTAAATGATTTTATGGATTAAAATGCTTTTATCATTAGATATCAATCATAATAAGACACGACACACCACACACACCTTTTACTGAAAACAATAGAATTCACTTTTTCGGGAGTTGGCTTTACTGCTATGTGCATTCTGACTCGAAGAAGTAGAACCTCTTATGATTCAATATATTGGTGGCACAGATCTACTGAGATAATGAAGTTTTTCACAAGATAGCGAGAGAAACAAGACAAAACAAAAGAATTATTTTCAAAACAACTCCCCAGGAAAAGCAAATAAAAAGCCCAATGTACCTAAACGCAACAATCACCCCTGGTAATTACGCTAACTTGCACCAGGGGAACTAACTACTGTCATCTCTACCTGAAAAAATGTTATTACCTATAGTATGTATTGTTGCACAATTGGGTTTCAATAAATATTTTTTCTTTTTCACGGTTTTTTTTTTCTTGTCTTTTTGTGTTGCCACCACTCGGCAACTTGTTCCGACTAACTGCCGACCAAACAAACGAAAAAGCTCCGAAGTTGCGTCAATCTCCTGTTCCGCAGGTCTTTGAAAAACAGGAGACACAGAACCATTGACAGAGCAATTAGCAGGGAAAACATGTGGTGTTAACGGAACTAGATTAAGTCAACCCCATCAAGTACCTTGACTTGCCTAGAACCATATTTGATTGTATATTGTTTTGTATGTAATTGGAAAGCATAATTTAAAAAACTAAATTCAGCCTAAAATTACCCAACGAGGGTTGACATGCCATAAAACCAACTAGACAGACCAACGAACAGACCATTGTGTTAATTCACTAATTGATACAGCAAAGGCTATTTCAATAACATTTAGAATCATGTCTTGAAATATAAGATCAACTTGGAGATCTGTCTAAAAAAATTGCTTTTTTAGGTGTGCGATCTGTCTCATACTTGATAACTTACTATCTACCTCTCTGTAGAAAAAAAGAACACTATTCGTTTAAACTTCCAGTGTCAGTAAGCCACTCACTGAGTGTAATCGTAAAGATAGACAGATGGCACCATCCCTCTCTACATGCAATTAGCCCCTCTCAGTCACGGCCAGATATAGAACTAAGAATCCATTTCATATCAACTGTCGGCTGGCCTAAAAAGATTCAGAAACACAATTTATTTTAAAAATATAAGTTAATACTATTCCACTATGTTTGGAAAATAATACTTATTCGAAATAGCTATTGATTTTCAGGTGGTTCGGAAAATATCTTCGAACTATCCAGAAACCGTCTTCCGTACGTTACATATAGGCTGGGGCTGTAGAATACACAGACTGCACCTCTGGAGAGTGGTAAAATGACCTCCAATCATGCCACCAGTTGCCGTGGTTGGTGACCCGTGATACTTCAGGACGAAATCCTGGTGGCTGATTGGTCTGACATGCAACATTCTTCTTTGGCCTTTACTTGGGCTAGACGTCCGGTCGGAGAAGCTCCATCCGATCAATTGGCTATTCACGTTAAGAACTATCCCCTATATGATTGTCTCAAATCTATAGCCCTTTATGGAAAAAACCCCAACCCTCTTTATATATGCGCACGAAGGCTGTGGTTGAGGGTCTTATTGTCTGAAATATGACGTAAAACAGCATATAGTGGTGAAGTTCCAATTCTGTAGCTCCTGGAAATGTGGATATCACTTCATCGCCATTACTTCCAGGCCCACCCTGATCTTGAGTGGCAGTACTTGTTAAGGTCACATTTATGGGTTGAATTGATCAATGATGAGTTGGTTTTTTAAATGTTTAAAAAATTAGTTAAATTTTTAAAAAATAACCAATAAGAATTAATGAAAAAAATGTCATGTTATAACCCAAGGGCTGACATAGCGTACGATCTAACTAACTAATCAAGTATACGTTACGCTCAATGAATAAATGATAAAACGAAACTTACTTTAAATAAGAATGCTTATGCTAAAGTTTAATAAGGCAAATTTAAGTTATTTATCTTAATAATCACCATCCTTAATTAAACGAATTTGCTACGACAATAATGAATTTTGTGTGTAATCCAGTTCGACTGTCAACACTAGAGTCTCATATGAATGAAACTTACTTACTATGTTCCGCTCTAATATTATTCATAGCAAAGCGGGCCACTTATGCCTTGGAACTTCGATTACCATAAAATTAACGGCCTTGTTATTAGCACTGATTACACAATACAGCAGAGCGGGGCGGGAGGGACGAGTGGAGGGAGGAAATAGGGGTTAGGCTGTAAGTGAACCTAATCGTAAAATAATCTAGACGAGAGTAACTTTACTGTTCCAGCACCGCTCTTTATTCGCACGTGATATATTTGTAAAAGGCCACTTATACACTATATTTGATGTTTTATGGTCAAACCAGAGAAGATGTGTTGTCATACAGGTGTAATTATATTTAGACACGGGAACGTGGTATCAATGATTCTAAAGGGAAGAGTGAGGATTCTATATGTAAGAAATAAATAAGAAATTTATATTCAATGCTGAATATTAATATACTTGGGAATGTCTATATAGGATGTTTTATGCATATAAATTACACTATCATCAATTTCCTAATATTTGTTATTTGGGGGCGCGGGGGTAACTCAACTTACAATCTTTCTATTACAATTTTAACGTAAATATGTGAATAACTCCATTAGCTTTCTCTTGAGATCGTTGAACAATCTAAACTAAAATACTAAAAATAAAAAACAATTAATAATTACCCACAATCCAATTCGAGGTATTGTCGTGGGTATCTTGCTAGCCTAATTTACTATACATGTCCTTGGCCTTGCTGTCACTCTGGCTCTTAGGCCATACGCGACCATTTTCTCTCTCGAGAAATTTAATTCTGCTCATTCATCTCGAATCGTGGATCTGTTTCATATCTTCCCCTTTATTCATTTATCTCATATTACTAACGGTTTACCATTATCATTTTCAAGTCTCTACTCCTTAGTTGGTCTCATTTGTTTACTTTACGAATTACCTTATATGCATTATAGTGCCTCGAGGCTGCTCTCTCTTTTCCTCATCCCTCGACTTACTTGTGGTCAACTTATTTAAGTCCCTTCATGATTTCCCCTGGGGACTCATGTTTTGTTCTTCGCTTTTTTTTCATAAATTTATCTGTAATTACTTTCTGGCTCGGATGGAAGGTGGTGGTATCGATCCAACTGAGTTCCTGCCCCCACCGTATCGTAGATAGAACGGCACAAGCCTATTGTGTTATACCGTGAGCAGGAGGTCCTCACGAAGATAAATTCTAGGTCGAGCTTGGTTGTTACGCTTCACCATACAACACTTGACCACCATTGTTCGTACATATCCCTGGGTCTTTTGCTCTGCTGGTAAGGCGGTATTCAACTGTAGGATGGTACTTTTTAAGTATCCTGTTTAGACGCGCGTTGGGGTTGAAATAGGCATATGGATTTACAGTAGCTCAAGAGGACAATTAGGTGATGTTTCGAAGATCTATATCTCGATCCAGGTCCTGTTTAGTATCTGAGATGTGCTTATAAGGACTGCTTACTTGAACAGATAGACCTTAGGGGACAGAAGTTATGCGAAACACATTCCAGATCAAACTGGTCGAACAATGAGTCCCTTACCCACAAGCACACTGACGAGGCGAGCTCAAATGTCGTGATAGTAAAACGCAGTATTTTGTCGACAACTCACCTTTATTTCGATTTCTATTCAACTATAAGTCGACTATTATATAGGCTATGAGTGCAGTCCATCTTGTACGGGGTTTGTATACCGTTCTCTCACAACATATGTAAAACGATAAGATTATAAGTCTATTCTTTAAATCTTTCATTTCTTACTTTCAATATTACTTCTTATAAGAGTACATTATCCCTAGTCATTCAGGATTGGAACTCTCTCGTTCTACATGTCGTCTCTTAACTCACAAGTTCTGCTGAGCGCTGAAAGTTAATATTTTATTTCGATTTAGGGCCTGCGGTGGCTGGTAAGTTATATTGAGAGTTTGGTGAAGAATATAAGGGATATAAATCTCGGCTGGCTTCATGCATGTATGTTGGGTACTCTTCTGGGTCGTGTAGAACATATGGTATTCAACCCATGGACGATAAAGAGAAAGAAAGAGAGAATGCTGTAAGAGAAGAGAGAGAACAAAATTTCTCTTATCCACGTTTTATATTAGGTAGATATAGAACATAAAAGTGAAAAGCTATAAGAGCCACAGTTGCCTGTACATTAAAAAATATGACTAACATTTTAACATCTTTTTCGTTATGTACATTGAATAAAGCAAAAAGAATGTTCTATTTGATGAGTGAAAGCATATTTAAGAGAAAAATGATTTTATTAATGCACAAAACGTCAGAATATTAAGTATCAAATTCACACACATGAACTTATAGAGGAAGTTGATGACTAGTTACACGTCTCTGCTATAGTCACTTTTAAAATAAATATAAAAATTCTCCTTTTTTATATTAAGTAGGTTTATCGATCAGTACACTACTATACTGGTGTTTTATCAATGGTTTGATAAAACATGAGTTATATGCTCTCTTATTTTTACGATGCCAACGCGACGCATCTACTCTCTTGTCGCTAGTTGTGTCTCTCGTTGTTGCCAACTTGTTCTTCGCAGCCACATTGCTTCTCTTCATGTCGTCACCTCAAGACACCATACACTGTTTACGGTATGAATAGCAAGGCGCACGTTTCTCTGTGCACTCAACAGTATTTGTTACGACGTCTTTCCCATAATTAAGAACCATAACGTGTCGGCGACACTGGAGGTAAACCCAGACAGTCGTGCGCAATGTGGGTTCTCTTTGAAGCCTTGTTGCTTCTTGTCATTCTGTCACCTTCGATACCCAGCACTGTTTTTACCTTATTGGATCGTAG
>CM042149.1:83307531-83337531 GCA_023376005.1 Doryteuthis pealeii
ACGCTTGTGCTGCGAGTATGAGACACACACCACACACACACAATATATATACATACACAACACATATATATAATATATATATATTATATATATATATATTACTATTAATAATGGTAGATAGAAAAGAAATCATCTGAGAGGTTAATCCGACAATCCGTCGTACTTTCCCACATATATATTTCTTATTGGAGGCGGTGGCTAGTCGGTTTAGAGTCGTGGAAAGGAAATCGTTCGATTCCTTAGATCGAAGCTGTTGGCATTGTCACCATAGCGCGTAATACCCTTGCCGGAAAGGTATAAACCATATATTCTCCCTCCAGCTATGGGATAAATAGTAGGGCAGACTGGCCCTTCTGCCTTGGAGTAGGTAACCGTCTAGGAGAAGGATTAACTGAATTCAAAATCCTGAGGTCGGTCGTTGATTGGGTTGTTGCAACCTTGATGCACATTTATTCCTTATCGACTGGAGCAAAAAATGTGGATGGTCCAACACAAGGCCTCCCATATTAAATAAATCACTGCAGTGGGTGTTCATTGTGGTGTGAACACTCATGCGTCGAAAATCGGCACGAGAGAGTCTTATATAATATGCTTAACCCTAAAAAACAACTAGACTTTCAAATGTTAAAATCAGCCTTCGAAAGTATTGCGTTAAATTTTAGAGTAGACCGGACTACTTTAACCTTGGTTTAGACCAATCAGTCCCAGAGAAGGGAAAACTGAATTTAATTTGAGTGGAGTAGTTAGTGGATTTGATGTATTATTCCATACCAGGGACGGCTGCTTAGCATCGCACAAAGTGCTAATAGTTTTAACAATATGGTGAATCCAACTATACTCCCCCAGCTTTGGGTAAATATTAAGGAATACAGGCCTCTGTAACGTGGTTGAATAACCACTCAAGGAGAAGAAAACTGAACTCAAACACTTTTAGACAACACTTAGAAAATGACACTGTAGCATCCTAATCCTGCTGAGTGTTATTATATTTATTATTATATTATATTATATATATATATTATTGGTTAGGAGGTTGATTTAGAAGGCATATCACAATGCAGTTGGAATTAAATAAAAAATAATAATACAGTAACAATGGTGTTGTGTGTTGACCTGTATTTTTTATTATATAATAATAAATAAAAATACAGGTCAACACACAACACCATTGTTACCGTATTTATTATTTTTTATTTATTCAAACTGCATTGTGATAGCCTTCTAAATCAACCTCCTAACCAATACAACACAATGCTTCAAGCAATTATGAAACTCTCTTATATATATATAAATATAATATATAATATATATATATATATATATTATATATATATATATTATATATATATAGTAAGAAGTAAGTAAAGACTTTGGGGGTGGCCTAAAGTCGGTATCAGTCAGACAGTGAGGTGCTCATTCTCCTTTTCACAGCGCTTAAGACCTAAAGATTGTTTTTAGCTTCTTTCACACCTACCATCAGCTTCGTATATATATTATATAATTATATATATATATAAAACCAATTGGTAATTTGCTTGAAGCCATTGTTAAGTATGTTATAATATATGAATATTTGAAGGCCAGTACAATGCGTATGAAAAATAAAAGCAAAAGATATATATATATATATTATAATAATATATTATTTACTGTAATAAGTAATTGAGAGTTACCTCCCCTATTTTATGATTACCTCCCCTTTGGAGAACACTCTAGTGAATACTAGTCTACATAAACTCTCAGTAAGTGTACCAATTATTCTAAGTAGATAATGCTTTCCAAAATCTATCGTGTTATTGTTTGTCATTACAAAAAAACTAAGTGGAATTGACCCTAACATTGAAGCATTTATATGTACCACAAACATCTGATATGACTTTCTTTCCCAGTCTAATCGTCAGCATTGTGAATGTTGACTGTTATCCGGAGATTTATTGTCAGTTGTTAGATTAAAATGGAAACATTTACATTGGAGATTTTGCCAAGATATTTTATGGAAACTGAAGTTTTGTTGACCAACAAAACTGAGGTTAACACATAATGAAGCACATGCGTGAATAAAACATGACTGCTGAAGGGGGAAAAGGCGATGTATCTAAAAAGTAGCATTTTACCGTTTGATTTCTTTCTTTGAATGTTTGCTAATCGAAACCTCTTTTACCCACCCAATTGTGTAGTTATCTGAGCGAGTGTATCGGTACTTCAATCGATTCTTTACCGTTTTCAATAAATATATTTTCCTTTCTTTTTTTTTCTCTTTTTTGCGCACCAAAGTGTTTTTTCTTCTGCTAACATAGTTGTTTATATTGATTCGCTTCTTGTTAAAGAGACTAGCGGATTGCTTTAAAAAGGCAGAAGGATTTCCCTCAAACGATTTCAAAGAAAAAAAAATTCTGGCAAAATTTAAAGACGATATTTACCGGATGTCTCGTTATTAAAAAAATGTTTTTTCTAATTATATCAAGAATCAATATCAACTGGTTAAAAAAAAACAACGAAAAGCATCAGTAGGACCATGGAGTATTAGTTTGTTTGTTTTACGGCATATCAATCGCAGTGGGTCATTTTAATGCCGATAAAGTTTGAAATTCATTTCCTAATGGATAATCAATTTTTTTAATAAACACTTGTTTTCTATTTAACCCATAGATGGGCCCCTAAAAGATACTACCACTCCGGAACAATGGTGATGAAGGAGTGCTCCACATTCCCAAACTTGAAAACTGGAACCTCGCCATCAGATTGAGTTTAACGTCATTCCCAGGACACTAAGACCTTCAGCCACAGCCTTCTAGTACCCATATGATAAAAAGGTGGGGCTTGCCATGAGGGTAATAGGCTGGGGCAATCATATAGGTACTAGTGCTTGACGTGACCAGCTGATTGATCGGAGGGGGCCTCTCCGACCGCCCGTCTAGCCTAAGTAAGTGTGTAAGTGGAGTGTTGTATGTCAGACTGCTTATCCACCAGGGTTCCCTCCCTAACCATCACAGGTCACCACACACGGCCAATAGGTGGCCCCATTGGGGGAGTCTTACCCCTCTGCAGAGGTGCAGTCTAACGGCCCAGTCGGCAGGGCAAGTAGAATTAGTGGAAATATACTGCAAACGATTTGTTTGTCTTTTCTCAATAGAGGAAAATAAGCTTAATGACCAGCAACTAAAAGTGTATTTCAGAATAGGTGTACTTGGAGATATTCTTCTCCTGGACTGTTTGCTTAACTAGGATTGAGAGATATTTTCCTGTATCTTTTAAGCCCCCATATTTCAGATTAAGAACTATTTTACTGAACCTTGTAATTCCTCATATTTAAGACTTGGTGTTATTTATTTCTATTCCTGTTAAGTCCTCATATGTCAGATGTCTTTATTCAAGATCAACACTTGAATGTTTCTTCTAATTATTTATTTATTTTTATTTAGCTCATTTACAGACTAAAGGGCAAATAACTCTAAATGTAAAGTAAACTTTCTCTCTTAGTATAAATCCACTTATTTGTAAATGAAGTCTTTTTTTATAAACAAATTTTAATGTGTGTGTTTACAATAAATCAAAATAATTATCAGTGAATTCGAAAATAAAAGAAGCTTTCATTACGGGTCTATCTAAAATATAGAAATATGGATATTATACGTTTCATGTGCATAACAGAATCCTCACATGAGAGAATAGTAAAAAGTGGTTAGTCAAGCATTTGTATTGCGTGAACCCGAAAAATAGGTTTCTTATCGAGGATATTTCACAATAAACAATTATCAGCGAAAATTCAGAGATGCAAGGCAGACATATCCATCTATACTTTACAAAAAAAAAAAAAAAAAAAAAAAAAAAAAAGATTCATTTAATTTTCACAAAAGATCTATTTTAAAAGTTCTATTTAATTTTTCAAAAAACAAAAAAATCTATCGAACTCATAAAAAATGGGTTTCTCTTTTTTAAAATTGAAACAGAAATCTTTCAATCTCAAATAAAATAAGAATGTATTGAAAATTTTAAAGAGGCTGTAATATTGTCATTCGTTTTTCAATTGTTTTCTATATTTGACGTCGTTTTTTTTTCATCTCAGATGACCAAAAAGGAACGTCGTCTTGTGGTAATAGTGAAACCTAATAGATTAGCAAACCATTGTTAGAGAGTTCGATTATCAATAGTTGGCTCATTCTTGTGCCACAACTCAAGCTAAAATTAGTAAATAACTTAGATTATCAAGGTAAGACTTTAGTTAAATTCGTTCAATTTTATTTTAAATGTCTTCCCATGTGATAGGAAAATATTTAAAAGATGTCTATTTAATAAATACTTTCTTGGATTAATGTTTGTTTATCCAAAAACCCTGGGAAATAAATATGTATTTTAAAATTTAAATTTTCTGTCAAAAATGAGTTACATTTGCAGTTTCCAATTTTTTTCCAGACATTTGTAGATTTAATTTAAGATTTTGGATTAGAAGGATTACTTAGTTTGCAAAACTGCAAACAGATTATTCATAAAACTCTTTGTGTGTGTATGTGTGTGTGTCTGTGTGTGTGTGTGTGTGTGTGTGTGTGTATGTGATAATATATGTGTGTGTGTGTGTCATATGTATATATGTGTGTGTGTGTGTGTGTGTGTATGAGCATGTATATATATGTGTGTGTGTGTGTATGTGCATGTATATATATGTGTGTGTGTGTGTGTGTGTGTATGTGCATGTATGTGTGTGTGTGTGTGAAAGCATTCAGAATTTTGAATTTACTTTTCTCAGAATTTCAGGATTTTTAATTTCAAAATGAAACGTATCAATTTTATTTTTGTTGTTGTTTTTAAATTAAAGAGTATGCTACAGTGGGAAATATTTTAGGCTACAAAACATTGAGCTCACTAGAATACGACGGTAATCATTAAACCTCACGGTGCGTGAGGTTTAATGATTACCGTCGTATTCTAGTGAGCTCAATGTTTTGTAGCCTAAAATATCTAAAAATCTAGAATGAAAAAAAAATAGAGGGGAAAAATAATAAATATTCGACTTGTTGACAATGTCGTCGCCGTCAAAAGATCTTTATCAGCTCAAAAATCTTCAGCAGCTGAAAAATCCGTCGTCGTAAAATCTTCAGCAACTCAAAATCGCAACTCGACTCCTGTCATCACCCCACTTCTACTTATACTAGTTTCTCCTCAACATCCGGGTGTCTGCGCCCCACACACGAGATTCTCGAGCCAAACCTGGCCGCCGAAATCCTCATAGCTATCATCCGGGCAACTGGCGTTTACATCCGGAGCTGTAGCTCCTCGACTTCGGTGACAATGTTTGCATTCTGAAGGAAGCGGGTTCGATTCTACAGTCCTACATGTCAGGCAAAGCCTAGCCCGCTTCCTTCGAGAATACGACAGGCCTTGACGTTCGCCACTCACCTCGGGTTCTCTGTCACACCCACATTCGAATATAGGATAGAATATCAAAATTTATTTGTAACGATGAGGGTTCGAACCCTACTGTTTATCACTAAATTATGTTTACTTGCCGATTGACTTGAGTGTCCAGTATATCAATGTAGTAATTGGATTAAACCAGAACTATGTTTGTTGGAATCCTTTAATATGAGACGATCAAAAGTCTGCATAACAAATTCCAAGATTGTCTATTGCTCAGGCTTTGCAGTAAAATTGTGGTTCAGAGTTTTTGGACAAATGTATCGACCATCAATAAAAACAAACAGCAGCGTAGATCAGACGGAACATAATCCAATTTATCTCTCAAATCTGTGCAATTAAGAGGCGTATGAAATTCGAATTTGGTTCGGTTTTGGCATTGGTCTCTTCCTTCATTTTGCATTGAAACGCTTGGCTCAACTCTCGGATCAAAAACTGTCAGTGCAAGTAATGTTAAAACATTTATAAGTAGGAAAAGAGAGCGTCTAAGTTGCAGGAGTCCTAGTAAGTGGGTAGTTCAAATTGATACCGTGTCAACAGCCACAGTGTAATATATGAATATAATATAAATCAAATTATAACTTATTGTATAAACTTTTTTGCATACTATCTTTAAAAGTAACGCAAACTTATCTTGTTCTGTAGAGTATACCTGCATACTCGTGGTTGTACACTAGGTACCACCAATTTTCCCTGTGTAATTTACCCCCCTATATTCAACACAATGAAACTTGCATAAAGGTTAATATTATCTTGAGAATGTTTTGTCCATTTGAAAGAAGAAACGTTAAAAACTCATGATTTAAAAAAATATTTTCAGCTTACGGAAATAATGAAAATTATGAAGAAAACAAAAACAATGTTTACATTTTTGCACCGTTAAATCAATTAAAATATAATTTCTATTTAATTAATCAATTGAAATAATATATGAATATAATATAAATAAATTGAATATATATAATAAATGAATATAATATAAAATTATATGAATAATATCTTGTCGACACTCGAGTTGGAACACCGATCACCATAGAATAAAATTGTCCGACGTCCATTTTATATGAATAGAGGTACCATGCTGCTTGTATTGAAAGACTAATCATTGTTCATTGTTAAAGACCCCTACTCTATAAGAAGAACCCTTAATTTTGGGGAATTATTAAGGGAGAGAGATAGATACAGACAGAAGGGGTATAACAGGGGAGAGAAAAAAAAGATAGAAAGTGATGGCTTAAATCTAATGACAAAACAGCGCAAATATATACTAACTGGATCATGCACAAATATCTATACATTTACCTACTATTTCATGAAGTAAAAAAAGAAAAAAAGAAAAAGACGCATTGAACGGAATGGGACTAAAAGAATCGTACTTTATGAAGAATAAAAGAGCTGCTGCATATATATTTTCTCCAAAAGCGAAATCTCTTCTAGTGTCTTTTAAAGACTACAACATTAGTTCATACAAAATAGATACAAAAGCTTTTGTAACAAAACCGCATATCTGAAAAGGCATTTCCTATACGTAGATATCATTAGTATTTATTTGTATATTATTTACGCACAAATATATCAGTAACGACAAATATTGCTGAATGAAGAATACGTTGTTTTGTTACTTCACTAGCACATTAGATAATAGACAGTTAGATAGATAGACAGACAGATAGATAGTAGATTTTAGACAGAAGATAGACAGATAGATAGTTAGATAGTTAGACAGACAGATAGACAGACAGACAGTTAGATAGTTAGACAGATAGACAGACAGACAGTTAGATAGTTAGACAGATAGATAGACAGACAGTTAGATAGTTAGACAGATAGATAGACAGACAGTTAGATAGAGACAGATAGATAGACAGACAGACAGACAGACAGACAGATAGATAGTTAGACAGATACAGTTAGACAGATAGATAGATAGACAGACAGATAGATAGATAGAGACAGATAGATACAGTTTAGATAGACAGACAGATAGATAGACAGTTAGATGGATAGACAGTTAGATGGATAGACAGTTAGATGGATAGACAGTTAGAATTAGACAGTTAGATAGATAGACAGTTAGATAGATAGACTGTTAGATAGATAGACTGTTAGATAGATAGACTGTTAGATAGATAGACTGTTAGATAGATAGACTGTTAGATAGATAGACTGTTAGATAGACTGTTAGACAGATAGACAGTTAGATAGACAGACAGTTAGATAGATAACGTGAGGTATATATTAATATTTACCGTTAATGTAAGAAAATTGTATCATGCCATAAATGCTTTATCATCACTATGCTGTTTACTTATTAATTTACATTACTAAGAATATAATAAAATACATCTATTAATTTTATTTTGCATATCTGCAACACTATTATAAATGAGTAAGGTGACTTAACAGAAGCGAAGTACTAATGCATTTCCTCTAATTATATATAACCTGAACTCTACAACAAACTACGGGTATATATAGAATACCTATATATATATATATATATATATATATTATATATATATATATATGTGTGTGTGTGTTAACACAGAAACGCTGATGTATATATATTTACCAACCCCTCCGCACGAGCAGGATGTGACACAAGGTCAATTTCTTAAGCGGGGTTTAACAGGTTTCACTCAGAGTTTTCCTTCTCCTAGACTGGTTACTTAGCCATGGGTAAAGAGCCCAGTCTGCCCTGCTATTTACCCATAGCTGGAGAGAGAATTGGATTTATACCTTTCCCAAGAGTATTAGCGTTATGTGAAATGCCAACAGCTTCGTACAGGAATTGAACTCGGGTCGACGAGCCATTTCCTATGACTAAACATTAGACCACGCGCCTAAATGCTGATGTATATTTCTTCGTTGTACTCGTTTCAACAGAAACTAAAACTGATATCTATTACAACGCAAAAGATTAGAGACACATACTAAATATATATTTATTTCAAATATATTTTAATCTTATGGATCCATTAATTGAAATACTAAGTGTCGGAATATTCTACCAAATATCAATAAATCTTCATTTCCTTATTTTTTACTCTTACCACTGTTTCGACATGATAGATTCATTTCCTATTTTTTCTTACATACACGTATATGTATAAATGTGTTTATATTAAATATATATATGGATCTATGTGTGAGTATATAGTATCTATATTTGTGTATATGTACACACACGCACAATATATATATATATATATATATATATATATATATATATGATACTTTATGGTGCAGAACGTACTTATGCGTCCCATAAAGTAAAACACATCTATAAAAGAAGTGATGAATGTTGATTTGGATCGATGAAAGTCCAATGTGTTGTTAAGATTGGCATGTGATATGGATGATTGCTTTTGTTGTTAACGCCTCACTTCTCTTTCCAGCGAAATGGAACCGATCGCCTCATTCGATTCATTTTTCTTGGAATTTATGGCAAAATATATCGAGTACAAAAATTCTATTTTAAAAGCAGCGGATCATCCAAGTGGCGAGTCGCATTGTTGATTTCCTTTCCGTGAATATATAAACATCTGATAATAAGGAGTCTGTTAATAATAACACGCTGATCGTTTTTTTTTTTTTTTTTTTTTTTTTGGAAAGACAAATGTTAGAGTTAATGAACATGTTGTTGACCCTTGTCTTGAACCCACATAATAGACTAAATATAATGAAGTGGTTAAGAAATAAACGTACTATGATTCTTTAGGGTAAGGCTCCTTTTTTTAAGGAAGCTCATAGTGTAATGGTTAGAGATATAGGAGAAGGACTCGATGATACGAGTTCAAATTCTAGATTAAATTTCACAATGCTAATACTCTTGGGGGAAAGGTATGCATCAAACTACGAGAAAATAGTAGGGCAGACTGGGCTTCTTAACCGTGTCTAGGTAACGCGTCAAGGAGAAGGTAAACTCTGAATTTAAAGCTGTTAAACACCGCTTAAGGAATTGAACTTGTGTCTGCATTCAATTCGTGTCGAGGGGGTTGGTAAATATACATATGATTATTTAGATCAGGGACCGGGTTAGCTCAATCGGCAGAGCATTCGGCTAGAAACCACAAGGTTCCTAGTTTCGATACCGGTCCACGCCAACTCAGCGTTATGAGTAGCACATGGATCTGAGCCGTAAAGTGAGGAGCTGATGGTAGGTGTGACACTCCATGTCAGACACCAAAAAACAATCTCCTTGGTCTAGCACTATTAAAAAGGGGATAGACTCCCTCGCAGACTGGCTGATACCGACTTTAGGCCGCCCCGGCGACTTTACTTTTACTTAAAATCTACCGTTGGGGGAAATTAAAACTTAGACTACTTTAAACCTCTCTCTCACAACTACGATCCTACCGGAAGCCACTGGCGTCGGCTCTTGCATGCGTCACTTTTGTTTACACTGAAAAGGATTCAGATTACAATAATAATAGAACTTTATTTGAAAAGAATGAGTTTTGAGGTGAATAGATAGTCAACATTCAAATATCTCACTATACAGGTTAAAAAAATACCACGAAAATTATTACAGTCATCGGGAAATTTTTTTCGGCAAAGAGATAAGCTCGAATTAGATCATTATTCTATCGCGATACAAATGTTTTCGTTGTGTCCTCGGCGTTATGGGCCCAGTTCGAACTCAGCATATTTTCACGATTTATACAGCATTGCACTTTCATCTGTGCGGCTTTCAAATCACCCAAATAGAGTGAAGCAATGCACAACCTGTCAGCGCACCAACTGCTACAATACTATCAAACACCTCGGTTACCTGACACAGCTTCAACAACTTCGGTTACGCGATATACGTGCCGGAAAAAAAAAAAAAAAAAAAAAAAAAAAAACAAGTACCAATATTTTTTTCGAAATGGTAGACTCACTAGAAATATAAAGTATAAAATCTAAATATTGCAGATTTAAGAACACGGAGATTCCTCCGTTATGTCTGTTTATATATATTGAGTAAGGTATGAGAGATTATCTTCTTTTCGTAGGTAAAATTTATTTTTTCAAATGCCGTGTCAGTATTTTTTATAATTAAATTATCATATGGGAACATAGTGGATAAATTTAAATATATCTATAATCATTATGAAGTATATATTTTTTTTTTATTTGAAGAGTTTTAAGATTTTTCTGATAATAGTTGATTGGATATTAGAATTCAGATTTGATATCTAGAAAGGTTCTACATGATTTTTAAGTTAGTCGTAGGTCAGATGTTAGAATTTGGCTTAAATTAGATTTTAGAATTTGGTTTTAATATCTATAACGTTTCTACATGATTTTTCAAGTTAGTTGTAGAATAGGATTTAATTCCAAGAAATTTCTACTTTGTTTTTCAAGTTAGTCTTAGATCGGATGCTAGAATTCGGATTTAATATCCAGAACGTTTCCACATGTTTTTTTCTTTTCAAATTAGTGGTAGATCTGATGATAGAATTCGAATATAATATACAGAAATATTTTATAACTGTTTTTATAGTTTAAATTTATAATCACATTTGACTCGGATTTAGCCTAAAAGGCATTTCTACATTTTAAAAAAGAAAATGAATTAAGACAACTAAAGTATGAATGTAACAGAGAAATCACGTCTTCCTATTTTTCAATGGCTGTTTATGTGCATTATTAGATTGCATGTGCAACACTAATTTAATTTTTCAATATCTCGGTTAATTTACGACAAAGGCAATAGGAAAGAATGGAAACATAATGAAAAAGGAAATATTCTCTGTATACAAGATATACAGTGAATTGCATCTATAAATAAATTAACGCTTACTGATTTACATCAACAAAAATGTAACTTTAAATTTTAAAAATATTTTTACCTTTTTTTTTTCAAAGCTAACTTCAAGTATCGATTGATTCTTTTTAATTTAATTTAATACTTCCCATTCCTGGAGAAATATGGATATATGTTCTTACTGAATAAAGTCACTTATATAGACACGTACACACACATTATATATATATATATATATATATATATATATATATATTAAATTCAATAATTATTGAAAATAATCCTGACAAGTAAACTCGGCAAATATCTTGCGGGACGTGGAACACCGTACAGCTGTTATTTGCCGAGTTTACTTGTCATGATTATTTTCAATAATTATCGAATTGTATGCTATATACGCATTGTAATTGCCTTCAAAATATAAACAATAATATACTTTACTTAACGATGCTCCAAAAAGCAAATTTTCAAATATATATATATATATATATATATATATATATATATATATCTCAGTTGACCTATCGAATTAGTGAAGTATAAAGGACGGTCCTGATTAGATCATTGAGCTTTATACTTCACTAATTCGATGGTGTTCTTAGGTCAACTGAGATCAGTTGACCTAAGGATCGAATTAGTGAAGTATAAAGGACGGTCCTGATTAGATCATGAGCTCGAATCCAGACCCTTAAATCTTTTCCGCTCTTACTATTATTAATAATGCGAACTAAGCATAGTTTATTAATCAAGTATAAAATAGGGCCCTGGTGCGATCATAAAGATCGAAACCATGGTAGCCCCTTAACACTTACTATTACTATAATGATATATGGATAAATTGCTAGAGCCACTGCGACGAAAAGTTAAATCGGCAATTGCTTACTATATATATATATATATATATATATATATTCTGAGCAAATATCTATCTTTTTGGTACAAATAATGTTCAATATATATGAAATAATAAAAATGACAGACGCAGTGCCACATCGGGATACTAATCTTGCTAGGAAAAAAAAATCAGAAATCATCAATAACTGAAAATTGGATGACTTTAAAACTTGTTGATATCTTTGGATTTCATTAGCAAAAAAAACAAAAAACATTTTTGGCTGTAGGGAAGCTCTAGAACTTATTTTACAAAAAGCCACCATTTTTTTGCCAATCCCAACAAATTTTGAGATCTGAAAATCGACATAACTCCGCCAATTTTTGGAATTGGAAGCTCAAATTTTTGGGATTGTCTAATGTTCACATAAGTCCATACCTGTACAAAATTTTAGAAAAATGGAGGGAGTGCTAGTTCTCTGAATGTTTGAGATGAGGCTTGATGATTAGTATTATCTGCGTTATTCGGACTATTGTCCCATCTTCATTGTTATTTGTACAACGTGTCGGTCGATATGCCCTCCGGCCTTCTTCAGGTATTTCTTGTCGGACTCGAAAAGAAGGTTCCAGAGTCAGACAAGAAATATCTGAATAAGGCCGGAGGGCATATCGGCCGAAACGTTGTACAAATAACAATGAAGATGGGGACAATAGTCCGAATAACGGAGATAATACTAATGAAGGGAGTGGTTGACAATTTTAATTTTTTCTGGATGATTTACATGGAACTACCCCTTAACTTAGATCTAAAAGGTTTATTCACGATATTGAGCACCGTTTACACCCGTCTCATATATTTGTATGTATGAAAATACATGGAAACACATCTGTTGTCGATAACGTAATTTAGTAATAATAAAAATATGTCAACACTTTATAATAGTTCAGTAATAGGATCATAAACTATCTTGCATACAGATTTTCTTTATGTCAAGATAACCAGTAAACATTGTAAGACAATGTGTGATATTATTATCAAACCATTATGTAAATATTTACTGATTTAATGACCGATTCCGACTGAAACGTTCATTGAATTGTCAAAGGAATCTTTAGACATCTTGACGTTTAATGAGTCATATTTTTACGGCTATCTCTGCATGTTTCCTTTTATTATCACTTTCGTGTTTCAGCTCAATATATATTCATATTTCCTTCTACTTTATTTTATGTCCTTGTTTAGTATTAACACTTGGGAAGCTGCCACCTATTAATAATAACTACATTGCCAGTAGGATTTTATTCATTTATTTTGAATGAAGCGAATTATATAAGTAGACAAAGTGTTTGTTTTTCTTAATTGATTTAATGAGAGCCTTTCAGTGAAAGAGATACATGCTCCAAGGTGTGATTTTTACTAAACATTTATAATATCATATTTAACTAAATACTAAGATCAATAAGTAATAAGTTATCACAGGAAAATATATTAATCTTCTGCGTCATAGATTTTGCAAGTATTGTGGGACTTTGACTTAAGAGATTAATTCGATGCTCTCGAAACTCAATTTCGTTGTATATCTAATCAATATTCCCCATTGAAATAAACTGAAATGCCATTAATGTGTTTCAGCCCCAAACTTCCCTAAATAAATCCCTATTTCTTTTCTCAAGCCTAGCTGCAGTGTGCAACCTGATACGAAGGACACGAGAAGCAGAATACTACTGATGATATAGTTGACTTGTAGAAATTTAGGTTGCCTGTTACGATAAAAATACACAAGATTATAAAAGAATTAATACGAAGATTTACTCATCTCATTTTAAACAAATGTATTTTAGATTTATTGGATTTTATTTTTACTTGTAATAATCTTATATGTAGTACTATGATTTATGAGTTTCGCTAGTGACTATTTCTTCGAATATCAAATCAATTTTCCCCATTAATCTGTTACAGCAACCCCCAGATACCTTTTTTAAAATACATTTAAGAAATATAGCAATGTATAAAATATAATTAAATATGACGTAATAAATTTTTACTGTAATATGCATAAATATCTATTTTTTAGGAATTATATTTTCCTGGCTGTATAAATTTGAAAACTTAAACATTTTTAGTGAAGTTATTAACATAAGCGTATGTGTATCTCACTCGTTCTGCAATTGTAGCTCACAACACAAAGCAAACACTCAACCGAGTTACAGCTTGTAACTCAGATGCTTGTAAGTCAAGGTACCAATGTATATGATTTAACTGGAAGCGTGTTGTGAAATGGCTATAGTCGTAGGAAATGGATAGGGCGAGACAAATCCGGGATGAGGCTGTATTTCACATAACACGAATCCCCTTGGGAAAGGTACGTATCCAATTTTTCTCCCTCCAGCTATGGGTAAATAATAGGGTAGACTGGGTTCTTAACCTTGTTTAGGCAACCAGGAGAAGAATGAAAGTTTAGGATTCAAACCTGTAAAACTTATGAAATTGACCCGGTGACACATCCCACTCCTGGTAGATACGTCTATGATTTAAATAACCAAAGGAAAAAAGACATGTCATACACAAATAAAGAAACTACAATTAAAAAAAAAGAAAGTCAACACAACAATTGTTAAATGATTGGCTGAATCCATTATTTGGCATGTAGTGTTGATAGTTTTAGAAATATTCTATCACCTATTGTAATTAAAAGTTTAGGCATAATTGAAAACTTTGCTTTTATTGGACGGGAAAGTCACTTCACTGGTAGATCCCAGAAGTCCAATCTAACTTGACTTTAGTCAGCAGAGAAACCCATAGAGCGATTGATTGACTGACTATGTTATATCTGTGGCTCTCAACACCTATGGTTTTTAAAATGTGAAATACATTCTTGATAAATTAAGTTAAGTGCACATAAAATGTCTCATTATCCATACAGGTAAAACAGTGCATGGGGTATCGAAGGTGACAGAATGACAAGAAGCAACGAAGGCTTTCAAAGAGACCCACATTGCGAGCGACTGTCTGGGTTTCCTCCAGTGGTCGCCGACACGTATGGTTCTTAATATGGGAAAGACGTCGTTAACAAATACTGTTGGGCGCACAGAGAAATCTGGCCTTGATATTCACACCGGTAAAACAGTGTATGGTGTCTTGAAGGTGACGACATGAAGAGAAGCAATGACTGGCTGCGAAGAACAAGATAGCAACACGAGAGACACAACTAGCGACAAAGAGAGTAGATGGTTGGTGGGCATCGTAAAATAAGAGAGCATATAACTCAGTGTTATTATCAAATAGCATTGATAAAGCACCAGTATGATGTAGTGTACTGATCCGATAAACCTACTTAAATAAAAAGGAGAATTTTATATTTATTTTAATAAAAGTGACTATAGAGTAATGTGTAACTAGTCATCAACTCCTCTATAAGTTCATGTGTGTGAATTTGATACTAAAATATTCTGACAGTTTTGTGCATTAATAAAATTCATTTTTCTCTTTAAATATGCTTTCACTCATCAAAAAAGAACATTGTCTTTTTTGCTTTATTCAATGTACATGAACGAAAAGAATGTAAAAATGTAGTCATATTTTTAAATGTACAGCACTGTGGCTTTTATAGCTTTTCACTTTAGTTCTATATCTACTAATATAAAACGGGGATAAAGAAATTTGTTCTCTCTCTTTCTCTTACACATTCTCTCTTTCTTTCTCTTTATACCTGTTTCATTCTCCTCCATCATCTATGTAACTAATATTTATATCCACAATCTATTGCACCAAAGCACTTCTAAATATTTACTTTTCCGTACAGCCTATATTAAAACACATGTAAGTAGACCCATCTGAATGATGTTTATTATAAGGGAAGTATTTTACAGATGATTAAGCTTAACTTAGTCGTTTACATATTGTTGTAGAGGAGTTAACACCCCTACAGGATGAACTGGCTCATAGCCTATAATAGTCGACGTAGTAGTGATAGAAACGGAAAATTATATTCGGACAAAATCACTGCGTTTTACTACACACATTTGACCCTCCTCATTCTTGTAAATTTGTCTTTGTGAATGTTTCTACTTCTTGTTTTTATGTAATAAGTATCTCTTAGCACCAGATACAAGAGCTGAATGAAATAGATCTCAAACACACTATTTCTCTGTATATCCTTTACCACCTCAACGATACAATACATTTACATAACCCCTCCGCACGAGCAGGATGTTACACAAGGTCAATTTTTAAGTAAAGTACAACTGGACTGAAATTTTCTTCTAGACCTGCTACTATACCAAACTGCCCTACTATCTACGCATAGATGGGGGAAGAATAGTTGGATTCATACCTTTCCTAAGGGTATTAGCTATATTTAAAACAATAAACAAGAACATGGAGTCTTATATAAAAGTCGATGAGAAAGCCAGGCACAAATATTTGTACAATGTTGAGTTGAAATGTTTCCGTTATAGTATTACATCAATATGATTAATTGAAAAATGCTACGTTAAGTGCATTGACAAGGAAGGAGATTATGTATTAGCTGTATATACCCGACAATACCCCGGAAAGGTGGAGTTGTTAATTATTTTTTTTTTTTTTTTTAGTATTTTAGTTTAAATTTTTCAAATTCATAAAAAACTTGATTTGACTATTTAAAGAAAAGAATGTAAGGTTATTTCCCCCCCCCCAAAAAAAAATGTTTGTAATTTTATAATAACATCCCCTTAAACATTCCCGTATATGTTATTTCACGAAAATTTTTTTTTTTTTTAATATAATTTCTTTAGATAATATCCTTCTAACAACAACATTATACAATTTTTTACCATAAACTTCAATATTGTAAAAAGGATTTTTCAAAAACAATTAGATTAAGCGTTTGGGGCATAGTTGAAGTTATCTCGCTGTTAATTTATTTCAACGTTACAACTACCCCTATTTCTCCCTCCCTCTTCCCCTCTCTCTCTCTCTGTTATTTTAATCGTCTATCGTTAGTTCTTGTTGAAATCGAATTAGCTAGTCCCGTTCTTGTATATTAGCTTAACATGTAAGTAAAGTTTCATCATGATGAGGACTCTAGTGTTGACACCAACTGGTTATACACACAGAAATTGCCATTTATGTCGGGATCGTTTTTAAGATGGTGATTATTAAAGATAAATAACTTAAATTTGCCTTATTAAACTTTAGCATAAGCATTCTTATTTAAAGTAAGTTTCGTTTTTTATCATTTATTCATTGAGCGTCACGTACACTTGATTAGTTAGTTAGATCTTACGCCATGTCAGCCCTTTTTTTTTCTTTCATTAATTCTTATTGGGTATTTACATTGTTTTAACTAATTTTTTAAACATTTAAAAAAGCAACTCATCATTGATCAATTCAACCCCATAAATGAGACCTTAACAAGTACTGCCACTCAAGATCAGGGTGAGCCTGGAAGTAATGGCGATGAAGTGATATCCACATTCCCCGGAGCTACAGAATTGGAACTTCACCACTATATGCTGTTTTACGTCATATTTCAGACAATAAGACCCTCAACCACCGCCTTCTTGCGCATATATAATAAAAAGGGTTGGACTTTTTTTTTCCATAAGGGCTATAGGTTTGAGACAATCATATAGATGATAGGTCTTGATGTGAACAGCCAATTGATCGGATGGAGCCTCTCCGACCGCACGTCTAGC
This sequence comes from Doryteuthis pealeii, assembly GCA_023376005.1. Lineage (NCBI taxonomy): Eukaryota > Metazoa > Mollusca > Cephalopoda > Myopsida > Loliginidae > Doryteuthis > Doryteuthis pealeii. The sequence goes on from CM042149.1 coordinate 83,325,206, forward strand.
CCAAGTAATGGCCAAAGAAGAATGTTGCATGTCAGACAAATCAGCCACCAGGATTTCGTCCTTAAGTAGCATGGGTCATCACCCACGGCAATTGGTGGCATCATTGGAGGTCATTTTACCACTCTCCAGAGGTGCAGTCTGTGTATTCTACAGCCCCAGCCGATATGTAACGTACGGAAGACGGCTACTGGATAGTTCGAAGATATTTTCCGAACCATCTGAAAATCAATAGCTATTTCGAATAAGTATTATTTTCCAAACATAGTGGAATAGTATTAACTTATATTTTTAAAATAAATTGTGTTTCTGAATCTTTTTAGGCCAGCCGACAGTTGATATGAAATGGATTCTTAGTTCTATATCTGGCCGTGACTGAGAGGGGCTAATTGCATGTAGAGAGGGATGGTGCCATCTGTCTATCTTTACGATTACACTCAGTGAGTGGCTTACTGACACTGGAAGTTAAACGAACATGTTCTTTTTTTTCTACAGAGAGGTAGATAGTAAGTTATCAAGTATGGGAGACAGATCGCACCTAAAAAAGCAATTTTAGACAGATCTCCAAGTTGATCTTATATTTCAAGACATGATTCTAAATGTTATTGAAATAGCCTTTGCTGTATCAATTAGTGAATTAAAACAATGGTTTGTTTGTTGGTCTGTCTAGTTGGTTTTATGGCATGTCAACCCTCGTTGGGTAATTTTAGGCTGAATTTAGTTTTTTAAATTATGCTTTCCAATTACATACAAAGCAATATACAATCAAATATGGTTCTAGGCAAGTCAAGGTACTTGATAGGGTTGACTTAATCTAGTTCCGTTAACCCCACATGTTTTCCCTGCTAATTGCTCTGTCAATGGTTCTGTGTCCCCTGTGTTTCAAAGACCTACGGAACAGGAGATTGACGCAACTTCGGAGCTTTTTCGTTGGTTTGGTCGGCAGTTAGTCGGAACAAGTTGCCGAGTGGTGGCAACACAAAAAGACAAGAAAAAAAAAACCGTGAAAAAGAAAAAATATTTATTGAAACTCAATTGTGCAACAATACATACTATAGGTAATAACACATTTTTTTCAGGTAGAGATGACAGTAGTTAGTTCCCCTGGTGCAAGTTAGCTTTTCCTGGGGAGGTTTTTGAAAATAATTCTTTTGTTTTATCTTGTTTCTCTCGCTATCTTGTGAAAAACTTCATTATCTCAGTAGATCTGTGCCACCAATATATTGAATCATAAGAGGTTCTACTTCTTCGAGTCAGAATGCACATAGCAGTAAAGCCAACTCCCGAAAAAGTGATTCTATTGTTTTCAGTAAAAGGTGTGTGTGTGTCGTGATGGATATCTAATGATAATGAAAGCATTTTTTGTATATATAATATATATTATTTCTATTATATATAATATCCCAACTAAAATTAATGTAATATATGTATATTATATATATATTATATATAATATATATATATATATATATATATATATATATATAGAGTGGTATAGGATGGATGATGGACGAATCCCGAAAGACATCCTCTATGGAGAGCTAACATCTGGTAAAAGACAGCTCGGTCGCCCCCTGCTGCGGTTCAAGGATGTCTCCAAAAATGATCTCAGGTGCTTTGACATTGTCCCTTCCAGCTGGGAAAATTTGGCTCAAGACCGCCCTCGGTGGCGGCAGAATCTCCATAGAGGACTATACATGTCAGAAGTCACCCTGATACAACATCATGAAGCTAAGAGGTCCATAAGAAAGCAACGGCAACAAAGCATCGGAACATCATTTACAAGGACCACCTACAAATGCAAAATCTGTGGTCGTGAATGTTTCTCAAACATCGGACTTCATAGTCACAGGAGGCGCTGCAACTTCAGGGGCACACAAAAAAACTTTATCATAGTCTTTCGAGACTGAAATGCCAATGATGATTAAATATATATATATATATATATATATATATATATATATATATACTAGCAAATATATGCACCCTCCGGGTGCAAGTATTTTAGTTAAATTTTATAATAAAATATATTAAATTAAAATGGCTAATGAAACTGAATAAGAATGTAGATAAAAAGATTTTGAACAGAGGGGGTATGATTGAAAAATAGAACAACTTTGAAACTAACTCTTCCATCATTTTCCGTTACTCCCGTCTTTCATTGGTAACTTTTCCTAATTAAACGGTTTAGTTAAAATAGGAAGTAAAGAATAAAATTACGATTATGTCTTGTTAAGGGATTTCTTTTAAGATTTATTGAAGAGATTTTTGCTCATATTCAATAAGATAAAACCAAACAATTAGAAATCAATAATACTAAGCATATATCTATTAAAATTAAATTTTTAAGATCAATATGCAAATTAGCCTTCCCATTCATACTGTAAACCTCTATTTTGTTGTATATATAAATACAATTGCATGTGATTAGTATGTAGATATGGTCAACAGTGTAAGTAATGTAAAACAATTTTATTAATAATTGAGGTTTAAATATAAATAAAATCATGGAGAATGTGATGTAAATAACAAAGGTAATTGTGACTTGAATAGTTATATAGTTTCGGTTACAGACAGACAAACACACAATCTCCATTATAATAAGATATATATATATATATATATATATATATATATATATATATATATATATATATATATATATATATATATAAAGGTGTCCCAAAATAATGTATACATTCTTTGAATCGTTATAATTTATTCAATTTATTTATTTTGAATTGTAAATAAGATTGATACAAGAGAAAGTATATAAAAAAAGTGGATATATTATTTTGGGACACTATGTATGTATATATATATGCGTTTGTGTGTGTGGACTTTAATATCTTTATGCGTGTGTTTTTGGGATACGGTACACATCACGTGTGCCAATTTATTCCAGTGCTGATTTCTTTGAGGAATCATTAACCAGCCACTGCAAGAGAGTTGTACCATTTAGAATTGGATGAATATAGGTTCGGCCTTGTAAGCGTTACATAAACGACTAGAATTAAAATGTAATTGCTTCGCTTTATGCACAAATATAACTAATTAGTAAAGGAAATGAGTGGACTAAAATCATCGCTCATTTAATTAATTTGCTTTGTTACAACTACACATTCATGAACGTGGATACATATACAATAACGAATGACTCACACATGGACGCACTGATCATAGACATATGCATAAACACGCTTATGTATCAATAGAATTGCATCAGGTGTGTGTGAAAACAGAATTAATGCAGACATTTTCAGTATTTTCTGGTATGTCAACATATGTATATGATAAGGTTATTTCCTAGTTGGTTGAGTAACATGAAAAAACAGAACCCAAATTATTCATTTATTTTCCCATTAAACTAATCCTAAACCCTAACCCTAACCCTAGTTGGACTTAAAATTTCAAAAATGAAAATTGAGTTTTATTACAAAATTTGTGGGTTGTGTTTTTTTTCTGGGTCACCCTGTAATATTTTGTTGCTCAACTAGGGGGGGGGGTAGTGTTAGTTTAATGGGAAAATAAATGAGTTGGGTTGTGTTTTTTCTGGGTCACCCTGTAATATGTTACTCAACTAGCAAATAACCGGTTATGTTTAGTTATACATTTGTATATTTTTTTAAATTCCGCATTGATTTAAAAATACAAAGGTTCGAAAGAAATACAAAATATATAATGATGAATGAAGTGAATAATGGGATATATATATATATATATGTGTGTGTGTGTGTGTGTGTGTGTGTGTGTGTGGTTGGTTGGTAAAGAAAAAGGCTTAAAATTGACCATTTGGTGGTTATAGATCTATTTCTACCCATATGTATCTGTGCTTACCTATGAGTTTCATCATCACACCAACTTTATTGAAAAACCGTTCGGTTCCCTTGGCAGATGCTCTATTGGCTGAGATAAACCGGTCTTTCGACTTGCAACAAATTCTTAATAAAAAAAATCGTTTACTTTATAAGATAAATCAGCATTTATCAAAAAAAAAATCAAAATAGGATTTTAAACATCGGATATTTTACAAGTATTTACATGTAATGATCGATGTTGTGATTATTACCGTCAGAGGAAACGGACACGTTAAGACGGCGAGGTACGAATTCAATTCTTTCTCTTGCTGTGTGTAAATAGTAGGGACGATAGAACTCAATCTTTTTATGGCAACCAGGAAAAAGTCTAGGAAAATGAACTCTCTGGATTTAAACCAAAGGAACTCTCTTCTCGTAAGTCAAATTTACTTTGAGTGTTCCCCCCCCCCACTCTTGAACTAATAAGAACCAATTCCATTATTGCATGTAAAAGACTGAAGCAAGAACAGAAGGAAAAGATCCAAGACAGAAGAAAACGATTGAAATTATCAATCTACCTACCTACGAGGGTAAGGTAAGAAAACGTTTAGAAATCACAGAAACTTGTTTATTTTCAATGACGTTTACATTTTCAAATTTGAGCATGAATCTATTACTCCTCTTTTCTCCAACCATCCCAACAGATCTTACTTCCAATTATGAATATATATATATATATATATATATATATATATAATTGGAAGTAAGATCTGTTGTGATATATATATATATATATATCCCAACAGATCTTACTTCCAATTATGAATTTATATTATATATATAATTGGAAGTAAGATCTGTTGGGATATATATATATATATATATATATATATCCAACAGATCTTACTTCCAATTATGAATATATATATATATATATATATATCCCAACAGATCTTACTTCCAATTATGATATATATATATATATATATATATATATATATATATATATATATATATTGGAAGTAAGATCTGTTGGGATATATATATAGATAGATAGATAGATAGATAGATATAGAGTAATGTTTAACAGTGGAATATTTATGGCAACTGACAATCTGTTAGTTAGTCCCAATTTCTTTATACGCAACCAACACTTGCAATCGTGATTCTCTGATTATGGCTATTATAAATAAGTGAAGTAGAATTTATCATAATATTTTAATAGTTCCTCATTACAAGAAAAATCGATGGTAGTGAGAATATTGAGGAAACGAGTTCATTCCAAGTTCGATCAGAGAAAACAAAGCCTCATCAAGAGAATATATATAATATTTATCCTTTGTTTTCTGCGTCTTGCAGATAAATAAGTAAAGAAATTAATTAATTATGCGATAAATATATTTTCAGTTAGTTCTACCTGCGGCTAACCAGCATCTTCAGATGTGACTTGTAGTTGAATATACTTTTATTAAGTAGTGAATACCAGACACATTATGTAGTCCCTATTAAGATAATTACGTCACAAGATCAGTCAGTAAATTATCTTTTTCTCAAAATTCTTATAGGTTGACTGGATCTTACGGCATGTCAACCTTTATTGGGTTATTTTATACCGAAGACGTTTTTGTTGTATTCTTGTTGGGTATTCATGTTTAAACTCATCTTTTTTTCAAACTCATTTTTAATCTATTTATTGATTATTCAATTTTTAAATTCCTTTTTTTATCTATTTAACCTATAGATGGTACCTTAACATGTTCTACCAATCCCGGTCAGCATGGACAAGTCAAATGATGAGATACTCCACACACCCCAGATCTCCAGTGTTGGAGCATAGTGTCATATTCACTATGAACCACAATCATTTTTAATAGCGCAAACATGTTTTATGAATTTTAACAAAGCCCTGTTGGCTGCGGTTTTGGTATACGCCGACTGCACCTCAGCAGTAGGGCATCGCTGTTTGTTGTGGGTGGTGAGCTATCTTGATTGAGGATAGAATCCTGATCGCTGAGCAGTCCAAAAAATGTAACACTCCACTTTGGTCCTCACTTAGGATAGACGGGTGATCAGAGAACCACCTTCTGATCATTTGGGTAGTCTTACCCATCTGCAGAGGTGCAGTCGGTGCATTCTAACACCCCTGCAGACATGGCGGCTATTTATTCGTTTCTAATTTTCTAGAGTGAATATTCTAAAATTACATTTCATTCATGTCACTTTTTCAGTAGATGATTTAAAAAGAAGATAATAGCATACCCAATTAAATATCCATTTTACACACAAAAATGGATCTGCGGATTTATGTAGTTGCTAAACTTCTGAACATTTCTAAAAAGGAGTACAAATTTCTAATGCCATGAAACTTGTTTTTTTATTTCTTTTTCTTTAATCTTTAATTCTTTCACTAGCAAAACCTGTGAATATACCACAGTATAAAAAATTAACTATTACACAGTTTGATATGTTTACTTAAGAACTATTGCAAGTAGATGAACATGTGAAAAATATATTAATCTTAATCTACGTCCCTCAAACTTGTTCTTTCCTTCCTTCAGTTCACCTTTTCATTATGTTTGATTGAAACAGATTAGCGTATTTCAATATTACAAATAAAACAAACATGTAACTTTTATTTTCAATTCTAATTTTATAGTGAGACTTTAAGCGACCGAACACCATTTGAAATATTTCATCTTTAAAATTAGATGAAATAAAATGGACAAATAAATCTGCAATTAAGTGATACCAGATTATCCGGAATTACATTTTTGCATTGCATCTTGGACGATTTCGATGATCTCATTTTTAACCAGAGGGTGTTGCAGGATGATAACGGACGGAAGATTTAAGAACACGCGTATTAATATGTAGATTATAGAAAATGATATATATTTTTTAAATTACCATAGTTATTTAATTCTATGATGTTCACAATTGTTATGCCATAAAACATCATTGCGAATCATTTAATTTCATAGATTTTACATATAACAAAACAAGTAAATTATAACTTTGTGATCAATGGAAGTCTGTTATGATATTTTAATTAGAGAAAGAATGGAATAATTGCCAACTTCTTCGCTTGGAATGAAATTCTAATGAGATGCACTCTTTGACATGAAATTCTATCACATCGTGTGTACACGTAATGTCAAAATATATTTATGTTTAAGTAATTTTGAAAATGTTTTATGCTTAATACTTTATACATTTTAAAATGTTAATACTTTTTGTATATCAAAAATATTAAGTTGTTATCCTGTTTCTTTATGTTTAATACTATCTGAATATTAAACGAAAGATCATTAATTAATTTGATAATTGATAATCTGCGTGGTGAAATAATTACATTTATAATCCATGGTAACAATTGAATTGATTGTAGTACCATTTTCTCATTAGCCAGTTAACTCGTTTATTTTGGAAAGGACTTGTCAGGTGACGTAGTTGGGATACACACGCACGTACACAAATACACACAGTTGAGCACTTTGGAGGGGAGTTTCGCTGACGACCACCAACTAAAGCGTAAAGGCAATGCTCTCCTATAAAAGGGGTGGAGCACTCTATGGTGACCTTTACATACATACAGATGTGTGTATGGAAACAGTTAAAATCCTGAATCGATCGTAGTTCTATTCCGTCTGTAGAGAGCTCACAAAATGTCTAGCCACACTGAAGAGACTTGATAAGTCGAAACCCGTAGATGACACACACACACAGACACACACACATATATATGTGACAAGATTGGTTGGTATTAGGACAATTCCAATGTGGGCCTTTGTAATAACGGAATCTTAAAGTTATTCTGATCAAATTTGAGAGCTAAATATTCAATAATTCTGAACGGGGCAAATTTGTGTAGTAAAGCAAAAGGCGTAAATGTTGGTCATATTAGTGGTAATATATCTATTTCTACCCATAACTCATAGCAATATACATATGGGTAGAAATAGATATATTACCGCAAATATGACGAATGTTTAAACCTTTTTCTTTACCAAACACATACACGCATATATATATGTGTGTGTGTGTGTGTTAGTCTAAGTAGCGGGGTCAAATGGTTATCGTCGTAGGAGTTCAAATTGTTATACTTCGCTTAAATTTTTGACATTGTGTCACATTCTACTCATGTCAAGGTATATATATATATATATATATATATATATATATATATATATATATATTACATCCAACACGAAATATTATACATCACCATGGCCACCAAACACAAATACGCCCTTTCATACGCACATGGATAAGGTTATTCATATGCACACACGCGCGTGGATACCGTGATAACGTCACAGTCTACACAACTACTACTTCAGTTCCAGTGTTCATCTGAAGAGATTTTATCTCGAAATATTAATATTAGGAATAAATCACAGGTTAACAAACAACACCATTGTTACCTTATTTTTTCTTTACACCTGCATTGTGATAGCCTTCAAAATCAACCACCAAACCTATATATATATATATATATATATATGTTGAAGTTTGAAAAAAATGTTTGTATGAAAGAGGTTGCACCGAAATAGATTTTTCTTTCTAAAACTGAGTTTTGATCAGACACAAACAATGGAAATGATGCGTTGTTTTTGGTGCAAGAAATTATATCAACTTGACTGCTTCAAAGGAAATAGGTCTGTGCACTACAAACGTAGATATCTCCTTTTTTATGCTGAAATGGGGAAACTCCAAATAAAGGAATTCTCTTTGTCTTATGAGGTATTTTGTTAATTTTTTTATCAACACAGATATTTTGCTTTTCGCACTTTGATCTCTCAAAATCGATTCCAAGCAAATCATTAATCGTATTTGAATATTTTTGTGAAATTTTTAAATTGCAACCGCTCAAATACTAACATCATGGATTCGTGGTTTTAAAACGAAGTGTAAATTTAAAGAAATTTTTTTTTTCTTTGATATTTGTTGGTAACTTCAAAGTGTTTAAGGTTTTTTCTTGTTTATTTGTTTTTGAATAGATTTTTTTATAAATGTATTTATATATTTAGTGATTATCTAGAAACACAAAGTACATCATTTGCTGCAGAAAATCCTGCTTCAATCCTCATTGTGGTGGGAAAACTAAGTAAGAATAAACCCTTTTCAAAAAACAACGGATGGGAGGATTTTACTTTCAGTCATTCCATCAACCCCTCCCTTTCAATTCTACCGATTAATACTCTGTTTTCTTTCCAACTTCAGGTCAGTTTTTTTTTAAATTTTCAGGTCCAGCTATTTCTCTACGGGCTTACGTTGAGATTCACTGCTTTCAAGGGTAACAATGCACAAGAGTTAGCAAGAGATAATATCATTAGATTACGTATAAAAAGTATTATATTTCACGGAAATACCCGAAACATTTCAGACGCTAGGGTTAGGGGTGTGAATTAAGGTTAGGATTAGCCTATTTTGGGGGTTTTCGATATCTAATGCAATTATATGTTAAAGAGAATATCATTAATACATCGAAATTTTTCTTCCAAAAATGTATTCCTTCCTTCCACCCCTCTTAAAATTGTTGCTCCTCTCTTCCTTACCCCTTTTTTCTCTTCCTTCTTTCCTTACCCCTTTTCCTTCTTTTTCAATCCTTTCTTCCCTCTCTAACTTTTTCTTACACCTCTTTCCCTTCTCCTTCATTCCTTCTTCCTTCGTTTGTACCTCTTCACTATCTCCCTTTTACAATATTCATTCCTTTCCTTCATCTCTCTCATCCCTGCCTCTTTTTTCCCTTTTTCTTTCATTCCTTTTATTTCTTCCGTCCTTAATTGTTTCTTACCTCTTCGCTTTCTCTCTTTTACAATATTCATTCTTTTCCACCTCCCCCCCTCTCTCACTCATCGTTGCCTCTTTCTTTCCTTTCCCTTCTTTGACTCTTCCAGTCTCCCTTCTTAGCTTCCTTCCTTTGCCTTATCTCACGTATCTGTTCCTACTTTTATTGAATATTTTCATTTCTTTAATCTGTCACCTTTTCTATCCGTATAAAATTAACTTTACAAGTTTCATTAAAATCTTAATAAAATATACATTCAGTTCTTAATATAGGAAATATGATTTCAGAGTGTTACATCTGTTTATAAAAATCAAAAGATCGATGAAGTCTTATAAAAGATAATTCTACGTTCGAAAGCAAAAAGGAAAGCTTATAAAAATAAACACAAATATACAAGGTGTGTAAAAAAAAAGTATGATATTGAAGCTGTATTTACCAAGATAGTAATGAACAATACATGTAACGTTATATTTTTCAGAATAAAAGTTGTGTCAAAAAGTACAGATTTTAAAGCTCCAGAATGAATGGACCGTTAAATTTTCAGAATACAAGGTGTGTCAAAATTACCGAAAATCTCAATACTTTTTTTTGACACGCCTAGTATATTTACATGTGTCGGTTGAAAAGTTACCCTTTTCCTGTACTATCATATAGTCTATTCTAGAAGCATGAACACACACACAGTATATATATATATATATATATATATATATATGGTATTTGTGGAAAAGGCAGCGATATAACAAATATAAAGTGCTCAATGCGTTGGTAGAGCAAATTTATTATGATAATGGTACACGGTAATAACCTACCCGAGTTTCACCATGAGGATCTTCAGGGTTAAATCCACTGGATTAATCAATATATATATATATATATATATATATATATATATATATATACGGTATGTATCTTCAGGCTTTATCGTTTTAGGGATGCCCGGATCATATCATGTATACTTTCCTTTGTCGCTTGAAATATCCATATAGTGTTTTTTTCTTGGCGTTTCTGTTTTCTAGATTGCGGAAAATATCTACATAAATTGCAGAGAGTTTCTCCATTGCTGAAACGTCCCAGTGAATTCTACCAGATTCAGATTTCTTCGGCTGTGATACGACATCATCAAATGTCGGGCTATTTTCACGGATATCCATGGCAATCTCTCTCCGATCACCCCTATTATTCATTGCTCTCGAGGGGTCCTCTGCGCAGCATACATTATCCGCGCAGAGCTAGCCAATTTGCTGGACAGTCAAGATATTTTTCATAGATCGTGACCAAATGAGGTTTATTTTTCAACTTAGTCTTTCTTAGGTTCCACACATATCATCGGTGTTGCAGTTGGTCGAACAACTCATCAACACCAGATATGACATCAGTATATGAACCATAAAGTACATGAACCTTTTAAGCTAAGCCCATCCTTTATATATATATATATATATATATATATATATATATATATATATATATATATAGAGAGAGAGAGAGAGAGAGAGAGAGAGAGAGATGAGTAAATATAATTTTAATGAATAATCGCCAAATATCAATAGACATATATATATATATATATATATATGATACAAAAGCTATATGCGATTCGTTTTAGTTCTGACTTATAGCTACTCACTTAAATGTTGGCTTTGTATCTATTAAGCTTGATGTGACATCAACTCGTATTCATAGAATTTATAATTAATTGAAAATAAATAAGTAATCTCCAATTAGCATTTAATAGCTATCACTCCGGATAAAGTATTAGGGACGTAGTGTGTGCGATGTAGAACACCCACACTATTATTATTATTATGGACTTTTTCACAGCGGCCGTATCCGATGGTTTACTGGAGGCTGAGAGACAGCAAGTTTCCAATTCTTGTTGGACGATTTCCTACGCTACTACACGTTCTCCTTAAAAACGAGACACGGAATATACCATCAGTTTCCTACCTGATGATGGCAAACTGTATTGCCGAAAGCGCTCGTAATGAAACCTTTGGTGGACTGTTACACCAGTGCCATCCTGACACCAAAAAGATGACCCGAAAATTAGAAAGAATTGTATGTACAGTTTAACACACGTTTAAAAGAAAAAAATGCTGCCAAAATACAGCTATTTTAATTATATATACTAGCAAATATATGCACCCTCCGGGTGCAGTATTTAAGTTTTAATGTAATAAAATATCATATTAAATTAGAAAGGCTAATGAAACTAAATAAGAATACAGATAAAAAGATTTGAAACAGAGGGAGTATAATAAAAGATTTGAAACAGAGAGAGTATAATAAAAAATGGAACAACTGAAACTTACTCTTCCATCACTCTCGTCTTTCATTGTTATTTTTCTAATTTAAGTATTTAGTTATAAGAGGAAGTAAAGAATAAAATGACAGTTATTTTATCTTGTTAATGGATTTCATTTAAGATTCATTGAAGAGATTTTTGCTTATATTCATTAAAATAAAACCAAACAGTTAGAAATCAATAATACTAAGCACATATTTATTAAATTCGATTTTTTAATATTAATATGCAAATTAGTCTTCCCGTTTACACTGTAAACCGCTATTTTGTTGTATATATAAATATAATTGCATGTTGTCAGTATGTAGACATGGTTAACAGTATTAATAATGTAAGACAATTTTATTAATAATTGAGGTTAAATAAAAATAAAATCATGGAGAATGTGATGTCAATAACTAAGAGAATTGTGACTTGAGTAGGAATATAGTTT
>CM042149.1:83342531-83362531 GCA_023376005.1 Doryteuthis pealeii
AGATAAGGAATAATAAACAAAATTCAAAGTGGTGAATAGTGTTGTTTTAATCGTATTTATTAATCCTGGTAGATAATCCGCCTCCCTATGCAACTGATACCGACAATAGGCCACTTTACTGTATTTACTTTTAGGGCCAGGTTAGCTCAGTTGGTAGAGCGTTCGGCTAGAAACCACAAGGTCCTAGTTCGATACCCGCTCTAGCCAACACAGCGTATGAGTAGCACAAGGATATGTGCGGTAACGTGGGGAGCTGTTGGTAGGTGTGGCGCTCCACCTCAGATGCTAAAATAATCTCCTTGGTCTCGCGCTATTGAAAAGCGGATAGGCTCCCTCGCTGTCTGGCTGATACCGACTTTATGCCGCCCTGACGACTTTACTTACAATTAATTATATTTCAGGTGGACATCTACCTTTTATCAAATGTAGAATGAATAATAAATAAGATTAAAAATAATTCAATATTTATTATAATGATGTTTGGTTATTATTGTACCAATGTAGACTTTTAAAGATTTGAATTGTCATTTGTACTAGCAACAGAAAACACCCTCCGGGCGTCGTAAAAATTAATTTTTGAAAGACATTGCCTGAGAGGGTGGGAGTTCAAAATTCAATGTCAGAGGGTTCGTATCATAAGTAAGCAAATTCCTTACATTTATTAAAGGAGTAAAAAAACAAAAAAACAATTTGAAATGAAAACTGAGCCCCGTCCCTCTCAAATAAAATTTTGCGTTCATGTAATAATCAAACAATTATTTTGAATATTTTCCACATCAATTTTACACAAAATCGTAGGTATTTATTTATTTGTAAACTTTTTAGTTAACTTCTTGTTACTGTAAGAAAAAGGGGGAGGAGGGTAAAAAACAATTTTTAAAATTGCTTTCTCACATTTTGGGTGTATCTAGCATAAGAATATTGGGACGTAAGCTGTGACGTAGAGCTATGACGTAGTTTTTGTTACAGACGGAAATACAGACAATCTACATTATTAATAGATAAAAACACGTGTTCCTTATTGACTAACCGGTTTGATGTTATTCAGTTTGATTTATACTTGACTACAAAACGATTCTTCATATATTTATGCAAAGTGTCATTTTAATGGTTTTCCATTTCAATAAAATGAACGTTTCAACAAGTTCTTATCTCTTTTGATTTGTATTGTCTGCCTTCTTTCTTGACTTTGTAATATATTACATTTAGTTTTTGGGGAAATGAAAAAAAAACTAAGACTAGAAAAAAAGAATTCAGTTCTGATAGTATTGATTTTAAAAAAGAAATTGTTTATGGTGTCTAACCAAGCAGTTGGTTTCAATCAGTTACTGTGTAATGTTTCTGATCTTTAGATATTGGGAGATATTCACGTCTATGTATCATCCATAGCGGATTCAGAAAGAACAAAACGATAAGTGAATAAAGATTACTGACTTCTGTACAGACAAAGAACAAAAAAAAAAGAATGAGGAGAGAAAACGACAGAAAAAAGTAAAAAAGAAAGGAAGAATAAGGAAGAAGAAAAAAATGAAGTAAAAATGAAAGAAAGAAATTAAGAATAATGAAGAAAAAGACAAAGAAGAAAGAACTATACAAAGAAAGAATTAGGAAGAAAAGGGAAGTAACAAAGGAAGAATTCAAAAGAAAATGAGGAAGGAAAAAAGACAGAAAATGAGGAAGGAAAAAAGAAAGAAAATGAGGAAGGAAAAAAAGAAAAAGAAAAGAGAAGAGGAAGGAAAGGAAAATGAGGAAGGAAAGGAAAGAAGAAAGAAAATGAGGAAGGAAAGGAAGAAAGAAAATGAGGAAGAAAGGAAGAAAGAAAATGAGGAAGGAAAGGAAGAAAGAAAATGAAGGAAGAAGAAAGAAAATGAGGAAAATGAGGAAGGAAAGGAAGAAAAAAATGAGGAAGGAAAGGAAGAAAGAAAATGAGGAAGGAAAGAGGAAGGAAAGGAAGAAAGAAAATGAGGAAGGAAAGGAAGAAAGGAAAATGAGGAAGGAAAGGAAGAAAGAAAATGAGGAAGGAAAGGAAGAAAGAAAATGAGGAAGGAAAGGAAGAAGAAAAAGGAGAAAGAAAATAAAGGAAAGGAAGAAAGAAAATAAAGGAAAGGAAAGAAAGAAATAAAGAAAAAAAGAAAATAAGGAAGAAAAAAAAGAAAGAAAATAAGGAAAGAAAAAAGAAAGAAAATAAGGAAAGAAAAAAGAAAGAAAATAAGGAAAGAAAAAAGAAGAAAATAAGGAAGAAAAAAAGAGAATAAGGAAGAAAAAAGAGAATAAGGAGAAAAAAGAAAGAGAATAAGGAAGAATAAAGAAAGAGAATAAGGAAGAAAAATGAAAGAATGAAAAAAGAGACAATTAGAAATAAAAAAAAAAATCAGAAGAGAAGAAATAATAAATTCGACACTTGAACGATAGAGAAAAAGTAACCCTGCTTGAGGCCAGAATAACAAGACAGGTAAAGTAAAATAAATGTGGCACCTTTAAAGAATCAGTAAATAAAATCATTGTTAAACTGTCATAAAGACGTGGAATCTACTGAGAACGCATCTAGAGAAATATTATTTGTGTGGTATAAATGTTTTTTTATTTTATTTTAGAATTTTGGAATAACAGGATTATTTTTCTTTATAAGCAATAAGCTTGTCTACTTACAAATTCAAGTCGGCAAAAAATGTTAGCCATAAATCTTTGCTTTTAGTGAAATTCTTTCTTGCCAAATTCATTATTCTCTGCTGCAACTAAAATATATCTGAAATATTGAATGTACATTCCTTGAGCACACCATTATTTTACGACTATTCATTGTAATATTTGTTGACAAATAAACAAAAAATCTATTTGTAAATTTATGATACAATGGTACCTTGACTTACGAGTTTAATTCGTTGCGCTCGTAAATCAATTCCCGCATATACTAAATCAAATTTATCCATTGATATAAACCAAAATGCTATTAATCTTTTCCAGCCCTATCATTCCAAATTATTTTGTTGAATAAGAAACTAACTATTTCATAAAAAACATTAAAATTGGATGTAATTAATTTTGCGCTGTAATAGGGTGTAATGTTAATTTTTATAAATAATTTTTCTTTGGCAAGGCTGTGGTTGTGTCGGTGTTGCTATATGGCTGCACCACTTGGACCCTAACTAAACGTCTTGAGAATAAGCTAGATGGGAGCTGCACAAGGATGCTGCGAGCAGTGTTGAACAAGTCATGGAAACAGCACCCCACAAGGAAACAGCTTTACAGGCACCTGCCCCCCATCTCACAAACTATCCGAGTGAGACGGACAAGACATACAGGACACTGCTGGAGAAGTAAGGATGAACTCATAAGCGACTTTCTCCCGTGGAAGCTAACATATGGACATGTAAGGATGGGGCGCCCAGCAAGGACCAACTATGCGAGGATGCTGGCTGTTCCGCAGAGGAGCTCCCAGGTGTAATGAATGATAGGGAGGGTTGGCGTAAGATTGCTGTCGATACCCGTGCTACATGCGCGACATGATGATGATGAAACCTTTTAGTGAACTAATTAACATAAGCATATTTGACCTCGTACCTCAATTATTTTGGTAATTATGAGATTTGTTTAGTAAATTAGAAAAAACAGAACCCACAAAACCCTTTTTTAATAAGAAAAACACATTATATTTCAGTAAAATATTAAAATAGGATGTAATTAAGTATGTGCTCTATTATGGTGTAATGTTAATTTTTATAAATAATATTTTTCTTTGGCGTAGTAAAATTTGAAACTTAGTGAACTAATTAACATAAGCGTATTTGAACTCGTACCACAAAATTAAGTTCGGGTCATAAAGCTAAAAATTGACCGAGTGACAGCTCAAAACTAGGGAAAATTGTGTAGGAGCACTTGTAAATCAACGTACCCCTGTATTTAATTATTGTTCCTTGATATAGAAACACTGAAATTAGTACCTTCGATAGTTTTCTGATGTGAAAAATTGCAGAATTTTACCATAACCAGTCTCGGGATTTATGTTTCTCAGTGTACATTCACGCGGTAATTTACGTGGACACAATCTAGCAAGAAAGAAATACGATTTGTTAAACTGAGCTTGCTTATAATGAAAAATATATTTTCGATGTAATATACAAACTAATGAAAACTAGATTGAACTTGCCCTAAACTCGTTGATATATAAGTATGCAACCTTTTAAGTACAAGATGAAATCATCGTCTTATGGCAGCATATCAGACAGAAATTGAACTTATATAACACTTATATTAAATTCGCGGAATCTACTTGGGTCTTACAGCAAATGAAGAATCTATTTTGGGATTTAGGAACGTGATTCAGATAGTAATCATGTTGATGGAAAAAATTACCATGTTGACATTATGTGGAAGTTCTTCGTTCTTACATGATTTACAGGTTACGTTATTCACTAGCAATATACAAAAAAGGATAATAACTCAATCTTCAGATTACTAATCCCAGTCTCTCTTTGTAACAGATAATAATAATGATATTATTATTATGTTCACTCCTCTGAGTTTTTCATACCAACGTTAGCTGATGGTCTTTCGCTGAAGTCTGAGTGAAAACAAGTCTCCAGGACTCTTCTGAGTATTCTAGCCGATTCCAGCAATGCAGTAGTCTGGATGGTCTCAATACTTTCGGACCGTTCCAAGTGCACTAACTACAATTGGTATCCCTTTGACCCTCATATTGCACAGCTTTTTAAAATTCTCTAGCAAGGTCCAAGTATTTGTCCATCTTTTCGTTTTCCTTTATCTTCACCCTGTGATCTGCTGGAACCGCAAAGTTCCATTATTATTATTATTATTATTATTATTATTATTATTATTCATCATCATCATCATCATCATCATCATCATCATCATATGTATAGATAGGTTGATATGCCATAAAATAAAGAAACCAAACCAGGAAAATGATTTAGAATTACATAAATATTTATCTATATGAAGAACTTATGAAACAGGCTCAAGATTTATAGAGTCAACAACCCCTCCGCTCAAGCAGTATGCGACAATTTCTTAACAGGTGTGAAATCAGAGTTTTCCTTCTCTTAGACTGGTTGTCTAATCAAAGTTAAAAAGACAAGTCTACCCTAAAATTTACCCATGAATGGTGGAAGAATAGTTTGATTGATACCTTTCCCAAACGTATGTAAAAAGCAAACATATTCATCCGGGATTTGAACTCGTCTGACAGTGTTCATTTCCTACTACGGTACCCGTTACACCACGTCGCTACATAGAGGTTTAAGAATCAAGTTAGTATCTCCATAAAGTTGCAGTTATTCCTTTTTATTATTGGTACTTACAAAGTGACATCTATTTATTAGCTCAGTATATTGAATTTTTAGCAATCTCTGTAGTTGATACATTATTGATAGTTGAGAAGACACAAGAACAGCAATTTGTAAATTTCAGAGAATTACAAATCGAAATTTAAAATTGGAAAGACCATATATTTTCAGATAATCAATGTCTGGTATTTTTTCTTTTTTTTTTAAATTTTTCATACAGATTTTATTTTGGCGTTTCCCCCTCAATCTGCTGTTTCCCATTTCATCAATTAATTAATCATTATTTTGTACATCTCTCATAAATGTCAATTCATAATTAATTATCCCTAAAGGAAAAAAATCCTCATATATATATATATATATATATATATATATATATATATATATATATATATACGGCACATGTGTATATACATATGTACTAGTAAATACACACACGTTATATAACACGTGTGTGTATATATATATATATTTGCGAGTATATATAAAAAATGTAATATATATACATATTTGCGAATATATAAAGCATGTAATATATATATATATATATATATATATATATGTGTGTGTGTGTATGTGTGTGTGTGTGTGTGTGTATGTGTGTTAAAGGGAAGAGAAAACTGGAAATGAATATAACAATATCTAGAACAATAACAATTGAAAGCGAAGAATGGGCAATGAAAGATGATTTATTGATATCTGAAAAAATATATTTGTCGACACTCAGTGTTTCGATTGATATTTACTGTATCGAACATATATTCAAAATTAATATGTATCTGATATGAATCACAAATCTTCAGGAAAAAAGTTGATATTTGTTTTGTCCTGTAGAAAATATTTGAACATGTTCTTTGAACAAATTATTTGTAGTATCAATCTTAATTCCTCATTTTAGCCCAGCCCACTAGAAAAGGGGGATAGAATTCATCTACTGCACGTCTGCAGATGGATAAGAGCCCCTCCAATGAGGTCCGTGGGTGGTGACCCGTGATGTTTCGTGACTGATCAGTCCATAAAATGCAACATTCCTCTTTGCCACTTACTTGGGCTAGAGGGTCGGTCAGATATTATCCTTCCAATCAATTACCTGGTCACATCAAGCCCTAGCACCAATATGATTGTCCGGTCGTAATGTTCCTATAGCAAACGCCCTAAGATTCTTATCATATATGTGCTAGAAGGCGATGGCTGAGGATTTTAGTATATTGTGTATGACCCTAAACTCCATCTAATGGTGGAGTTCCAATTTTGGAGACCTGGGAAGATTCACAGCTATTACTGGGAGATTCATAGCTATTACTACCGGGTTTACCTAAATCTGGTGTGGTAGTACCCATTAGGGTACCATCTATGCTTTAAATTGATGAGAAATATGAGTTAAATTGTGAATATCCAACAATAACGAATAAAACGTCTTCGGCATAAAATACTCCTCGGGTTGTCATCCCGTAATATCGAACCAACCTTCTAAGTATTCAAAGTGATCTCAATAGTAATGAATATGATCAACTCCTGTTAAAAGCAAAGGTTCCCGCTAGAACACTGAAGTTAAACACCCGTGAGTTTGTTCAATACTTAGATGGGCACCACTTAAGCAATAGAAGGTACTGTAAACATATTTAAACATATCTGTAAGGTACTGAAAAAGCTATGTGTTTGCCATATCGAAACAAATAGCTATGAAGTTAAACAAATCAAAATGACACGATTCAGCATGTAATGACCCGAAAACTGTTGATATGCCGTAAAACAAAACAATTAACCCCAAAATACCAGTTATTATTCCTTTTATTTTAAAATATTTCTCGAAATAACCATAAGAACAAATTAGATTCCTAATATCTGCGTTATTCAGACTATTGTCCTCATCTTCATTGTTATCTGTACGATATTCGGCCGATATGCCCTCCAGTCTTCTTCAGGTATTTCTTGTCGGATTCTGAAACCTTCTTGTAACCGGGAGCCATCACGGTACTTCGAACCTAATCCTTTATTCCGTCCACGGTGGTATCCTGTTCACATTCCGCTAACCATAGCTGGGATAGAGGCATTACGCTGTGGTAATTATTATTCTGTTGCTGCTGCTTGATCCGGATTGAACCTGCAATCTAGAGATAACTGTCACTTAGAATTGTCTTAACCTAACTCCCTTATCCGCTAGGCCATGTGTCCAATTGGTTCCTGAGTCCGAGAAGATTCCCAAGTCCGACAACGAATACCTAAAGAAGTCCGGAGGATATAACAATGAAGATGATGACAATAGTCCGAATAACGCAGATAATTGTAATCATCAAGCCTCATCTCAAACATTCAGAGAAATAGTATATTCCTAATGTGTTATCAGAGTACAAATTTCTACTTAAAATCTCAAGTATGCATATTTGATACAAGTTTGTAAAGGAGGAGTCAAAATTCTGTTTTTCTTATCCACTTAGTTATTTTTTAACTGAACAAAGAAAAAAATTAAATATTCCCATACACACAATCGGTTAAATTAGCTATATATCCTGAATATTAATCTATGCAATGAGAGCGCGTGGTGTAATTGCTAAAGTCGTAGGAAATAGATGAAGAATAATCAAACTAAGTCCCACTTACCGTCGAATTAGTAAGACACAGCAACAAGCGGTTGTAACTTAATACAATTCAGTCTTGTTGCAATTCTAATGCAGAATAACAAGGTATTTATAAAACTCCACAATATCATAGAAACCAAGCAGCCAATCAGAACTCAAGGAATGGAATCACCTAAATGCATGGATGGATCATTCTTGATTTCTATAAATACCAACTGTCTTGCACACTGCTTCAGTTGTGCTTAGCTAGTTGCTGTTATTCAAACCAACAGTAGACTAACTGACTTCAATAGTTCCGAGTTCAAATGCCAAACTAGGCTGATTGAATCTCACGTAGCGCTAATATCCTTTAGGAAAGGTATGCATCCAACTACTCTACCTCCAGCTATAGGTAAATAGTAGGGCAGACTGGATGCTTTAACATTGGTTAGGTAACCAGTCTAAGATGGGAAACTCTGGATTCTAGCCTGTTTAACTCTGCTTAAGAAATTGACCTTGTGTGATATCCTGCTTCTGGTGGTATGGGGTTGAACAAACTTGTTAAACTCCACACAAAAATTGACCTTGTGCCACATCTTGCTTGTGTGTAGGGGTTGGTAAATATATATCAAATGACGTCCATTTTTAAGTGAAATAGCCTCATAGTAATGCATTAGCTTTTATCTACAGTATTTTGTATGTCATTGTTTCCAGAGTGAATTATATATAGGTAAAAAGTGTACCAATGCCAGTCTATGTAAAGGTGTCAGCCAAGATAATGTTATGTTTAATATTTTCGAATCTGTGTTATCGCTATCATAAAACACCTCTTACAGATGCCTCACTCAAAGTAATAAAACGAAAATATTCATAATGCAGTCTTTTTCTGGAGGTAAGAATTCAACTACATTTTCTGTTTTTTTTTTATGAATAAAGCCGGAAATAAACTGCAATCTTTGGCTAAAAATGGTAAGAGAATTTACAAGAGCAAATAAAGGTAACCGATTTTATGATTCTAATAACTGACACTCTTGTAACTTTGCTTGAGATTCTTATGGCTATCCAAATATTTGGATTTACTAACACCTTCACACGAGCCCGATGTGACACTATATCAGTTCTTATGGGGGCCTCCCAAATAACTATTGGTTTAAAGCTCTTTTCCATCGTCTTCAAACTTGTATATTACAAAGGAACCAGAAAGAAGTTTGGTTTGGTTTGTTTTGTTTTACGGCATATCAACCTCAGTGGGTCATTTAATGCCGATAAAGTTTTGAAATAAATCAATTCTTAATGGATAAGACAATTTCTTTTATACATACATTTTTCTATTTAACCCATAGATGGGACCCTAACAGGTACTACCACTCAGAGTGGACCAGGGAGCAATGGTGATGAAGGGGTGCTCCACATTTTTCAAATCTCCAAAACTGGAACCTCACCATCAGATAGAGTTTAACGTCATTCCCAGGACATGTAGACCCGCAGCCACTGCCTTCTAGCACCCATATGATAAAAAGGGGTTGGGGCTTGCCATAAGGGCAATAGGGTTGGGAAAATCATATAGGTGCTAGGGCTTGGCGTGACCAGCCGATTGATCGGAGGGGGCCTCTTCGACCACCCGTCTAGCCCAAGATAGGGCCAAAGTGGAGTATTGCATGTCATGAACTGCTCATCCACCTGGGCTCTATCCTTAAGCATCACGGGTCGCCACCCACGGCCAACAGGTGGTCCCATTGGGGGAGTCTTACACCTCTGCAGAGGTGCAGTCGGTGCATTCTACGGCCCCAGCCGACAGGGAGGCAGAAAGAAGTACACCAGAAATACCACTAAAAACAAAGGTCCAATATATTATCATAACAATGTTGCATTTAAAAATTTAAATTAAATTTAACTTTTGTTCTATGAACTAACCTTTTGAATTCAACCTTAAAATGGTCATACAATGATATTCAGGGTCAGTTAATTAATCAATAATATATAAATATTTATATATGAAAAGTAAAATGGATATGAATCCGACAGTATGTGTAGAAGGTTTGTAGAAAAAAACAAGATGTTAATAGTTTTGCTGACAGAATCTGTTTCGACCATATAAAGCGGTCTTTATCAAAGCAACTATGTATAATAGGAAAGACGAAATAAATAGATCGTTAATCACGAAGTACAAAACGCTCTAGATCAGGGCCAGAATTTTCAAAAAGAAATTTTAAATGCGTATTCTATGTTAAAAATAAAATACATTTTATTTGTTTTTAAATTAGAAGCATTTTTATCATTAAAAAAGCTCAAAAGAGTTTGAAGTAAAAAGTGTATAGAAATATCAAAATGTTCAAGAATATGTTCCAGCTACAAAAGTTTTAAAATATAATTTATTTCGTCTTTCCTATTATACATAATTGCTTTGATAAAGACCGTTTTATAAGGTCGAAACAGATTCTGTCAGCGAAACTATTAACATCGTTTTTTTTCTACAAACCTTCTACACATTTATATATGTATATTTACAAAAACCTCAACACAAGGAGAATGTAACAGAAAGTCAATTTTTAAGCGGAGTTTAACTGACTTGAATTAAGAGTTTTCTTTCCCCAGGATCAGTTGACTTCCAAAGGTTAAAGATACCAGTTCAACCTAATATTTACCCATAGCTGCAGGGAGAATAGGTTGATGTATAAATTTCCCAAGTGTGTTAGGGCTATATGAATTGCAAACATCCACGCCCAGGATTTAAAGTCATGATGACAAATTTACTAAGAAGATAATCATTACACGACGAGTGACAGTTCTTTGCCTATGCAATCTTCAGACCATCTCAGTCTGAAGATCGCATATACGAGAAACTGTCAGTAGCCGGGCGTCATTGACTATGTCCACGCTACCTTACATTAGACATAAATGCTCTATACATGATATTGAGTACTGTTATAAATATAATGAAAAGTGGATATACTTCCACGCTGTCCGACTGATACCAACAGCAGGCCATTATATATATATTATATATATATATATATATATATATGCATATGCGTCGGCTAGTGGTTAGAGTCGTGGGAAATGGACTCGTTGATTAGAGATCAATTCCTAGACGAAGCTGTTGGCATTTCACAGAGCTAATACCCTTGAAAAATGAATCCGTATATTCTCCCTCCAACTATGGGTTAAATAGTAGGGCAAACTACGCACTTCAGCCTTGGGTAGGTAACAAGTCTAGGAGAGGGATAACTCTGAATTCAAAATTCCCTCCAGCTATGGATTAAATAGTAGGGCAGACTGGGCCCTTCAGCCTTGGTTAGGTAACCAGTCTAGGAGAGGGATAACTCTGAATTCAAAATTCCCTCCAGCTATGGATTAAATAGTAGGACAGACTGGGCACTTCAGCCTTGGGTAGGTAACCAGTCTAGGCGAGACTGAATTCCAAATTCCTGAGGTTGGTCGTTGATTGGGTTTGTGGCAAACCATGATGCACCAATTCTTTCCTATCGACTGTGCCAAAAAGTGTGGATGGACCAACACAAGCCTTCACCACAATAAACAAATCACTGTGTGGATGTTTATTGTATGAACACTTCTACGTCGATCGAAGGGAGAGTCCATCATTATATATATATATATATATATATATATATATATATATATATATAATATAGGTGGTGGGATGGCCTACTATCGGCATCAGGTAGACAGCTTTTTCACTAGGGCTGGACGAGGAGGATATGTGCATAATTATTATGTTGACAATAATAGAAATCTCTCTCCCCCTCCATATATATATATATATATATATATATATATATATATATATATATATATATATATATGTGTGTGTGTGTGTGCATATATTGATAGATAGATGTATTTCTCTGAATGTTTGAGACGAGGCTTGATTTGTACTATCTGCGTTATTCGGATTAGTGTCCTCATCTTCATTGTTATTTATACAATGTTTCGGCCGATGTGCCCTCCGGCCTTCTTCAGGTATTTCTTGTCGGACTCGGGGACCTACCTGAAGAAGGCCGGTGGGCGCATTCACCGAAACGTTGTACAGATAACAATGAAGATGAGGACAATAGTCAGAATAACGCAGATAGATGTATGTTAACGATTATTGAAAACATGTTAATTATTCCCATATTTTCAAAAATAACTTGAAAAAAAATCAACGGCAAAACTCGCGTTGGTAGTAAATCGACGTGACAGAGGCTGTCTTTATGTAAATATTAAATAATATATATTTCTCTTAGTGACAAAGCTTTATCTGGTATGATATGCTTGTCTTAATGTCACTATCCAAACAAAATACATTTTGTAAAGTAGATTTTAGAATATATTCATATTTGAAAACAGAACTTAATACATTTACTAAAACCAAAAAGAAAATATAAAAAACTGCTTCAATATTTATCTCTCTTTCTCTCATATATATATAGAAACCTAATTGCCACTTGCTCTCTATCATACAAACCATCAAATTAAGACGAATAAGACATGGTAGACACAGCTGGAGAATCAAGAGAGAACTCATAAGTGACGTTCTTCTGTGGAACCCTGCACATGCGCTAGCCTGTGTAGAGTGTCCAGCAATTAACTAAGTTTATCAGCGGATTTTGGATGCTGTACTGAGGACTTATCAGGGGCGATGACCGATAGGTATGGTTAATGACAGATTGTCATGAATGTGAGTGCGACCTGATGATTATGATGATATCAAAGAGAACAAAAGTGCACATGGAAGAACAATCGTTAGAAATTATCGCTGAATTTTTTGTCGAAATTCAATTTGGAAAATTTAATGTATACAGTAAAGATGTACTGAATGATGCATACATTTATTGTATAATAGAAATTGTGGGTTCTATGTAACACAAAGGGAAACAAATAGTTAATGAAATAATTACATTTGACAAAAATGCATTTAGTAAAATGTAGGCGTGTATGTGTGTGTGTGTTTTAGTGTGTATGTGAATGTGTAAAGTGTAAACTGAAATATGTCAACATTTATAACACCTATCTATCAACATATTCAGAATCCTAGTTCAAATATAAACGTATTTTAACCACAAACTGAATGCTTGATAGCTCAATGTTTCCCTATAGACGGGATCTATGAAATTCCAACTGTCAATCCCACCAATCAGGAAGACAGACTGACAGACATCAATAGACATAGTTGAATATGAATAGTCTGAAAGAAATATGTACAAACTCAGATATGAACAAATATATATATATATATATATATATATATATATATATATATATAGCTAGATATGTCTGGTATGACAAAGATAAATAAAGCGATTGAAAAAGTGTTCTACAGACGGAAACAAATATATTGTCAGTTTACTTTTGTTCTATAGAAAACCTTTACCCAATTCAAATCATTTTAAATGTCTTTTTGAACGCATACCAAGAACCATAACTCCTCCCAATTTCTGTCTTTTTTTCTCCAGAAAACATTGCTTTACCCTTTACATTGTATTTAGGCAATGCATATATATATATATATATATATATATATATATATAATAAATGACTGAAACAATCCTAATAATACTTACATTCTATTAAAAGTACATATACATATATTATCTTGTAAGAAAGTATGTACTCACAAATCAAGACTATTAAATAGTTTTATCTTCACGTCGATATTTAATCGTATATACCTAACTATATAGATTTTACTATTTGCAGTAGCCTTTATTTCAAATTATACCTTAGTTAATAATTATAATATTATGTCTATTCATTATAATGCTTAATTTATTCTTCTAATACTTCAGTGTAGTGTATATGCTTGCTCAAAACAACGATATTTGTTGCCTGTCAATAGAAGATTATTAAGTAGTGTGTATAGATTCCAGTCAGAGTCCCGAAATGTGGTTTGTTAAATACAAGGACAATGTGAAAGTCATTTCCAAATGTGGTCAAACACGAGTCAGAACGAGGCTACACACTTTAGTTCTCTAAACACAGAGATGCATAATCTTTCTTAGAATGTATTACTTGAGGGTATTTTTAATATCTCTCTTATGCAGTACCAAATTTGAAATATTTGTTTCTGTTAATTAATATGGCAGGTTTTGACATAATTATACTTAATTTATTATGATCTACAGTTAACTATGATGATATAAAGAATTAACCAAGACCATTTTCATAGCAATGTTTAAAGACATAATGATATTATTTCTGTTCCCCACGACAAGTCTATCGATTGCATAAGCGACTGTATAGTAATAGCAAGAGAAGTAAAACCAGTCCCTTAATCTACCTATGGTCCATAAACTCTGAAGGTTATCGTCATTTATAATATTGCATAAAATTAAGGTCTCAATAATTATCTTGTTTGTATTTTAGAAATATATTTTACTTTGCCAAATCAATGATTACAAATTCTCTTAATATAAAAATCGCGTAGGTGTTTAGTTTTTGGAGTGTGATGAACGTTTACTTCCTCTGAAGAATAAGGACCTTTTCATTTGTGTAGTACTGATTTTTTGTATGATTTTCTCGTTTCTTTTTTCTTTATATATTTGGTCTCTTATTTTGTTTTAACGGTATATCAACCTTAGTCAGTTATTTAAAGCCATCCTTGTAGAAGAAAAGTAATGGTACTCTTTATCCCATAGCTGTGGGAATGGGGTTATGTATGCCTTTCCCATAGGTACATGTCTGAAAGTGAACGTATTAGCCCGACTGGAGTTCGAACTCGCTTGATACGATCACAGAACAGTATACGCCACGGGGACTCTCCAACTTTTTTTTAGAATTTTTTTAAAGGATTAATAAGTTGTGAACGTAATTATTTAAAAAAAAAAATAGGTATGCATGTGTTTATTTAAAATGATTTTTTTTTGCTGGTATGAATATATAAGGATTTATATTATGAGCATCAAATGATTTAGTGATGATTGCATAATACGTGGCTGTGTATGAAGAAAACGGATTCTAAAAACAGTAGTCACGTACAGAAATATTAAAAACTAATTTGAAGATTTTATTTTATTAGCGGGATTTGCTTGAATTCATGCAGTTCACTAGCAATAATATATGCATGTATGTGTGGGTGCCTGTGTTCATCCATGTAATTGGGCGCATTTCTTATTATGTATCTAATATAGTTCAATTTAGATCCTTCAAGTTTAATAATGTGTAGAATTATGTGGTTAAAGTCATTTTCCTAACACCAAATTCAAATTAGTCGACCTGGTTTGTACGTACGAGAGAAAAGAGATTAACTGATGAGACAATAATGAAAGGAGGGTGCATTGAAAAGTTGAAAGAGTGGGATAAGAGAGACGGAGAGGGAAACAGATAATATATGAGAAAGGAAGAGAGAACCAGTGATAAAGAAATAGACGGACCTGTTAATGGACAAATGGAGAATAAGTGTATGAACAAGATAGAAAGCAAGTGAACGGATATATATATATATATATATATATATATATATATATATATATATATCCGTTGATAATTACAAAGACGCGGATGTATTAATGAAAATATTAGAGATAATCTAGGAAAGGATGAGAGTTTAAAATACATATATACAAACAAACAGACAAACACTAGTACTTTTTTTATATTCATATTTGAAAAAAAAAAAAATTTACTAACACCGATGAAAAGAAAATATTTTAAAAACCTGCTTCAAGTATTTAGCGCTACTATATATATATATATATATATATATATATATATATATATATATATATATATATATATATATATGTGTGTGTGTGTGTGTGTATGTGTGAATAAATAGGCCTTGAGTACCATGGGTATCGTGGTTTGGACCATATACATATATATATATATATATATATATATATATATACACACATACAACTTTAGACAAGTCTTACAGTATTTTTTTTCTTTTGGCCATTTTAATAGTATCGACTGATTATTTTTATGAGGGGCATATGATTTGGTCTTTTTTTAATAATTTTTTTCTCCAGGCGAAAGTTTGTATTGTGTAATTACATACTATAAACCATGGAGTTATTTTATACTGTCGGAGTTTATATATATATATATATATATATATATATATATATATATAACTCCGACACGATTAATGTAAATCTAAACATACACAATAAAAGCATGATTATCTGTGCACGTGTATGCATGCGTGAACAATCTCACAGTGAAATGAAATCTTAAGTAATCGCAGAAGAAACATATCCAGGTGTCCACCTACATGTAACAGGTGCACGAATCCGCAATTGCATATAAAATTGCCCATCGAAAGACGAGCAAATATCTGTGTTCGTTTCTACCTGTGAGTTCTATGCGCTTGTAAGTAAGTAAGTGTCTATGCGATATATCTTCACACAGATCACACAGGTATTCATAAACGGGCACAACAAAAAATGCTGACAATGATACGAGAGAATCCTATTCTTGCGAGGGTTGAACTCACATTTCAAAGTTTCAATCGTTTCAGCCCGTTGTCCTCATTATACATACACGTAACCTTATTGTTTAGCAAACCATTTCTGTCAGACATCGAACTCAAATGATTATATAAATATATTTACCAACCCCTCTGCACGAGCAGGATGTGACACAAGTTCAATTTCTTAAGCGATATTTAATAGGTTTGAATTCAGAGTTTTTCTACTCCTAGACTGGTTACCTAAGCTAAAGAGCCCAGTCTTTCTATTATTTACCCATAGTTGGAGGGAGAGTAGTAGGATGCATACCTTCCCCAAAAGTAATTAGCACTTGTGAAACGCAAACAACCTCGTCCAGGATTTGAACTCGGCTTAACTCCATGACCTACGACTAACCATTAAATCACGCGCGTCCAAATGGCTATAAATAGAATTCTTTGGTTTCATTGAAAAAATACTTAATGTAAATCTAACCTGAGGCTGGTACAAGATCAAAAGGATGATGTACTCAATTAAGATCAAAGTTATTTACCAACAGAAATGGACAACTAGGAATTTGATAAAGAGGTGGAAGGGTGCGGAACTGCGGTGGTCTATGCATGCATGTACTTTTTTTGTACTTTTTGACACCTTGTATTCGGAAGAAAAAAAACAACTTTCCATTCATTCTTTTTTTTCAGAAAACTAGGTGTATCAAAAAAGTACCAAGTTTAAAGCTGTATTTACCAAGATAGAAATGAAGAATGAATGGAACGTTATTTTTTTTCAGAATACAAGGTGTGTCAAAAAGTACAAACAATATCGACACTTTTTCGACACCTTGTCTGTATACGTGAGCTCTAATATATAAAAGGTAGAGGTTAAGATGTAATGTTCATACTTTCAGGTGAACATTTTATTAAAGGAAAAAGCGTATACATCTACCTAATTTCATTTAATAATCAAATACTGATAACATAAATACATACATATACATAAATATATATGCATACACACATATATATACTCATATTTACATATAAGCATAAGTACACATATATGCGTATATACACTCATAATACATGTATGCACATATATACATACATCTATGCAAATATAGATATGTGCATACGTATACGCACACAGATATATGTATATATTTATGAACACACTTATGTACACATGTGTATGTGTCTCTGCATATATATATATATATATATATATATATATATGTGTGGTGTGTGGGTGTGTGTATGTATGTATGTATGTATGTATGTATCTATTCTCCAGAAGTATACTTCAGATTATAAACTTTCTTGGTTAAATTAAACAGAAATGCAAAGTTATATTAACTTTGTCTCAACGGATTGTACAAATATATCAATTATGTTGTAGTGCATGATATGAAAGGGTATAATACCCATACATTAACTTCAATAAACATTATATATATATATATATATATATATATATATATATATCTCGAATGAATACTTCTACAAGTTTACAGTTATGATATAAATGTCCGTTCATATGAGCCTGCTTGTTGAGCGCGTAATATCATCTGCGAGTGACTGAATTCCTTTGTGTACTATCTGTATGACTATGTGAGTTTTCCTGTGTGCAGAGTGAACACCAAGGGAAAAAATCACTAATATTTGTGCAGCAGATAAGTCCCCCAACACTATCACTTTGAAAGCCAATTTGGCAAATTGTAGAGAATCTTGGGAGATTGGTTTACACGTTGAATTCGTTTGCCATGACAATAATGCATTGTCTTCAAAAACCTGTGAGAATGCTTAAAGATATGTTCTACTATAAAGACCTGTTGGTATACCACAGTATGATATTTTAATCATTACAACGTTTGACATGTTTAATTAAGAGCTATTGCAAAATATTTACATATGTAAGAAGTATAAAAATTTTGATTAACTCTCACTTTTCTTTGTCTTTCCTATTAATCTTTTCATTATGCTCAATTGAAACAGATTTGCGTTATCACTTCCGCGTGCTCATCACCTCTCCTTTCTTATATTTTTGTGTCTTTTTCTTCTTTATAATAAAAAAAAGACGTGTCTATTATTTAGCTGAGTTGACGACACTCATGAGATAAGATTTAGGCGGATATTTAACACCAGATAATCAGGATTTACATTTTGCATTCGATATTGGACGTCTTGGACGGACTTATTCTTAACCAGAGGGTGTTTGCAAGATGATAACGGTCGTACAATTAAGGAACCCGAATATTGATATATAGGTAACGTTGGAATGGATAAACCAATGTAAGCACTTTCTGTTTTTGACAAGATTGTGCAAGCATTTTTCAGCTTCTATACATTAACTCAAGTTAGTTTGGTTATCTGGCACAGAAAGAGTCAATGCAGATGAAAGTGGCAGTAGTTACGGTAACACGGTATTAACTTCATGTCACTAAGCTTAATGTAAGGTATACATAAGATTTTAATAGTTTTTTTTTTTAATGAAATAGGTTTTTTTGTTTTTTTAAATAGACTTGGCCATTATTTTTGTCCTTGGCGCGTATTGAATAGCTACAAGAGCTTCGTTGGAGGAGTAACACGAATTGGTGCAGTAGTCGTAGTGGCAGGGTTAGTGGATGTCATGATAAGTATATGAGGTTGGGAGGGAGGGATACAAAACATTGGCTTCCTATACAATTATTTTTATGTCTTTTTGTTTTACAATCAT
This sequence comes from Doryteuthis pealeii, assembly GCA_023376005.1. Taxonomy (NCBI): domain Eukaryota; kingdom Metazoa; phylum Mollusca; class Cephalopoda; order Myopsida; family Loliginidae; genus Doryteuthis; species Doryteuthis pealeii. Next base: position 83,361,498 of record CM042149.1, read on the forward strand.
GTCAATATGGGAAAACATGATGGAGTAGATGAGAGTAACGTCCGGGTCTTTTGCAAAAGAGTAAATGAAAAGAAAAAAGAAAATTCGAAAATAGAGAGTAAGGATTATTTTCATTCAAATCCTGACCGGACAAATATAGCCAAACCCCCCACCCCACGACCACAAAGCCCCAAAAGTAGCCGTTCTACGAGAACATACTTGTTCAACTTGTTTTTTTCTCTTCGTGTGTAGGAAATACTATTTAAACAAGCGAAAATAGCATAACTACCTTATATATATATATATATATATATATACTGATGTTGATATAATGAAATGCACGATTCCGTATATATCCCTTGTCAGTAATATTAGCGCACAGCCAAAAACTGATATAAATCATGGCAAATAATACCTTCATTTTCAAATGATATTTCAATGAGATCTGTATGATTCATAAAAGTCTTATTTCATTTTTATTGTGAGGATTACAAAAAATCTTACACAATCTTACACAGACATGCACACATACATAGATAGGCAGACATGCACGTACATACATGTGCAGATATCTTTGTATATGGACAGTTATCGAAGAGTCTCTCTCTCTCTCTCTCTCTCATTATATATATATATATATATATATATATATATAATGTATCTGTATTCTGTCTTGATCTCTGTATACACACACATACCGGCACACAGACGCGTGTGTGTGTGTCTGTGCCTGCATTTGTATATTCACATTGATAAATAATTGTCTTAAAGTACGCATGTGTATTGGCGTCTCTCTATATCACTCTCTTATCTCTCACTGTATATAATTCTGCATACATATCTCTCCGTGCATATCGTATATATATATTACCAAACCCTCTGAACCACCAGAAGTCTTATGCAGAGTTTAACAGCTTTGAATGCAGAGATTTCCTTCTTCTAGACTGGTTTTTTAAACCAAGGTTAAAGTACCCAGGCTGTCCTACAATTTGTACATAGCTTGAGTGAGAATAGTCTGATGCATACCTTTCTAAAAAGTTATGCGATATGTATAC
>CM042149.1:83365031-83367531 GCA_023376005.1 Doryteuthis pealeii
TTTAATAGCTGCTCCGATATTTTTTCGAGAAGGAAGCTCTCTTTAAATTCTTTAACTTTCATAAAAGCATACGCCCACGCAGAAACTAAGAAAACTACCCTGTTTAACACTGAACAGCGGCACCAAAACATGCGTTTATAATGATCAGTTTAATAATATATGGGGTCATTGATAAAGATAAACTATCAACCCTATTAATGATTTAAAAAAACTGTTTTAGTGTGTCCCCTATACCATATTCACTCCTCTCTCACCCTCCCCACTCTCTCTCACACACGCACACACACTCTCTTCCTCTCTCTCTCTCTCAGACGTTTCGGAATTAAATTCCGATCATTTGATACTTATGGGACTTTAAGGCTTAATTTTTCCTTTGTCCTTGTCATTTATTTTAATAGATAACTTCCTATTAAAGAAATCCACGAAATCTTCCCCAAAATCAAGGCCATGATCAACAGCAAAATATATTTTAATGTTTGAGAACCTATCACAAAAAAAAAAACGTGATAAAAATAAAGAAAAATTTAAGAAAAATGAAAACGACTCCCTGAAAATAATAAATAATAATAATAGTTGTAGTAATAATAATAATAAAAATAATAATAATAATATTGTTTTAATAAAAAAGTCTTTTTCAGAAATGAAAAAAATGCGACAGAAAGCACATTCACTTAAGCTTTTACAGAAAAGGGAAATAAGCTTCTATTTATTTTTTTTTTCAACAAAAACAAACAAAAAAATAATAATGCGGAAATTAAAGAAAATAAAAATCAAAAAAAGGAAAGGAAAATAAATAGATAAAAATTTTGAAAAAAGGCAACAAGAGCGAAAGTGTTTTTAACAATAACAACAGCAGCACCACAAAATCGGATGAGGTACAATAATAACAACAACCGATACAGGGAAGGATCAAAGACAGGACGGGAAGGTCGGACAGGTAGGGGAATAATAATTGTTGCACAGGTAGGAAGGTAGGCAAATAGGCAGATATAGATATGGAAAAAAGGATGTCTGGGTAGATGGCAGGGTAGGAAATAGGATTATTTAGTAAGTGTGTTTTTTTTTTATCCTATTGTTTTTTTTAATTGTTTTTTTTTTTTTTTTGCTTTTATTTTTTAAAATTTATTTTTTGCTTTTTTCGTTTTTTTATAGTCGCTAGGACGGGCAGCCGGTTGTGCGTTGCTGCTAGTATAACACCAACAACGGCAAAGTACTTAGTAACAGTAGGGGGTCACAAGTCCGGAAAATTCCTCTTAGTCGTCTTGTAAAATCCGGGCAACGACCGTGGAGGTGTCTGTGGCGATGTTGATAACGGTGGTAGAGATAAGGGTGGCGACAACCGCCGTGCTGGTTACGCTGATAAGGGCGGTAGTGTTAAGCGGCATAGGTGAGAATAACGATGAAATTTCAGTTGTCACCGTCTTGTTCGCTTGAGTCCATTCGAGCGGGCCGACCCCATATCCCCAGCGCCGCATGACTTAACCAAGCAGAGCCCTGGCCTTAGCACACGGCTTTGCTTAGCTTTTTTATACTGGTCTGTATACAACAGCACACTAGAACCAGTACTAACTGACTGGTCTGAATACAATGACGGAAAGTATTATTGGTAACGAGAGGACTTTTTCTTTATCTTTGATAAGCTGAAACTGCTTTTTGTTGTTTTGTTTTTAGAAACGGACACGGTTCTTCATTTCTAGTTTCACTTTCCTTCTGGTCCGTCTTGCTCTCTATACTCTATTTCGCGTATACTCTCCTCTTCCTGCTTCTCTGCACTCCTCCTTCTCTATTTGACTATTTTTCACCCCTCTGCCCATCTTTACCTCACACCCTCACTCATTTGGAGTTTATATCTAGACAAGATTTGAAAGGGAGTGGATGGTAAAGGAATAGAGGTGGAGGGAGTAAAACAAAAAAAGAAACAAAACAAAACAACAAAACAAAACAAATAAACAAATATTTTATAACCAAAACCTAAACTCTTTAATAACAGTTTTTATTTCATTTAACCACATTATTAAATACTAAACGATAATTAATTTACTCCGTTTATATTTCTCAATTGTTCAGACTTTAAACCGTCCACTTTGTGTTTAAACAACATTTCTGTCCACCCTCTATCAATCTCCATACTCTCTAACGCTAGATGCAGATGTAGAGGGAAGTGTAGTCTCTAGTAGTAGTCGTAGTTGAGAGAACTAAAGCGGACAGTCTAAGAGAAGGAGGTGGGTAGGGAGAGCATCGAGGAGAACGCGCTGCGATAAAACGGGGAGGGACTGATACAGCGGTTGCTTATGAACGAGGAAGATGATGGATCTCTCACTTGTCTTGCTAAATGCTTGTCGCTAGTATTAATCCGTCGGAAAAGCAGAAGAAGAAGAGACGATAGAAAAGAAAGCCGAGAAGGCAATTTACCGTGAGCACACCACAAGTGTTTTAGAATAGGAGAATACTTCACCGAGTCAAAAAAAAAAAAAAATACTCATTCCTACACATTTAGGAG
>CM042149.1:83372531-83433996 GCA_023376005.1 Doryteuthis pealeii
TGGTACTTTTAAATCTTTGGCTCCTATAAGTGAGCTAAAGGTCGCGTATTACAATAATTATAGGACTTTATTTGAATAGATTGAACTTTGAAATGTCCCATCCTATGGGTAAAATACCAAGAACATGTGGTACAGTCGTGTGGGGAACTTGACAGACAAACAGTTAAACAGCAAACTACAGGAAGCCATGTTGCTGTAAGATGTAACTAAGTGGGAATTTCAAATCTTATGTTTCGGAAGAAAAATTCATATGAATTTTTTTCCCCAATATAATCATATATATTTGATTAATTATTAATAATTCTTCAAACTCGAAATGTAAAATGATTTAAAAGTCTTTTCGTTAATTCATGGCATAAGTAAAAAGTAAATTGGTCGGGGCGGTCGAATGTCGGTATCAGCCAGACAGCGAGGGGGTCTATCTCCTTTTCACTAGCTCTAGACCACGGAGATTGTTTTTAGCGTATAAGGTGGAGCGCTACACCTACAATCAGCTCCTCACATTACCGCACAGATCCCTGTGCTACTCATACGCTGAGTTGGTGAGGCCGGTATCGAACCAGGAACCTTGTGCTTGATATCCGAACGCTCTCCTGACTGAGCTAAATCAGTCCTAAGTATTCTTAAATCGAGAAGTCTCATAATATCATTCAAATGTAAATATTATCATCATCAGGTTGCGTTTACAACATGGATATCCATCTATCTATTGCTCTATCTCTCTTGCCTCGACCCCATCGGTCATCTCTTCTGGTGGGTCTACCCACTGTCATCCAGAATCCGGGCCCAGATGATTGATGTATGTTTTTATTGATCAGCCTACATTGGTTTGCCCATGTGTTGGTGTCCACATGATAACATCGCTTATATATATTTACCAACCCCTCCGCACGAGCAGGATGCGACACAAGGTCAATTTCTTAAGCGGAGTTCAGCAGGTTTGAATTCAGAGTTTTCCTTCTCCTAGACCGGTTGCCTAACCAAGGTTAAAGAGCCCAGTCTGCCCTACTATTTACCCATAGCTGGAGGGAGAGTAGGATTCATACCTTTCCCAACGGTATTAGCGCTAAGTGAAATGCAATTACCACGTCCAGGATTTGAACTCGGGGCGACGAGTCCATTTCCCATGACTTTAACCATTACACCACGCGCTTCCTACACATTCCTAACATCGCTTATAAGTTCGTCTTTGCTCATCCGGCAGTGTCCAGGTTCTCTTGTTCGGCTTATTTAAATGGTTTATGAGAAAGGCTGCAAGTGATTTCATAGCAGCTTTTTTTTTCTGGTGTGTTGCTTACTAGATTTGTTCTATACATCACGCAGTATCCGTTGTAATAACCGAATTATCATACTGTGGTATATCCACAGGTACTGCTAGAATGTTATAAAAGATGTAAGGAAGGGTTAAAACTTTCGACTGAATTTCACGGTTTCACTAGTCAGGTAAGCTAGTCATTTACACGTCTGACATTCGTTGAAACTACAATACACCTTTTCAGTTTTGGAGGTGTGAGGAATATGAAGCACCCCTTTATCACCATTACTCCCTGGTCCACTCTGACCCGGAGTGGTAGTACCTGTTAGGGTCCCATCTATGGGTTAAATAGAAAACATGAGTTTATAAACAAAATTGTATTATCCATTAAAAATGAAATTAATTCGAAAATTTGTTAGCATTAACCATTTTGTTTTACCAATAGAAGTATTCGGCATAAAATAACCCAAGGGGTTGACATGCCGTAAAACCCAACCAACCATGTATGATGTATGTTTTTATCGGTCGGTCTACACTGATTTGCCCATGTGTTGGTGTCCACATGATAACATCGCTTATAAGTTCGTCTTTGCTTGTCCAGCAGTGTCCAGGTTCTCTTGTTTTGTTTATGAGAAAGGCTGCAAGTGGTTGTATAGCAGCTTTTCCTGGTGTGTTGCTTACAAGATTTCTTCTAGACGTCACACATCAGAACTAAGTTTCCATTTCCAATTTTTTATTTTTTACTCCTTTAATAAATTTATTCTATTTTTTACTCCTTTAATAAATTTGATGATTTTACTTTACTTATGATACAAACTCTTTGATGTTAAATTTTCAACTCCCATCCCCTCAGGCAATATTTATTTTACGTCGCCCAGAGGGCGTTGTTTTATTTTGCTAGTAAAAAGTAATAAAATAGAATGTAATGAATTATGTGCTGTAATATGTTTTAATGTTTTTTTTTATAAAAAATATTTGTCTTGGGCGTAACTAATTTGAAAACTTAAATCACTTTAGTGAACATAATAACATAAGCTTATCTGAAGTTCGCTCATACATCAAATTATAACTCAACACAAAGCAAAAAATTAACCTAGTGACTTGTAAGTTGGGATACTCGTAAGTCAATGTAAGTAAAGTAAGTAAAAAGTATAAAGTCGTCGGGGTGGCCTAAAGTCGGTATCAGCTAGACAGCAAGGAGGTATATCCCCCTTTTATTAGTGCTAGACCAAAGAGAATGTTTTGGCATATGAGGTGGACCAGCACACCTACCATCAGCTCCTCACTGTACTGCACAGATCCCTGTGCTATTCAAATGCTGAGTTGGTGAGGGCCAGTATTGAACCTGGAACCTAGTGGTTCTTAGTTGAACACCTTACTGACTGAGCTAAACCGGCTCTTATGTACCACTGTATATATAGCACCCATATAGCTTTATCTCTAAGCGCTTCGTTAGAGTCCAAGAGGCACAGCCTTACATCAGAACTGATACAGAGGAACTATCGCTTTATCTTGTCAGGAAAATAAGATTTTTATATTTAAATCTATAATCTGTTTATAACACCGTGCATTTTCTTTGCGTACATCGATTTATGTAGATGAAATATTACAAGGTATGGGAACTGGTGTCCTAATCTGAAAATCTTACCCCTACAGTGTGGAATAGTCTCCATCTTGTTCAAAACACACAAATACAGTTTTATCCGAGTTTACATAGGGGTTAATTTGTTTTGCTGTCTTCTCTAGGTTCTATAGAAATTATTCTGCTTGTGCAGGTGCAAGAAGCGCCAGACCATTTGCGTAGTCTGCATCCTACAATAAAAAAAACCTACCTTAAACAAAATAAACTTTGAATTAAGTCAACATGTTCTCAAATGCTTATAATTTCCCGCCTATCCTCCTTTCACTATTCCCCGCCCCATCTCACAACTTGTGCCTCTCTCCCACAAAAAATTACTACTGCATCGTTCGTTCGAACCACTACCATTCCTACAACCTCCCTCTACCAATTGTTATTATCTCCCACTTCCTACCTACTACTACTCGTTCTCCTTAAAAACGAGACACGGAACATACCATCAGTTTCCTACCTGATGATGGCAAACTGTATTGCCGAAAGCGCTCGTAATGAAACCTTTGGTGGACTGTTACACCAGTTCCACCCTGACACCAAAAAGATGGCCCGAAAATTAGAAAGGATCGAACAAAAACTCGTCCGACAAGAATTGTCTGTACAGTTTAACACATGTTTAAAAGAAAAAATACTGCCAAAATACACTTATCCTACAATATATATATATATATATATATATATATATATATACACACACACACATACTCATAATTACATAAAAACTCATGTTTATATTGGGGATTACCCTTTTGTACCTTTTCTAGGAGTAAATCAACTGGTCCAAGACTGTTTGTTTACGGCTATTTAGAGCAGTTGGTAAATCATTACGGAGAACTTTTCTGGTTTCCGGTTTACAGGCTTCAGCCCCTTGAGAAAATAATCGTGTGATACGGGACAGGGCTGGTTTATTGCTCGGTGCTTGAGAGAAGCAAAAAGGGGAAGGCTAACGGGATCCATGCAGTTTTTACTAGCCATGGCGTAAGTTTCGTTTTGTACGTGGCTTCCCACGTTAAAGAACTTGTGTTGCATCCTGACCTGGAAGTAGGTTATGGTAAATACCGAACTTTATGGGGACCTTCTTTGATTCCCGGTTTAGAGGATTCTGCCTCGAGACAAATTAATCCCGTGATCCTATAGGGGCGTCTCCCCAGGCACCACCTGCCTCTTCGTCTTAAAGGGACAGGGCTAGTTTTATTACCTGGTACTTGAGGCGCCCCAAAAGGGGGATGCTAAAGGGATGCACACATTTTTATTAGCCATCGCATGAGTTTCGGTTCGTGCGTAGCTTCTCGCGTTAAAAAAAAAGAGCTGGACCTTGACATGGTGGTGGAATAAGATAAATACTGAACATTACGGAGATCCTAACGAGAACCGTTAAGTTGATACATCAATTCTTAGCGCTCTGTTTTAGCGCGAACCAGGCCCCGACACTAACTTTTTTCATGACCGTCCCGAACAAAAATTATCAACCGTCCCGAATGGGTTTGGACCGTCCCGAAATCAAAATTTGTTTAATCCATTAGCATCATCTATACTTGTCACTCATCAGTAGCATAATAACATGTAATAAAATATTAAGAAAAGCTGAAACAGTGATAATTCTGGCTATCTGGACAAAAAGTCGTCACTAGGAAATGGATTTTTTGTCCAAATATATATTTTATTCAAATCTGCTAGCATTTAATACAAATTATTATAACTAATTTTGACGCCTCCTAAAATGCATTCTGGTAAAAGAAGAAAATTTGTTCAAGTCAAGTTGCAAACCTGTCCAATAAAAACGTAAATAAATAGACCACAGAAACATTTATTTATAATCAAGAATAATGAAATAAAAATTTTATAGTCTAAAATTTATTCTATTTCCATCTTTATACGGACATTTCCAATCATAAAAATATATACTGTGTGACTGTGTCTATTTCTTCAGTGTTGTTGCCATTAGTAATTTTAAGTCTAGAACTAGACCGTTTTTTGAGATCAGCATTCGGGCAATCACTGGACGGCCAATATTGGAATGTAGTACTAACTTTTAGGGACAATTTTTACCGTCCCCGGCAAACTGTCCCGGATGACGTATTGATCGTCCCGGATGTAATTTTTATCGTCCCCGGGACGATGGAACGGCGTTAATGTCAAGCCCTGGCGCGAACCTTTTTTTGGATATACTTGTACACTGAAACAATTCTGTTCCAGTATACAGCTGTTGGATTTTTTAATGATATAAGTTGTGCTCTAATTCCCCACATGGATTTATAGACTAACCTAAGTCACGTAGACTATTACTTCGCCAATCACCAACCATACTGCCTGGCTGATACACTACTTAAACCCCCACACTGGCCATAATTCTAATTGCACTCATTGAGGGAGACTTACAATACCGGACAATTAACAATACTCAGGACTCTTTACCAAGGATCCAATTCCACTGGACAAGTGTTCTGGCTTAAGGCATAAAGGATGGCAAAACACATTGTAACAACAGATTACGCACGCCAATCGATTCACATTGGCGTATGTTGCCCTGATATTCTAAGAAATAAAATTTAGTTTACGATTCATTTATGCAAAGCAAAACAGACTTCTAACAATAACCTTCTTTTCTTTATTTATCAAAAGAATTTGATTCAGTATTAAATGACCCTAGAAGGGTTGATATGCCGTAAAACAAAACAACCATACAACCAGATTATTATGTCTAAGTTGAGCAGCGATGAACCCGTTCAATATTTGATTGGGTGACCAATTCCGTAACAGCAAGTACTGAAAGCAACCTGAGTCTTATCAAAATGCCTCGGCATTGAATGACCCTGAAAGGTTTGATATGCCGTAAAACAAATAAGACCCAACTAAATCAAACCTGAATATTTTTCAGTAAAGAAGGCAATGCTGTCAGTCTTCTGGGACATGAAAAGACTCATTATTATTGGTTTGGTTTGTTTTTCGGCATATCAACCTCAGTGGGTTATTTAATGCCGATAAAGTTTTGAAATAAATCAATTCTTAATGGATAATACAATTTTCTTTATCAACTCATGTTTTTCTATTCAACCCATAGATGAGACCCTAACAGGTACTACCACTCCGGGTCAGAGTGGACCAGGGAGCAATGGTGATGAAGGGGTGCTCCACATTCCCCAAACCTCCAAAACTGGAACCTCACCATCAGATAGAGTTTAACGTCATTCCCAGGACATGTAGACCCTCAGTCACAGCCTTCTAACATCCATATGATAAAAAGGGGTTGGGGCTTGCTATAAGGGAAATAGGGTTGGGAAAATCATACAGGTGCTAGGGCTTGACATGACCAGCCGATTGATCGGAGGGGGTCTCTCCGACCGCCCGTCTAGCCCAAAGTGGAGTATTGCAAGTCATGAACTGCTCATCCACCTGGGCTCTATCCTTAAGCATCACGGGTCGCCACCCACGACCAACAGGTAGCTCCATTGGGGGAGTCTTACCCCTCTGCTGAGGTGCAGTCGGTGCATTCTAACGCCCCAGCTGACAGGGCAGTCATTGTTATTGATTTCCTTGCAACATGTTCATCTGTAAACAGCTCATCTTATTGCCAACTCCTTAGGCAAAATTCACATGATTTATTGAGTGACCCTCGTACTTAAATTGTAATCGGAGTATTTGTTTGTTGGGTTTGACTATTGAAGCGAATTAATAAATGATTAAACTAAGTTTGTACAGACATAATTTTGGTTGATTTAACAAACTCGTCAAAGCTGAAAATGGTCAATGTCAGTGGTACTAATGGTAATTGCAACAGAAGAAAAAAAACAGTGATTAAGTAGTCAACTAGCCACGCATTATGGCTGTTTATTTGCGGGTGAATAAACCACTTGACCTAGCCTAGCCTATAAATTTAGGTCGTGAATTGTAGCACACCTTATATACAGAGAGAGAGAGAGAGAGAGAGAGAGAGAGAGAGAGAGAGAGTGGTGTGAGAAAGAGAGAGAGAGAGAGTGTGTGAGAGAAAGAGAGAGAGAGTGTGTCAGAGAGAGAGAAAGAGTGTGTGAAGAGAGAGAGAGTGAGAGAGAGAGAGAGAGAGAAGAGAGAGAGAGAGAGTGAGAGAGAGAGAGAGAGAGAGAGAGAGAGTGAGAGAGAGAGAGAGAGAGAGTGAGAGAGAGAGTTGAGAGAGAGTGAGAGAGAGTGAGAGAGAGAGAGTGAGAGAGAGAGTTTGAAATGTGTTTCTATGTTAAATTTCACAACCAGCAACGTGTAGCTTAAATGAGGACAAACATTCGCTTTCTTAGAAAGCTTACAAAATGATTTTAAGGTTTCGTCCGGTCATATTATGTTGGCTTCGGCATTGTCATTGAAAAGGAGAGAAATATATTTAGTTTTAAGTTATGATTATTTCCCCGCTCCCATTATTATTATCAGTACAAAATAATAAAAAACACCCCCGGGCGATGTAAAAATAGATTTTTGAAACATAGTGCCTGAGGGGTGGGAGTAAAAAATTCAATATTAGTGAGTTTGTACCCTAAGTAAGTAAAATCATCAAATTCATTAAAGGATTAAAAATAAAACAATTTGAAATGTAAACTTTAAATATTTATTAAAATAAAACAAACTATATATAGATATATAATACCAGTCATTATTTATTAAAACTTTTTTAAAAAACAATGAGGACTGTCTAATGTTGCATGTTAAAATTTTGAGTGTATTTATTCTATGTTATGACGATTTTGGGTAATGTGACGTAACCAGTGACGTAATTTTTGTTACAGACAAAAATCGGAAGCGAATATCCATTAATAGATTTTACTCTATTCGAGTTTTTCACACCAGTCTTAGCCGGTGGTTTACTGGAGTCTGGAGGCTGAGTGCCAGCAAGTCCCCTTAGTTCTCCAGGACTCTTCTGAATATTCAATGTCAGTCGTCCTCATGATAATTAAAATAGAAAAACGCTGTTATTGTTATTGCTGCTTTTGTTGAGCTTTGTCTTTATTCTCAAGAGTCAGTGCATGGGTTTGGATTAGACACCGTGTTTCTCCAAAAATAAGAGAGCTTGTATTAATTTTCACTCTAAAATATAACACTAGGGCTTATTTTTATAGGAAGAGTTATATATACATATATAAAGGGCATTTGTGTGTATATGCATGTCCGGGGGAAACTTCGAAAATAAAACAATTAACGACAAAGTTAATACATATATACATTAAATATAATCAGGGCTTGGTTTTTTTAGCAAAAATAATAGAGATTTGATTTATATTCGTGCAGCTAATTAAAAAATAAAATTTAAATGATAGCAGCATGGATTTTTTTTTTCATTTTATATTTTAGATAGTAGACATTAACATTTCTGATCAGAGTAGCTGATCAATTTAAGGTCTATTTTTTTTTTACATAGGGATTTTGGCATCCCACGAAGATTCAACTCACGATTCAGTAATAATGGATCTGTGGGAACAACTTAAAAATCCCCTCTACCCAGGCAACGCCGGGTAGCCGCTGCTAATCCTTCATATATCGAAAACCGACATTACATTGTAGAAAATTACAAAATCTTTGAATAAACAGAAATTACGAAAAACCAACATTTATTTGCCAGTAACATTATTTTATTCAAAAACTCAGTAACGACAATTTGCGTCGCTTGATGTGATTGGGAAGAATGCTTATTTATTTCGTCTGTGTGCCGCTCTCAATTAGTGCTTATTTCAAGGGAAGGGCTTATTTTCATTGAAACACGGTAATATGATTAAGTAGACAACAGTTGACAAGATATTCGATATTTCGGAGTGTTTTTTGAACACAGTTCCATTGAATACGAATAATTCTTAAAACTCTAATTGACCCGTGGATATTAACAAGTACTACAACTCTAGGTCAGAGTAAACCTGGGAATGATTGCGATGGAGGTGTACTCCCCACAGCTACAGGATTGAACCTCGCCACTAGATGCTGTTATGTCATACCCAGGATAATAAGACTCTAAACTAATGCCTTGTTGCACATATATGGTAAATGGGTTGGGAGTTTGCCATTAGAGCAATATCGTGGGGACAATTATATAGGTGCTAGGCCTGGACCTAACCAAAATACTGATCTGAGGGAAGGGGCTGTCCCATGCCCGTCTAGCCCAAAAATATAGCTTGAAGTAACTATTCTAATACACTAATTAATAATAGTTGTTTTCAAATAATTATATGGTTTAAAGTATTCCTATATAATACTAATAATTTGCAATATAGTTAAGTTTTCTGGTTGATCATCATCGAAACCTTCGTTTATTTTCTTTGATATTACGACTCATGGAAAGATTAGGAAATATGTGTCTGAAGTTTTTAGATGAGGCTCTATAATTTGTATCTTTGATTTCTCTGACTGTTGTCCTCATTTTTAATGTTATATACACAACATTTGATTACGACATGAAGGTTCCCGATTACAATATGATGGCTCACAATTTAGCCAAGAAGGTTCCCGAGTTCGACAAGAAACACCTGAAAAAGGCCGGAGGGAACATTGACCTAAATGTTGTGTATATAACAATAAAGACGAGGACAACAGTCTGAAAAATCCATATAATACAAATGGAAAATATTTTTGTGCTTTCCTGTATCTTTATCTACCAAAAATATATAAAGTAATATCTTAATGATTTATATAGCATGAACGTTGACTTCATAAGACAATCAGTTATGACGTTAGGTCTGTTAGTGTTCTTTTAACTAGTTATCTTTAATACAAGACATGCAACAGTGCACTTTAGCCCTTCATTAGGCAAGACAGGCAGTCGGAAAGGTCCCTTCCGATCAATCACCCGGTCTAGTCAAGCCCAAGCAGCTATTTGATCGACCCGAAACTATTGCTCTTATGGCAACCCCAACTCTTTTTTATCCTATTTGTGCTAGAAGGCAGTGGGTGAGGGTCTTAGTGTCCTGGATATGACGTTAAACTGCATTTAGTGGTGAAATTTCAGTTCTTGGAATCTATGAATTGTAGAGTACACCTTCATCGTCATTACTCCCGGAATTATTCTAACCCGGTGAGGTAGTTGATGTCAGGGTCCCATCTATGGGCTAAATGGATTGAAAATGTGTTTAATATGGATGTTAAGAACACCGTGCATTTTTTTAGAGCTACGACACGAGAGAACGCATCACTCGTAGAGAAAAAAGTAATTATCAAATGAGACCTTTTAAATTATTTGGGCAGAATTTGTCAAACTTAAGTGTAGAGCAAACTTTATTTTAATTTAGAAGTTTAGTTGTTTTTTAGAAGTGAATCATTGCTTTGGCAGTAGGGTTTCAAACCCAATCTTTTACCCTTTATATATTTTACCCTTTTATGGTACCATTATCTTTTACCCTTTTATGGTACCATTATCTTTTACCCTTTTATCGTACCATTTTTGGAAAGTAACATTTTACCTGTTTGTTCCCTACTATTTGTTACTAAGCATATTCAAGATATAGCACTAACTATACAGTCTATCTGAAATTTTAGGCGAATCAATTAAACCTCAGAAACTCAAAAAGTTATGGACAATTTTGTATTCATTCATTTTCAAACTTAGTAAAATATTTAACTAAACTGTCTAATATTTTGATAGTTATTGAGAATTTTCGAAATTCCCAAAAAATATTGACACGTATGGATAATATGTAATAATTTATTAAATCTATGTGATGTACTGAAATATTAAAATTAGTGGAGTTTGAATTGTTTATTAATGACATAATATTTTAACGTTAGCGTGGTGATTATGTTAATGAGAGGCCAATTTTGCTATGGTTATATGTAGTGCAATTTGATAATAATAATAAGAAGAAGAATAATAATAATAATAAGAAGAAGAAGAATAAGAAGAATAAGAAGAATAAGAATAAGAAGAATAAGAATAAGAATAATAATAATAAGAAGAAATATAATATGAATATATGTTATAATATATTATTATACTGACTCAAGTTATTATGTAGATTAAACTAATTCGATTAAGATCTCGGAAATTTAAAATCTTTTTTTTTCCTTTTTTCCGTTATATACATTGAAACATGGGTAAAGATATGGATCTAACAAATGGTGAAAAACCGGAAATAATAAATGCTATTCAATGATGGAATGTCCACATTGAAGATATGAAAAGAGCTTTGAAGTGATAACTGAACGATAAATAAGGCGGTTAAAAGTAGACGGTAAGAACCGGAAGCAAAGGAAAAGGCGTTAAGAACTTACTTCCGCGAGATGAACGTAAACTAAAGCGAATTATAGCGAAACAAACACTTTTGATTAGTGCTCAGATCTTTGAAAAAGCTGGAATATAAGGAGTCAATAAGGGCAAAAGGTGTAGAATATTTTGTGAATTGGGAGCTGTAAACATATCTATAGAACGCCCTCTTACAAATATTTTTAAGACTCAGAATTGGACAAAGAAATTAATGAAAATGGACCTTTCTAAGGTAATTTTCATGGGCGAATCTCGAGTGATATTTGAAGGACCTGTCGTATGGGATAAACACTGGATTTTATCCAATTCAGGTAGATCGGTGGCTAAAAGAAGGCAGTAATGCGAGGATATGGGCTGGAATTTTCAGCTGATGTAATGAATATGTAAATACCTTGGTGCCCACTCACTATAATCTGATTGGACAGTGTCATGTATAAATATTCGACACTAGTAGTACAAGGGCCTAAGCCTACCAGCCTAAACTTACTCGCCAGACTACACCACGACTGCTCGGAAGTTGTACTGCTATTCGACGCACCAGCTGCTACTACTGCGATAATATACCAAATACCAACTTCATAATATATCCCTTAACCCGGATATATTATCAACCAAATTATTATTGGACCATTCAAATTTGATGATCTACGGTCAGTTGTGAAGACGAAATTCTATGAAGGTTGCAGACAATATGAGAGCAAAGCAGAAAAACAAAGCTACCATATGGGAAATTGAACCTGCTGAAGTTGAAAAAAAATTTTTTTTAAATAAAAGAATCAATGGATAGTAGGCTACTAGCTGTCTTTGAGAAGAAGGGTCACTATATTCAAATATGAAGGATTCAAAGAACTTTGTGTGTTTGTTCTTGTTCTATTATAGTTGTTGATAAAATTGTGATCATTATAGAATACTAAGTCCAATTACCGTCGAATTGGCAAGACAAGACGGCAAACAGTCGTAACTGAATACGATTCTGAGATGCTGTAAAGACCACTGAAAAGTGGCAGGATTTATGGAGCTTCAGAGGACCCTACAAACCAAGCAGCCAACCAGGACTCAGGGAATGGACTCACCCAAACGCATGGGTGGACTGTTCTGAATACCCATAAATACCAGTTGTCTTGACTCTGGTGCAGTTGGGCTTGGCCAGTCACATTGCTCAAACCAATTGTTGACTGTCTAACTTCAATAATCATTTTATTACACTTTATGGAAGTAAAATGTGATTATTAGGCTTTTCCTAATAACTTCAGATCCCACTTCAATGAAAAACATTCATAAATACCAAAAAAAATTAACTTAGACTGTGTTTTGATATCTAAACTGGTTGTTTAAAATTTGACAGTTTCTTTTCAAACCAAATTTAAATTGTTTAAGCTTATGGAATCTCCGTAAGGCAGGATGTAAAAATTACACCTAGTTGTAACCTAATATTCGTATTTCTAATTTAGCTAAACATTATGTTTAATTAAACTACAAACATATCTATTTGAATTATATTTTGATAGTAGATACCGTCCATCTATAACACTGAAAATATTGCTCTAGAAAATAAAAATGTATAAATTTATCACAGTGCATGGCACGAAAATAGCTTGTCTATAAAAAGATTTTCTCTTCATAACGAGGCGACAAAATGCCCGGCGCCAAAATGTCCGGTGCCAAAATGTCCGCGTCCGTTTCCTATTCCGATGTTAAGATAGCTAGCCTAATTTTCTAAATGTAATAACAAAATGTAATTGAAAAAAAAAAAACACTCAACTCCGAGAACGACTTGAAATATTTCATCTAAAAATATCTATATAGATTTATATCTTACTTATCTTAGTCGACAATGATCAGTCACTATTTCAGAGTGGATACTCAGCTTATCATTTCGCGATACTTTGGAAATTGATTATTAGGTTCACTTTCTATTCTACGTCCTATTTTACACTGACTTTGATAGAGTGATTCTTTTATGGAGTAACATTATTGTTTTTATTATGTCCATCGGCCGGACTGAATTCCGTTGAGAGTGGGTGCTGTTGATAATTTCCAATTTCGCGCCTCTCATGGTGTGGTAACGGACTCTTCTAAACGTTCTAATGAATATCTTCATAATCACATTGTGGTGAATTTGTTTTGTTTTTTCTAAACACGTTAGAATCTTTTGAGCCATCGTGGATCCCTTAAGCAAGTGGGCTTGTCCAGTAGAATTGGATCCTTGGTAAAGAGTCCTTTGATAATGAATCCTTAGGTTCCTCTGGTAAAGAGTCCTTCGATAATGAACCCTTAGTGAACTGTGGCAAATATCCGTGTTTAAGTAATATATCAGCCACGCAGTATGGCTTGTTGATTGGCTGGAAGAGTAAATCACGTCACCTTGGCCAGTCTATAAATCCAGGTGGGGAATTAGAGCACACCTTATATCAAAATTATAGGGCACCTCACGTGATGTAATGGTTAGCAAGCTAGATTTACAGATCATTGTTAGTGAGTTCGATTCTTATTGGGTGCCCCATACCTCTGGCCTTGTGCCACATCTAAGCTAAGCTTAATAAATAACTATATCAAAATTATTCCAACAAGGACAAATTTAAAAAATCAAGAGCAAACAAGCGTTTTGGTTTCCGTTAGGAGAAACGTGAAGCGTTGTTTTAGATGGATACTTCCGCTATATATACCCACTCTGGCTGACAGGAGACCAGCCTTAAGGAAGTCAAGAAAGGAACAACTCATATCCCGATTACTCACTGGTCACACAAGACTAACACACTCCTTTATATTCAAACAAGAACAAGCACAACAGTGCGAAAGATTCCAAACACCTTTGACTATTAAACACTTATTGATAGAATGTGGGGGTTTTGCTTACATTAGAAACTTATTTTTCTGCAAACAATATGAAAGATCTATTTGAAAAGTCAACATAGAAAACATTGTTCTTTCTGAAAAAAAACTTATACCCTAGAATATAGCCATGAACCTAATCAATACCATACAAAATGGTCCCCAATGATGCTAACACATTTTTAAAACCAATTACTAAAAAAGTATTAATTTTTTAAAACTCATTTTAAACACTTTAATAACTTATTTGATTATATTTACCACATAGTTGAGACCCTAACAGGTATTATTATTCCGGGTCAGAGTGGACCTGGTAGTAATGGCATTGAAGGGGTACTCTATACATCCCAGATACCCGGGACATTAAGACCATCAGCCACCGCTTTCTAGCTTATACATGGTAAAAAAGATTACTGGCTTGCAATAAGAGCATTGCGACGATCATAGAGGTGCTAGGACTTGACGTGAATTACCGATTGATCGTGAGTAATTCTCCGACTGTACCTCTAGCCAAGTGTTTTGGTCTGTTGCTTGTCATGAACGGCACAGCAACCAGGCTTCCGTCCTTAAGCATCCCCGGTCGCGACCCACGGCCAACAGGTGGCCCCATTGTGTGATTAAACTTGTGGAGTTTCGTTATATTGCCATTACTCAACTAAACGATTTCTATTTGTTTATTATTTAGGTTTCTACCTGCGGTTTTAATTATAGAAATATTGAAAGCTGGTTGTGATTGGTTCGCACCGTTATATATATATATATATATATATATATATATATTAATATGTTTGAATATATAAATTAGACGAGTGAATAGATGAAATTGTTTTCATGACTTCATAAAAGAAACATCTCATATCTACTCTATACATGTACCGTTTTTTCTGTACGTTATATATATATATATATATATTGGAAGTTATTCTCCAAAATAATGAATTACAGATCGATGAGAAAATGATTATGCTTTGCTGAAACCAATGACGCAAAACTAAAGTGGAACCTTCAGGAAACCAGAGAAAAAGAAAACAGCCCATATTTTATATTTATTGTAGATAAAAGGTGGAGAAAGATTCTTTATCACTCAAAACAATCCTTTATCGTTGATATTATGGAACTAAAAACATATGAGTTGTCATAAAAATAAGTATAGATCAATAAGATGAATATTTTATTGCTTTATTTCACTAAGTGCCTCCAAATCCCAAATGACCACAACTTCTTTTGTTTTTGTCACTCTCTTGAGCTCATGGTTGTCTTTAGCTTATTATATAACAGATTTTTATATCGATTCCTTCAAAGCTAATGTCCTCATTATATATATATATATATATATATATATATATATATAACACAAACACATACATATATATATGCACATATAATTAAATGAATACATATATACATATAAAATAAAGCCGTTGGGGTGTCCTAATGTCTGTATGAGCCAACCAGCGAGGGAGATTATCCACTTTTAAATAGCGCTAGACCATTGAGATTATTTTAGCATCTGGGATGGATCGCCGCACCTACCATCAGCTCCTCACTTTACCGAAAAGATCCCTGTGCTAGTCATACGTTGAGTTGGTGAGGGCCGATATAGAACTAAGAACTAAGAGTAAACTTGATGAAAGGGTGTTCCACATTCCGAAGACCTCCAGATAAGGAACCTGACCATAAGATAGAGTTTAACGTCATACCCAGGACATGAAGACCCTCACCCACCGCCTTCTAGTACATATATGATAAAAAGGGTTGGGTTTGTCATGAAAACAATAGGGCTTGGATAATCATAGATGCTAGGGTTTGACGTGACCAGCCGATTGATCGGACGTGACCTCTCTGACGACCCGTGTACCCCAAGAGCTGTTTTGATATGAAATTGCTTTATGGACCACTTAAATATCAATGCGGAACTACAATTCAGTATTTTTGTGAAGAATCATTAATCTTACACGGACCCCTTGGTTAATGAGGACCCCGGTTAAGAACCACTGGTTTATTACATGAATTCTTATTTTGAAGAAATATATTTTGCTATCTTTGTGTTCCGCAGAATTCATGAAGGTCCACTTCCTCTTTTCCAGGATCAGGGCAACATGGGCGGTTCCGAATATAACTTCCTGACAACCACGTTGCACAAATAGACAAGATATCCGTAGAGATGGTGCTGCACTCAGTGCCACTTGCACTGCAACAGAATACGACCCAATGGATGATCCAATGAGCATCCTACGCACACTGCAAGAAGCAGAATTCTGGGGTGCAAATGAATTATTGATTCAGGAAAGGTGCACGTGACATATGTGAGCTCACAAGCAAACACGCCCATGTAAGAACAAACTCTAAATATCGAGTCAAACAATGTATATATATATATATATATATAACTCTTGTTCCTTGCTTGATCTTCTGACAGTTATCATTTTGCATCTGGTTACAAATGAGATCGTCCAAATTGTATGGGATTATTAGGTGTCGCTTATCTGACAAATTCTTATTTCTTATGAGTGTCGTCACCTTAGCTAAATAATGGACCCTTCCTTTTTATTATTAAGAAAGAACGGGAAGGAAATGGACATCCGATACAGAAAAATATAAAAAAGATAGAGTGTAGGGGAAAGATAGAAAGAAGGGGTGAGTGCGCCGAAGCGATAACGCTAATCTGTTTCATTTGAACATAAAAGATGAAATAAAGACAAAAAAGCAGATGAGTTAGAGAATTGAATAAAGATTATTGAACTCTTTCGCAATAGCTGTTAAGTAAACATATCAAACGAAAAATAACTGAATTATCATACTATGATATATCCACAGGTTCTGCTTTTACTTTATTGATATTATATTATTACATAACTAAAAATCCTTGCCTACCATTTTTAAAGCCTAATATAAAAAAACAAGTCGAATAAAGATAATAGGTAAGCAATATCTGATTAATAATAATTAGTGTCCTGGTTATGACGTCATCTGGAGTTATTAATGAAGTAACAATACTGGAGCTCTAGGGCGGTCCTGGGCCAAATTTTCTAGCTGGGAAAATTTGGCTCAGGACCGTCCTCAGTTGAAGTCACCCTGGCGTAACACCATGAATCTAAGAGGCTCAGAAGAAAGTAGCGCCAACAAAACGCTGACACATCAACATCTTCAGGTGCAATATCAGGAGGCGCTGTAACTTCAGGGGCACATAACTATATTATAGTCTTCCGAGACTGAAATGCCAATAAAACAATTCCGGAACTCTAGGGAGTGTAGAGTACCCCTTCATCGCCATTACTCCCATTAGTTTTTAGGGCTACATCTATGCTTCGAATAGATTAAAAAAATGAGTTAAAATGCCCCAAAATTTATGAATTAAAACGTCTTCGGCATAAAATAACCTGAAGAATGATTAAAGTTCCAATTACCGTCGAACTGGGAAGACAAGGCAACAAACGATTGTACCTTAAATACAAACCCCAATGTCACAAAGTCTACTGCAGAATGACAGGATATATATAAAACTCCACAATGTCATTCAAATCAAACAGTCAAGCAGCCAATCAGAACTCAAGGAATAGAATGACCCAAATCACCAAATTCATGAATGGGTCATTCTTGATTTCTATATATAGCAACTGTCTTGGACACTGCTTAAGTTGTACTCTTTAGCTGCTGTTATTCAAACCAACAGTAGACTTACTGACTTCAATAAACCCAAGGGTTGACATACCGCAAAATCCAACCAACTTAATTGTTTGCGTAGTTCTCTGTGAACTACTTTTATTCAGCAAAGATAGATAACGAAATTAGACTAAATTTCGCCATTCACTTATATGTCTGGTGGTATCATCTACAAATGGAGAACTTATCTGATCAATTAATACAAGATTACATTTGATCGTCGTATGATAGAATTCTTTATCAAATGAGTCTGTATTCATTTATGCACTTTAAAACCAAGGAGAACTTATAAAGATGGCAGAAGAGAAAATCTATCAAATTGAAGGAAGAGCAGAAATCAAAAATAAAAACTAATGAGAAAAATTCAAAACAACAAACAGAAAATCCTAAAGTACTGAAGAAAGTTTGAAAGAAAATCAGTTAAGTAAAGAGTATGTAAAAGTCGTCGGGGCGGCTTAATGTCGGTATCAGCTATGCGGCGAGGGAGTATATCCCCTTTTCACCAGTGATAGACCAAGGAGATTATTTTAGCGTCTGGGGTGGAGCGCCACTTACCATCAGCTCCTTACTTTACTGCACAGATCCCTGTGCTACTCATACGCTGAGTTGGCGAGTGTGGGTTTCGAACTAGGAACCTTGTGGTTTCTAGCCGAAGCTAACACGGCCCTCTCAAAGAAATTTCAACCAACGATGACATTTTCACTTTTTTAAGTTGACTAAAAATATTTAAGTTTCCAAAATTATAACGCCAAAGAAAAATATTATTCATAAAAAATGTTTTTAAAAAACATTACAGCACATAATTCATTACATTTTATTTTACTACGTTTTTATTCAATACAGTATTATTTTCCTTATTTAACAAGAAAAAAGGTTGTTTTTTCGGCTGATGGGGGGGGATTAATGGCATTTCAGTTTATTTTAATGGGGAAAATTGATTTGATATACAAGAAACCAAATTTTCTCATTGAAATACAAAGAAATGTCATTAATCCGTTCCAGTCCCCTAAAAAGACAATTTGTGATCCTTTTTTTAAATAAGGAAGATAACATTGTGTTCAATAAAAACATAAAACTGATTGCAATAAATTATATGCTGAGATATATTTTAATGTTTTTCTTTTAATAAATAATATAGGTCTTCATCATCATCATGTCGCGCAATTTGCACGGATATCCATGACAATCTCTCACCAACCCTCCCTATCATTCATCGACTCTGGGACTTATTCAGGACCGCTCGCAGCATTTTATTGGAGATTTGGAAACTTTAATGTTTTTAGTGAAATTATTAACGAGCGAATGACTATTCGTAACTCGCAAAAATCGTAAGTCAAAGTACATTTCTATTAGATGAGCTTACGTAGATTAAAACAGCAAATGTCGTAGTACAATTTGAGTTCTGTGATTCTGAGGGATGATACTCAATAGCTTTATGGGTCTGGTTGATACATTTCAACACCAAACACCGAATGTTCTTAATATTTAAATCTCATGAATATTTTCAACAGACCATGTTTTATTTCATAATTTTAAATGTGTATCTATCTCCGTGCACTTTTGACGAAAAATCGATATATGACGAACATCGTCTACAACTTGTAGAAGGCTTAATTCTGCCATCACAATGTTTAAGTTATTAACTCTTTGCCTACTTTAAACCGCTCACGGTGTCTCTCCCACTACTTCAGTCCTACAGTAAGCTGCCAATGGTTAGTTCATTATGATTGGGAAGAAGAACTCGGATTTCCATAGCAATAGAACATTATTTGAATAGAATGAGTACTGAGGTGAGTAGATAGGGAACTGTGAAACATCCCATCATATAGGTAATAAATAAATTTTGGTGCAGCCGTGATGTAAATTTTGTAGGCAAAGAGTTAAGAAAATCGTTGAAAGACATAATATACATTTATGCCTTATATAAAACAGTACATTTTTTAAGAGCGTTATATAAGAGACACGGTGTGTATATTTCTGTCTTGTGTTTCATTTCTATTGTTGTCTTTAGTTGAATATCATTTATTCCATTGTACAGAGTTTACGGTGTTTATAAGATAAAAATGATAACATCAATAAGAAGCGTCACCCTTTTTTCTATACGACCGGGAATGTAACTACAGAACCTGCTCTTTGTATTAGCGTCTATGAAAATGTATTTTGATTTTATGTCATATTGATCAAGGTATTCCTTGAATATAAGAGACGTGATGGAATGCGATGAAGAAAACTGTTGTTTTTTTTCATAGGAAGAAAAAGGTGAACGCTGTTTTGCATATCTGCCAAAGTTCCCTTTAATCCTATTAAATTATAAATAAAAAGAACATAACTATATTACAAGGGTCCGATTTTTGCATATATATGCTACCATAAAGCACAAACATAGGGATAGTTTTTATAATTGCCATAGCGTGAAAATTCTCTAACTTATTAATTAAACAAAATCTACAATTCACTATAAGTAAGTAAAGTCGTCGGGGCCGCCTAAAGTCTGTATCAGCCAATCAGCGAGGGAGTACATCCCCTTTTCACTAGCGCTACACAAAGGAGATTGTTTTTTTGGCATCTGAGGTGGAGCGCCACACCTACCATCAGCTCCTTACTTTACCGCACAGATCCCTGTGCTACTCATACGCTGAGTTAGCGAGGACCGGAATCGAACTAGGAATCTTGTGATTTAAATTCGGTGATTGCACCTCTGCAGAGGGGTAAGGCCCCCCACCAACGGGATCACCTGTTGAACATGAACAGCAATCCGTTATGCTAAAGGACTAGGATAATGATGGTTAAACAGTTCGTGCAACACGTCACTTTGGCCCTTATTATAATCAGTATCAGCCGGACAGCAAGGGAACTATTCTCTTTTTGATAGCGCTTGGCTTGGAATATTTTTTTTGGTGAAGTGGAGAGCCGTACACCCTTAATTCCCAGATGCTGCTTTATCACACAGGCTAGATTATCAAAGCTGTGCTACTCATGCGCTGAGGTGGCGAATGCCGGTATCGAACCCGTAACCTTGCGATTCTTATGCTGGTGTTCTACCAAATGAGCTAAACCGACCCGGAAATATAGTATAAAACTTGATAGTTTTGGAAATTGGTTTGCATTCATCCTGTTTATTATAATTTATTGAAGGAAACAATTATTAAAGAACCATAAAATGATTGTCCTTATTTATTTGAAAATTATATATCATGTATAAAATCAATAAATATAACCTGATTTGATTGCGAGTTCAAACGTAACATTTAAGAGGGATAACTAATTGAATATTTATGTTTACTTAAAAGTTGTTCAAATTTTACATTTAATTTCGCTACCTATTTATGGGCGCCCCTGTTTACATAAAACGAAAATACCGGATATCACAAAATATCTGATATTTAAGGAGAATCATTTTGTGAATATTTTCAGAAGTAGCGTATTTTATCTTTTAATTTTTATTTTCAAGATTTCACTTTCAAACGATCTAAAAGAATTGATCTCTGTCATTATTATTCCTGGAAAGAAAAATAATAATTATGGCTCCAAGTAATTATTCTTAATAGAAATAATTTATATGCAGTTAAATGGTTTCAAGTAACTAATAATAATAATCCTAAGTAAACAATTATAGCTTCAACTAACTATTCCTAATGCATATAATTTCCACACAGTTAAATGATTTCAATTATTCCTATCTGACCTCAGTGAAATTCTATTTAACAATTATAATTTTATGCACACAGTTATATAGTTTCAGGTTATCCTACCTAACACCAAGAATTTGCACAATTATGATTTCAATCAACTTAAACTAACAATCCTTAGTAAATAGCTTCAAGTAATTTTTCTTAATACAAATAATTTCCATATAGTTAAATGGTATCCAATATTCCTATCTATTAATACAATTCTATTTAATATTTGTTTTCACAGTTGTATGGTTTCAAGTATTTCTATCTAACACCAATAATTTAAAGCAATTATATGGTTTCGCGTAACTAATGATAAGTCTTTATAAACAAGTATAGCTAGACATAATTGTTAATACAATTGATTTGCATATAGTTAAATGGTTTCAAGTATTTCTGTCTAACTTTAACAATCATATGTAATTGTTATAGGTGATATACCCTATAGACTAATGGAATGCGCCGACGGTTACTATAAGTAACAATATGGCTTGTAGAGTAAGCCAATGGAGTCAGCTCATAACTATTTGTCGGACGTATTCCCACTTCTCTGTACTGTAATTGTCTACTCTTTTGTTAATACATTTTCCTACATTTGTTACCTGTCGTTTTGTTCTTATTTGACCCCTTAAAACCCCACAACGGTAATGTTTTCACAAACTTATTAAGGTCTATTGTATTCCTCACAAATTCTAGTAGTTTTCAAACAGATATATTTGACACTTAGATGTGACCATAACAAATACTACCATTCCAGATCAGAGTAGACCTGGGAGTAATAGCAATGAATGGGAACTCCACACTCCCCAGAGCTACATAACTGGAGTCTCATCTCCAAATCTGTTGATAAATCATTCTATTAGTTAACTTAATTTTTATTTTGAAAGTTCTTATTTTTCTATATTATATGACAACATATTGTTTTAAAATTGCTTGCCAGCATACTGTATAAAATTATGCCAAAGTTGTCACAAATGTTTGTTCTGTATTATTTCTTTGAACTCGTCGTGTAATGGTTATTGTCGTATGACATGATAGTCTTAATATCAGGATAAAAGAATTGCTTGTTTTGTTTTTTAATTGTCTTTTTTTTAAAGTCATCTATTTTGTTTCATCTATTTTAACTTCTGAAATTCATTATGTATTTAATGTTCTTTTAAGCTTATTTACCTTAAAATCAAACCACCAAACATCAACTTCCATTTGATATTTATATGTATCCATATTTACGCTACTAAAATGTAACATTAGCCAATCTGTTTTAATTAACTCCAGACAAGCAGAATTAAGTATATTTGTTGTTTTTTTTTTCATAACATTGATCAACAATTTTTATTATATTAGATACGTCTACATTTGAGTTGTTTTTGGATTCACCGTTACGATAAACAATTCGGATAATTAAATAATCACAAATGCATTTGTCTGTATCATGTTTGATTTTTGCATGTTTTCCCCATCATGAAATTGACTGAAGTACGTACGTAGCAAAATAAGTCTACTAATTTATTTATAGTAAAACTAATTTAGTGACGGTAAAAAGAAAATGTATAAAATATCTATGCTGAAGTTATTTCTTCTTTCATCGAGTAACGTACGCTTCCACTTTTGAGAGAGAAGTGCTTCACAGAATTTATATCTATAATCATCTACGTTTCATATAAAATTCAGAATCGCGTTTGTTGTAAAAAATACTGATAACATTTGTCGACTTCAAAGGAAAATACGTTTCTAATAAAAATAAAAAAAATCAGTTTTATTTTCCTTTAAATAAAAAAAAAAAAATACAAATACTTTTTTAAATCTATAAAAAACAAACATTTCTATCTTCATCTTTGTAGTTTATGGTTTCGCCATATGTTGACATGTTTAGCGTGGGTAGAAATTATATTATAATCTTTGGTTATTGTATTTTCGTGCTCATCAAGTCTGTCTTTAATTTTCTGTTCACATTTCCAGTGGATGTTGTAAATGCAGTTTTTAATAGATTCACAACGCGTCATGTCGGCTGGGGCTGTGTAATATACCGACTGCACCTCTGCAGAGGGTGAGATTTCCACCCAACGGGATCACCAGTTGACTATGAGTGGTGATTATTGATGCTTAAGGAACTTGATGCTAGTGGTTGAGCAGTCCATGCATCACACCACTTTGGCCCTTTTCTATGCTAAACCGGCGGTTAGACAGGCCCTCCGATCAATAGGCTGGTCATGAGAAGCCCTAGCACCTATATGATTGTCCCGGCCCTATTGCCCTAATGGAAAACCCCCAACCCTTTTTATCATACATGTTAAATTGTATGTAGTGGTGAAGTTCCAATTCTGAATCCCTGGACAGTGTGGAGTAACCTTCATCTCCATTACTACCAGGTCGTCTGAATCCCATATATAGGATAAATAAATGAAAAATTAGTTTTAAAAAGTGTGTTTAAAAATGTTTAGTTTAAAAAATATTGAATACCCCCAAAAGAATGAATAAAACCAAACGTTTTTGACATTGAATAACCCAAAAGTTGACATTTAAAACCAAACCAACCAACCAGTTAACAAAACGCAATAGACGAGGGCGAGTCATAAGTCTTTTATGACATCAGTTGTGAATTGCTAAGTAAATTTGAAAGTTTGTAATGTGATTTTTCTAAGAAATGAGCAAACAAATTCTACTGCTACTGGAATCTAGGAGAGAACAAGATTTAAGTATTTTTAGAAAATGGCAAAATTATTATTTGTAATCACAGAATATACATAAAAGCATTTAGTTTAAAAAATACAAACAAACGAACCTTACCAATGATTAATTTACATACAACTGAGTAAATTAATAATTGTGTTTTATATAAATCAACAATTACTTTCTGCATCATAGCCGTATAGATTTTTAATAATGTATTTGAAATCGAAATCTGAAACTCTATAGCTATTCTGAAACACCATTTTTTCCAAATATGCATGGATTTCAAAATTACTAACGTAGTTTGAAGAGTTATTTTTTGTTTAAGGTTATATCAACCTGCATAAGTTATTTAATGCCAATTCCATCCTTGTAGAAGTATATCCTACAGAAAGAGCTTGATAGCATGACTGAAGCCAGAACTGTCTTACAACTATGTCGCAGCCCAACACGTTAGTCACTATGCTGCAAGTGGCAGTAGGTACTGTACGCAATTTGAGTTCTTTGTTTAACAAATTGAGTTCATTCAGCATTAAATGACTTGAAAAGGGTTGATATGCCGTTAAGTATCAAACCTAAATCTTTTGACCAGGAGTGTGTGATCAGTTTGTATCTAAGATCCCCAGAGAACAACCAAACAACCAAACAACGCCATGGGGACTCCCTAACGCAATTGATTAGAAAATATCAAAGAGTCCTTTGAATCGTGAATTGAAAACCTTTTTTTTTGGGGGGGGGGAGGCAATAACATGATTCGGTATTAAGCGAAGAACTTTCTGATTGAAAAATTAAATATATGATAAGAGACAGGGTGTATTTGATC
The DNA here is from genome assembly GCA_023376005.1 of Doryteuthis pealeii. Classification (NCBI taxonomy): domain Eukaryota; kingdom Metazoa; phylum Mollusca; class Cephalopoda; order Myopsida; family Loliginidae; genus Doryteuthis; species Doryteuthis pealeii. The sequence goes on from CM042149.1 coordinate 83,397,285, forward strand.
CGAGCCTTTGTGCACCCGACTAGATCTTAGATAATTGTGTTTTTGTTCAACGGAATGTTTGAAATAAACTTAATCGCCCAGCAATTACAAATTATCTTTGAGTAAAAACAAAAGAATTCGGTAAATGTTATCATTTATAGTCGAGGTTAATTTTTTTGTAGAAAACTTAATCAGGTTGTAAAGAAAGATCAGCTTTTTTGCTATGATTACTTTAGAATTTGGCTTATTTCTGATACACGAGACCTGGTGTTGTGGACTAGCCTATCGTACCTTTTCGGTGAGTAAATGAACTGGTCCATGATTACTTGTTTACGGCTGTCGGTAAAACTGATTTCCGGTTTAGAGGCTTAGGATTATAGAAAGTTAAATTGATCACGTACTCCAAGGAGCCTCCTTCCATGCAGCACCTGTCCCCTTGTCTAAAAGGGGCAGGGATGTGTTTGTTACCCGGTGCCCTGAGCGCCCAGAAAGGGAATGCCTACAGGATCCATACATTTTTGCGACTGGCCATTGGATGAGTTTTGGTTTGTGTGGCTTCCTTCGTTAAAAAAAAACAAAAAAACGTTGGTCTTGTGGGGTTTAACAAATATAAACTTAGAGAGACCTTTACGAGAACCGTCTATGTAATACCAATTCATATCACTCTTCCGTGAAAAACTTATATACTAGTATACCGAAACTTACTTTCCAATATACAATATTTTATTATAATGAAGATTGTGTTTTTCTGTTTGTAACCGAAATTATTACTAAAGTGACAATCCCCTTAGTTTTTAATGTCATTGTCCATGATTTTATTTTTATTTAAACCTCAAATATTAATAAGATTGTTTTACATTATTAATACTGTTGACCATATCTACACACTAATAACATGCAATTATATTTATATATACAACAAAATAGCTGTTTACAGTGTGAACGGGAAGGCTAATTTGTATATTGATATTAAAAATTTGATTTTAATATATATATATGTGCTTAGTATTATTGATTTCAAATATTTTGGTTTTATCTTAATGAATATGAGCAGAAATCTCGGGCATAAATCTTAATAGAAAGAAATAACCGTAATTTTATTCTTTACTTCCGATTTTAACTAAATAGTTAAATTAGGAACATTTAAGAATGAATAACGGTCGTGATGGAAGTGTAAGTTTTTTTAGTTTCATTAGGCTTTCTAATTCAATATATTTTATTACATCAAAACTTAAATACCTGCACACAGAGGGTGCATATATTTGCTAGTAGTTAGAATTATCGGACAATATTACCTTAAGGCACCCCTTTTTTCCATTTCGTGTTATTAGGCCATTTTTTTTTCATTTACACCGTCAATATCCGGTTGTGAGTTAGGGGTTAGGGTTACAACCCCTAACAAACAATCGGATATTGACGGTGTAAATGAAAAAAATTACCTAAAGACACAAAATTGAAAAGGGATGCCTTAAAGTAATATGGTTTGAATTATCTTTACCAGTAACGAAAAAGGGTTATTATTATAATCAATAGTTAAGACCCAAGAGAAAAAAAAACATACATGCAGTAAATCAAAGATGATATCCTAGGAGAGTAAAGCTTTGTATAGTAGGAAATAGATGGGTTTTCTTCTCGTGTATTTTAGTTTTTGACTTGAAAATGTAATTCTAAGAAATATTTTAGGCAGTTGGAACTGTTGCATTGCCTCTTTATTATACTTATATGGTCTATATCTGTAGGTGTAATGGTTAAAGTCATGGGAAATGGGCTCGTCGCCCCGACTTCAAATCCTGGACGTGCTAATTGCATTTCACTTAGCGCTAATACCCTCGGAAAAGGTATGGATCCTACTCTCCGGCCAGCTATGGGTAAATAGTAGGGCAGACTGGGCTCTTTAACCTTGGTTAAGCAACCGGTCTAGGAGAAGAAAAACTCTGAATTCATACCTGTTGAACTCCGCTTAAGAAATTAACCTTGTGTCGCATCCTGCTCGTGCGGAGGGGTTGGTATATGTATGTATATTGTTTATATCTTCCATCTGCCCTGTCAAGTTATCCTAAAGAAAACGTGGTCTGTAGCTCTACGGAGCGAGAAGACACCTACAATGGTACTACCCGTTGACCGTAAGTGACAGCTCATGATGCTTAATGTCGGAATCCTGAGAACTGAACAGTCCTTGACATGCAACACCCCACTCAGGCCCTTGCTTTCAAATACTGATGAGCTTAGGTTATAAACACATAACTAATGTGTCTTAATATTGATTAAGCTGTGATTTTGTAGTTAAATAGATGTTATTGTTTAGTGTCTAAACACAGAATTCAGAAAGAATTAAAAGAGCCGTGTCTTTCAAACATACTACGATTGAGATCGGAGCGATGATAATGTCGGAAGTTGTCCATCATTATTCCAATAAAACAAACGATCAAGTAGCTATTAATTTTATCAAACGCAGACACTTGGTAAAGGGTCCGTCAGCCAGTCGATGGAATTTCCGGTGGCACTCCAGACAGTCGTTAAATTTGGACGGGTTACCAGCTCAGTCTATTAGTTAGTAGATGAATAACGACACTGTCCACTCTTTTACCATGAAGTTAGATTCAATATTGTAGTGGCATGGCTGCTAATTCCAAATATAGGATTATCAGTTATACTGATACAGATTTTAAATACTGGCCTAAGAAATATTTTTGGTGTTGTACCTATAATCCATACGACAAATTGTGTCTTCTGTGTTAAATAGCCGCGTTATCACATTATTATCATCATCATCACATTATCGTCATCACATTATCGTCATCACATTATCATCGTCATCACATCGTCATTTATCGTCATCACATTATCGTCATCACATTATCGTCATCAATCACATCGTCATCAATCGTCATCACATTATCGTCATCACATTATCGTCATCACATTATCGTCATCACATATCGTCATCACATTATCGTCCATCACATTATCGTCATCACATTATCGTCATCATCACATCATCACATTATCGTCATCACATTATCGTCATCATCATCACATAGTATCACCACATCATCATTATCGTCATCACATAGTATCACCACATTATCGTCATCACATAGTATCACCATTATCGTCATCACATAGTATCACCACATTATCGTCATCACATAGTATCACCACATTATCGTCATCACATAGTCATCACATAGTATCACCACATTATCATTATCACCACATTATCATCACATAGTATCACCACATTATCGTCATCACATAGTATCACCACATTATCGTCATCACATAGTATCACCACATTATCGTCATCACATAGTATCACCACATTATGTCATCACATAGTATCACCACATTATCGTCATCACATATATCACACATTATCGTCATCACATAGTATCACCACATTATCGTCATCACATAGTATCACCACATTATCGTCATCACATAGTATCACACCACATTATCGTCGTCATCACATAGTATCACCACATTATCGTCATCACTATCACCACATTATCGTCATCACATAGTATCACCACATTATCGTCATCACATAGTATCACCACATTATCGTCATCACATAGTATCACCACATTATCGTCATCACATAGTATCACCACATTATCGTTCATCACATTAGTATCACCACATTATCGTTATCACATAGTATCACCACATTATCGTTATCACACAGTATCACCACATTATCGTTATCACACAGTATCACCACATTATCGTTATCACACAGTATCACCACATTATCGTTATCACACAGTATCATCACATTATCGTTATCACATAGTATCATCACATTATTTTTATGAGTGAGTCATCCATTTTTGGCCAATACTGTATTGGAATAGTACTAGAAGAAATGGGTGAGTCATCAATTTTTGGCCAATACTGTATCTATAAAATTTCATATGCCTCTGTGTGGTTATCAAAGTGATATCATATACTTCAAAAACAAAAGGAATGAACATTTTCAGAAACTATAGGAACATTTATTAAAGTAACGTTTTAATTACATGAAAATTATAATTAGAAGACAACCGTGTATGCTTGATATGCAAACATTTATGATTAATGTGACTCTGAAACATGCATTGATAAATAATGTGTATAAATACGATGCATATAATATTGATGAATGTTCAGCGCACTGCTGGCACAGATGAGGAAGTTTATGGCCCTCCAAAAATCTTGGCACATAAATTAGTCTTGGTCGATTAGCCCTTACGTGTGATATTATCTATCTCTCAATGAATGGGTGCGCGTACGCACGTGTTTCGGCTTGGCATATTGCCAAGAGTTAATATATAAACAAACATGAATTATAACTGCCTCTCTCTCATATATATAAAATTTAATATACCAAACTTATTGGTAAATCCTCGCGGTGAGAAAGAACCCAGCAAATAGTTTGATTGTAAAAATATACTACCAAACATCAACCGGGGAGAAAACATATTTTGGAAAAAGAAAAGACCAAGATAATCGTACCAACAAAAAATAATCTATTGGTACAATATTTTGGCCAAAAGAAAAAACAATATATATATATATATATATATATATATATATATAATCAATGAATACATTTTATCAATGTGGGTACCTTACGTAGTGTCATAGTTAGCAAGCTATATTCCCAGACCATTGTTAATGAGTTCGAAGTATGGGTGCTCCATACTTCAGATCTTGAGCCAAGCGTTCGGCTAGAAACCACAAGGTTACTAGTTCGATACATGCCCTCGCCAAACTCAGCGTATGAGTAGCACAAGAATCTGTGCGGTAAAGTAAGCAGCTGGTGGTAGGTGTGGCGCTCCACCTCAGAAGCAAAAACAATCTCCTTCGTCTAGCGCTAGTGAAAAGGGGATAGACTCCCTCGCTGATTGGCTGATACTGACTTTGGGCCACCCCAACGACTTTTATATTAGTTATATATATATATATATATATATATTTTAAAAGTCGTCGGGCGGCCTAAAGTCGGTATGAGCCAATCAGCGAGGGAGTCTATCCACTTTTCACTTGCGCTAGACCAAGGAGATAATTTTAGCGTCTGAAGTGGAAGGCTACACCTACCGTCAGCTCCTTACTTTACCGCACAGATTCCTGTGCTACTCATACGCTGAGTTGGTGAGGACCAGTATCGAACTAGGAACATTGTTGTTTCTATCCGAACGTTCTACCGACTGAGCTAACCCGGCCCATATAATGTGTCTAATTGCCACTTTAATCTTTTTGTTGAAGAGGCATCAATAATTCATTTAAAAGAGCTAAAACTAGATTATACCGCTATTCTGTAGAAGTTATCCTCCAGATATAGAAACAATATGATACTCACCGTCGCAATGGGGTTCTAACTACCGTAGAGTTAGTAGACGAAAACAACAGGCAAGCTGTAACTTACATACAGTCCTTGCATGCTGCTGGCATAATGCAAAGTGATGGCTGAAGAGTGGGTACTTATCCATGTTCTTACTCACCCTGAAATCCAACAGCCAATCAGAAGTCAGGAAATGAACTTGCCTGAGTTCATAATGGAACAATCCAAAGCTCCATATAAGCCACCTACCAAACTCTAGTTTTAGTCTTGCATTCATCTTGTAACAGGGTTGAATACTTGACACAAAATCCAACATGGCGCTGCGAACAGGATTCGAACCTGTGAGGGAACATCCCATTGGATTCGAAATATGCCCTCACAGGTTCGAATCCTGTTCGCAGCGCCATGTTGGATTTTGTGTAAAGTAATAGTCAAAAAGACTTATCGGTCTACCATGGTTTTGATCTATACGACCTATCTAATATTTGACTAAGCTGGAGTAATTGGTTAAATTGAGTTGAACGATATTTCAATTCATGTTTATCTATTACCACGTGCGGCTTATTCCATTTATTTGTTTCCTAATTCTTATCTCCGTATCGGTAATTATAAATAATAGCTAGTGAAAACAAATAAAATTTAAGAGTAACTATTTTGTTGGATTCATTTTTGTTGGGTATTCAGTATTTTTTTTAACTCAAATTTTTAAACAATTTTCTAAAATCATTTTTTCTATTTGACCTTTAGATGGGATTATAAGACGTACTACAACTCAGAGTGAACCTGTGAGTAGTAGACATGAAGGAGTACTCCACATTCCCCCAAAACTCTAGAATTTGAACTTCATTAGATTTAGATTGGTTTGTTTTACGGAATATCAACCTCAGTGGGTCATTTAATGCCGAAAAAGTTTTAAAATAAATCAATTCTTAATGGATAATACAATTTTTTTATAAATACATTTTTCTATTTACCCCATAGATGGGACCCTAACAGGTACTACCACTCCAGGTCATCAGAGTGGACCAGGGAGCAATAGTGATGAAGGGGAGCTCCACATTCCCCAAACCTCCAAAACTGGAACCTCACAATCAGATACAGTTTAACGTCATTCCCAGGACATGTAGACCCGCAGCCACAGCCTTCTAGCACCCATATGATTTAAAGGGGTTGGGGCTTGCCATAAGGGCAATAGGGTTGGGAAAATCATATAGGTGCTAGGGCTTGACGTGACCAGCCGATTGATCGGAGGGTGCCTCTCCGACCGCCCGTCTAGCCCAAGATAGGGCCAAAGTGGAGTATTGCATGTTATGAACTGCTCATCCACCTGGGCTCTATCCTTAAGCATCACGGGTTGCCACCCACGGCCAACAGGTGGCCCCATTGGGGGAGTCTTACCTCTCTGCAGAGGTGCAGTCGGGCATTCTAACGCCCCAGCCGACAGGGCGGTCATTAGATTTAGTTTAACGTAATACACAGGATACTAAGACCCTTAACAACCGCCTTTAAGCATCTATATGTTAGAAATGGTTTGTCATAAGGTCAGTAGGGTTGCACAAGCGTATAGATGATAGAGCTTGACGTGAGCAGCTCATTAATCGGAGGCGGCCGTTCATCTATGTATTCTATAAAAGCAGGTATTTAAACGTACATATTTAGCATATATGTTTATTTCTTAGACGTTTATATATCTGTCTTTTCTCAGAGAATGGCCTTTACCTTGTAATCTAACATTTCATACTTACGCAAAATGGAAGGATTTATGTCCTTATTATTAATAGTGTCATCAGCTTTAAATGTACGGAAAACCTTTTTTTTTGTTTTGAAATGTTTTTTGTTGCGTTTGTTTTTGCTTTATTTTTAACCACTCCTCTTTATCAAAGTATTAACATCACAAAAAACAACAAAAAAAAAACATGACTAAATTGTTGCCTTATGTTGCTTGTAATATTCAACTTTCGTAATGTTCCCTTTATTAATATTTACTGGCAAAATAAAAACACCCTCCGGGCGATGTAAAAATAGATTTTTGAAACATATTGCCTGAAGGGTGGGAGTTAAAAATTCAATGTCAGCGAGTTTGTACCCTAAGTAAGTAAAATCATCAAATTCATTAAAGGATTAAAAAATAAAACAATTTGAAATGTAAACTTTAAATATGTACTAAAATAAAACTATATATATAGATATATAATACCAGTCATGTATTTATTAAAACTTGTTTTAAAAAAACAACGAGGACTGTCTAATGCTGCATGTTCAAATTGTCAGTGTATTCATTCTATGTTATGACGATTCTGGGTAATGTGACGTAATTTTTGTTACAGACAAAAACCGGAAGCGAATCTCCATTATTAATAGATGTATATCTAGAAATCGTAAGTCAATATTACATTTTCTCTACATTTTTACCACAATATGTGTAAAAATACGAATCCCTTCATTTGACTGACTATAGTAAAATCTATCATTGATCAAATTCACACAAATACAAACACGCACACGACCCTCTCCACACAACTAGGACGGAACACATGCTCAATTTCTCAAGCCTAGTTTAACAGAATTCAGTTTTCTTTCTTCTAGAATGGAATTCCGAATTGAAATATATGCCTAGTTTAACATATTCAGTTTTCTTTCTTCTAGAATGGAATTCCGAATTGAAATATATGCCATACTAGTGATGAAAAATTGGGAAAGAATTAATGAACGAAATACAAGCAAACGAGGACATTATAAAACACTTGGAGAAAAGGAAAGATACAAATACATAGGACTTTTAGAAGTGGACACCATCAAGCAATCAGAAATGAAAGAAAAACTTAAAATACCTCATGAGCACAAACACTCCTAGAAACAAAGTTGCAGCAGGATTCGCAAGTGAATAATTATATGGACCATCCCCATGGGCCATTCTTAAAATGGATAATATAAAGACTACTGATTATCATTTCTTCTCCTAGACTGGATGCCAACAGCATTACTACTCGCCTATTAATAAAGACAGAGGTACGTGTAATCGAGACATATACAGACCAACATAGAGTGATATGCATAAATCGAAATGTGTTTGTATGTGGGTGTATATGTAAACGTGTATAGGCAAGTCTGTTCATGTTTGTACTGATGTGTGTTAGAGTGCATTTGTCATAATAAAATAGTTGCGAACACGGAAGAGAGGATATAAAAAGATTTTTAAAAAACACAGAAAAAGATAGTGAATCTGCTTTCGTTATGTTCACTAACAGAATCGACTGACTTTTGCAGGCAAGAATTTGAACAATTTAACCTTTTTTTTTTTACTTTTCATTTTTCTTGTCATTCAACAAAATTTTATTTGGGGAAAATGTGTCCACTGATTTGCAAGGAGTCATTAGCCTATACTAGCTTTTTCTGAATGGATGTATTTTTTTGTTTTGTGTTTTTTATTTTTGTTTTTTGTTTTTCCAAATCTCGTTTCAACTGAATGTTCGCATCGATTTTCTCTAATTTCCTCAGTATTCGGTTTAAGGTTTTCTTCTTTAACTTTGAAAAGCTACATCCGATTTGCCCAATACAGACACTAGAATTGTGACTTCATTGACTATAAGGTTAAAAAAGGTAAAGAGAACATCTGAAAAGTAGTTATATCTCTTCGGTATTTTTTTGCTGAAATGTACCGCTCTTATCTCTGTAGAATAACTTAAACATTAGGAAAATTATTGTTACGAGCCCAACACGTTTGTAGTTTATCAATGATGGCGGATATGCAATGTAAAAGATAGTAAAAATATGGTAAATAGTGCTTTGAAGATTTAAAAAAAATTGCTTTATCCATCTGTGTTAAAAAAATTTGTTGTGTTTTCTATAGAATAAAGAAAAGGCCTTACTAATTGAATATACACGTATCTGTATTTTACGATAGAGATATAGATATGAAAGTTTTATTTTGGTACTATCTTAATTAAAATGAATAAAATAAATTAGAAATTTTGATGAAAAAAAAAAACAATCTAATTTATTTTGTTGCTTTTTTTCTCTTTTAAATCTTTCCTTTTAATCCTTCTCACAGTTTTCGTAACGCTTACATCTTGAAAAGAATTTATGAATCATCCAAATTACCATTCGCATCCCGAGTACTTTCGGTTCTCCCCTGAACCATTATTAAGGTCGTTAAAATAGATTATCATTTGTCTAAATATTATACACGTGTGAGCGTTTATGCGTGTTTTTATGAGTCAACGGCGCTTGGGGTTGAGACAGACAGTTTCCCGTGTATCTGATCCTAAAACAAGCTCTATATAACACATTACATAATCATATATATATATATATATATATATATATATATATATATATATATATATATATATATATAGAGAGAGAGAGAGAGAGAGAGAGACGAGTGTGTTAGTAGTAGCATGTCCATTTGTTCCGTGAATAACCTCTATGAAGTGGATTATTTTAAACAAACACTGACCACCACGCATCAAACGAGCCACTTTTGACCCAATTAAAAATCTAAAAGTCACGCGCACAGTACCGAGATACATACACATTCACACACATATATGTAAACACACGCATACATTTATATGTATACACATATAGTCATACACACAACTCCCATGAACCCCTCCCTCACATATATAAGAGCATTAAAAAAATAACCGACCTCATAGAGGTTCTTCACGGAACAAATGGACATGCTACTACTAACACACTCGTCTACCCGGATTTTAATAGCGTGGCAAACCCTAAAAAACACTTCAACTTTTATAGTTCTTCTATAATGCTCCCTTTCTAATAATCTATAAACAATTTCTTCAAATAAGAAATTTTCTCCTGACGACGACCTAAGGTCGAAACTAGTTGAGAATAAACAACATACAAGAAATATTCCTGATTGTCTTAATACTTTATGTTCACACTATATATATATATATATATATATATATATATATATATATATATATATATATTTGTGTGTGTGTGTGTGTGTACATGTATTCATATGCATAAATGTACATATATATGTGCATGTATAAATATATATATATATATATATATATATATATATATATATATGGACATACTTATACATGTCTATATGCACACCCACACACCCATATATGTATTATAAAAGCCTGTAATAAGACTGAAGACGTGAAGGAAAGGAATTGGTAGATAAATTTAACTTAATGCGATTCTAGATTCTAGAAGATTTATATATTTTCATGAAATATTATCTTTGTTTTATTAACTTTAAATAAATTATGTCCTGAGGAAAATTTCCCAAAACATTTTCTACAGATTCTGTTGGAAATGAAAATAACTGCCATCGGGTAAAATTAAAATTGTCACCATCATTCCCATCCGCCCTCCTCTTTTTTTTCTTCTTCTTTTCAATAAAATAACGATGACACTTGAAGCCCTGAAGCCATAACAGAAATAGGTTGCTATGACTATAAAAAAACAATGCGCAACAGATGTATTTTTGTATTGCTTTTGCTTAACAATCAATACCATGCAACAAATTATTTCTTAAGATTAGATTAGAACATCTTCACAGTTTTTTTAATATGTGGGCTGAACTTCCTAGTAAATATTATGTAAGAGTGCAACTTCAAATTTTCTAAGGCGGTGGGACAGACAGATTCTTGCCAGGCTTAACTAATCGTACAGAATTTAATATCCAAATTCCAATATTTTCAATTTGTCTAACTAATGATAACTTCTTTTAACTCTTTCTCAAGATGTTTGAGATGAGGCTGGAGGATTAGACATTATTTGAGTTATTCGGACTATTGTCCTCATTTTCATTGTTATATGTACAATGTTTCGGCCGATGTGCCCTGCGGCCTTCAGGTATTTCTTGTCGGACTCGGGAACTTTCTCGGACTCGAAGGTTCCCCAGTCCGAAAAGAAGGTTCCCCAGTCAGAAAACAAATACCTGAAGAAGGCCGGAGGGCACATCGGCTGAAACGTTGTACAGATAATAATGAAGATGAGGACAATAGTTAGAATAACGCAGATAAGAATGAGAATTGAGAATCACTGGACTAGATTACGACTACATAAGATAAATGAAAAAAAAATGTTTTAAAGCTAAAAGTTTACTGCTATTTAGCACCATGAAAATTATGAAAAACGTCATTTCTCTGATTTTTTTTTTAGATGAGGCTTGATAATTAGTATTTTTATTATTCGGACTATTGTTCTCATCTTCATTGTTATTTGTACAATGTTTCGGCTGATTTGCCCTCCGGTCGTCAGGTATTTCTTGGACTCGGGAACCTTCTCGGACTCGGAAACCATCTTTTTGTAATCGGGAGCCATCACGAAACTTTGAGCCTAACCCTTTATTCAATCCACAGGAGTATCCTGCTCTCATTCTGGTAACCATAGCTGAGGTACAGGTGTTAAGCTGTGTTTATTATTCTATGTTGTTATTCTATATTGCCCCTGACCAGAATTGAACCTGCAATCTAGAGATAACTGTCACTTAGAACTGTCTTAACCTAACTCCTTTATCCACTAGGCTATGTGTCCAATTGGACAATCCAGTGTGAATTTTGGTCACTTATAAACCTAATGTCTTGTTTTTGTCTAGAATATCTACCTATTCACTTATGTATGACTTTTACCTAGGCTCATTTTTTGGATTTAAAAAAAATCTAATCTAGCCTTTTTAATTCCCGGGTCCGACAAGAAAATACCTAAAGAAGGCCGGAGGGCACATCAACTGAAGCGTTGTACAGATAACAATGAAGACGAGGCCAATAGTCCGAATAATCCAATACTAAAAAACGTCAATGTTTTACGCAATAGACTCATACCAAAGAAAATATAGTTTATTAATTTGCGAAAAGATAAACTCTGAAGTTACCAACAATTATCTACAAACACAGATAAAAATAATTGTCTAGACAAATGCTTCGTTATCTTAAAGAATTAATTAGAAATAAAGAAGTTACAAATATTTGATTATAAATTGAGTTTTCTTTTCAGTGAAATACTAAAGAAAGAATCTACTAGCAGGGGTACGGACTAAAGTTTAGGTACCCGATATATATTCCGAAAAGGTTGGAGTCTCACTTAAAAAAATTGTAAAAAGCACAAAGTACCTATAAAGGCGTTGGGGTTAATTCCTAAAAAGACGTAACCAGGTGTGTACACGGTACTATTAAGTATTTTTTTCTAATTCAACCATTGTAGTTCTTTTAGACAATAACAATAAAATTATTCTAATTAATCATCATTTGGATAACTCCATTGAAATCTATTAGATTTCTATATTCCACAGTTGAAAGAGTTACCTTTATTAAATTCTAAAATGACTTAGTGAAGTTAAAGTTAATAGAAAAATGACATAAGTATTTTTAAAAATTGAAAACTTATAAACTATTCTAATTTGTTATCTACATATATAAATAAATAGTTTACATATCTACTTCTAGAGAATAAGTTTTATGTTCGAGTTATAAATTCAACGCACTTTTTACAATATCACAGTTGTCCCTTCCAATCGGCATACATGTCCGCTACCGAAACTTCGACCCCATCTGCTACTACTTAAATCATCAACGTGTGCAATACATAGATCGAAAGTTGACCATCTACAAATTAACTGAACATGCAGAAACTCTAATATTCTTCAACTTCCTTCAATGTGAAGACGGCACCTGTTGAACGAATTCAAGCGGCAAGCAGAATCAGACTATTGTTCGGATTATGAGATAATGTTAAATTATGCAGGGTTACTGGTTCCTGTGCATTAAAACTGCGCTGTAAATGCTTATATCAAACACAATGTTATTCAACCCAGCATATATAGAGATAGATTTGTATAAATGATTAAGCCCGGTTTAGCTCAGTCGGTAGATCACTGGGCTAGGAATCGCAAGATTCTTAGTTTCAATTATCGGCCCTCGCCAACTCAGTGTATGAGTAGCAAGAGATCAGTGCGTAAAGTAAGGAGCTGATGGTTAGGTGTGGCGCTCCACCTCAGTTGCAAAAACAATCTCTTTGGTATATCGCTAGTGAAAAGGGATAGATCCCCGCGCTGGTTGGCTGATACCGACTTTAGGCCACCCGATGACTACTTTACTATAATATATATATATATATATATATATATATTATATATATATATAGTGAAAAAATTGAAAAAAATCAAGTTCATAAAAACGAGTGATGTTCATTTCGCCAACGCTGCAGTGTTTCGATCTGTTTCAATATATCTTCATCAGGGCTTTTGTTAATTTGAGGAAAAATAAATACAAAATGTCAATGATATCGCTGACTCAATATATACCAATTTTTGAACATGTCTATCCCTTAATTTTCTTGTGTTTAAGGTATAACAAATTATTGAAAACTACTTGTAAAAAGGACAGTTGAGAATGTTCAAGAATGCCTGAAACTGTTTGCAATGATCTAAAAGTTTCGCTATTTCTTTGAAAAGTTTTATGTATACTTCATTCAAATTTGGCCGTGATTCCCTCTCAAGTGGAAGCTTTGTGCAGTGATACACCAGTCCCAACGCCTCTACTACGCTTGGAAAACTCAGCTCTTTAAATGTATCAATGTTCAAATGCTATTCACAACGATGGCGTATAGCTAGTGCTTTTGGGAAAGAGAAAGAAGTCCCTTGGTCCTACATCGAGCTCAGAGGGGCGGGTATTCAGTAACGATGAAGATCTGAGAGCAGGTGTATTCTTAGCTTAGAGTGTTGCATTTCTATCGCATCAGACTTCAGGCCTATGAAATTTTCAAACAAAGTGAATTAATTTTACCGTGTGCCGTTGACTTCATGTATTCGCTACTGTAACTTAGATATACGTATCCTATAAATGATAAGGAGCAATCCCTCACTTACGAATATAGAAAACTATATCATCAATTATATATATATATATATATATATATATATCGCTCTGTTTATCTGTCTCTATCCCCTCCTCTCTCTAGAAAGAGAGAAAACCAGTTTAATGTAGATGTACCAAAGTTGTTATACAGGCAGAAAGGTTGATATACAGAGATATCGAAGGATATTGAAATAGTTTAAACTTAGATGGTTATCTAGCGAATAGGATGCTCCCTGTTGTCTCATACATCTGTTCTTATGCTAAAATAATTTATGATTTTCATATTAATTTATAAGATACAGAAAATTACAACTAATGTACTGTGACAAGTATCCTCATCTTGATTGTTATTATAGTTGTTTCAGACGTTGTATCCCTTAGCATTCTGAGGGGGGGGGGTTGTAGTTATTTGTCGGTCAAGAGTTCAAATCCCTGGATTGAGTGCAGGAGTTGCCATATATAATCTGATTCAGTGGAAGACACGGATTAACTGAAAGGGATTAACAATGACAAAATACCGTCTAGATATGACCAGTGGCACATGGAGAGAAAAAATCAAATCCCGTAAATTTGAATAAAGGGCGTGGTTTGGAATTCCCAAGACACAGACTTCAAAAGAAGGTTGTAAAGTACAAAATACAAATATGTCGTGACTATGATAACAAAAAAGATTAATGACTAATCCAAGTACAACGGTTTCTAACAATTGACCTAGGTCATCTGTAGGTCATCATTGTATCTGTCACGGCGACTAGAATATCTTAAATTCCAGAGAATTTAAACTGGTCGATCATAATATTTATTTGGTCTGGTTATGGTTTACGTGCAACAGAAGAGGAAGCTTCCGGCAAAAAGACAAAGAGAAAGATAAAAAATATATATTTAAAAAAAGGGCGAACGGAAGAGGTCTTCCGGTCAAGAAGCAGGGAGAAGATGAAGAAATAGATTTAAAAAAATGAAAACGGAAGACTCCTCTTCCGGTGAAAAGGCGGAGAGAAAGATAAAGAAATATATAAAAAATGTCCGTTATCAGATCAAAAGATAAAAATGCGTGGGCATATTCATTGTATATGATATTTCTCTGAACGTTTGAGATGAGGCTTGATTAGTTTTATCTGCTTTATTCGGACTATTGTCCTCATCTTCATTGTTATTTGTAGAAAGTTTCGGGCGATGTGCCCTCCGATCTTTAGGTATTTGTTGGAACCTTCTTGTAATCGGGAGCCATCACGTAAATTAGAACTAAATCCTGTATTCAGTCCACGGGAGTATCCTGTTTTCATTCCGCTAACCATACGATGGCTCCCGATTACGAAAAAAAAAGTTCCCGATTACGAAACCTGAAGAAGGACGGAGGGCACATCTGCCGAAACGTTGTACAGATAGCAATGAAGATGAGAACAATAGTCCGAATAAAGCAGATAAAACTAATCAAGCCTCATCTCAAACGTTCAGAGAAATATCATTTTGGTCATTCATTCTCTGAAAAGATTGCACGAAAGAATCTCTAATATTTGAATACGATAGAAACGTTTTGTTATATGAACAAATATATATATATATAAGATTTTTTTTTTGGATGTTTGTTTATTCTTTTAGAAGCATTGCTTAATAAAGTATATATATTAAATATTTTATATTTTTGCTTGAAGACAATTACAATGCGAATATCGCATAAATTCGATAATTATAGAAGATAACAATGACAAGTGAATTTCGCAAAGAATTACTCGGTGTGTAGAATATCGTACAGACTGTTTCAACTTTATTAAGTCTTATCAGCGATGTGTGTGTGTGTGTGTTGCGTGGAGAAAAGAGGTCCTGAATAGAATCATTCCCAACACCAACTCATCTGAGATTTTATATATATATATATATATATATATATATATATATATATTGTAGTGCTCAATAGTATTGTAGATAGAGCAATTATATTTTAGTTTGAATAATCGCATAGGTGAGAAACTTCCATATAAGACATATACGAATATTTCATTTTTGTTATTTATTGATGGTTTTCAACTAGTTTTGTCCTGGGTTTAACGTTAAAAGAAAGTTTTTTCAGAAAAAAAATAGTCATTTTTATAAAGTTTTTAAAATAAATTATAACAGTGTTGATATATGAGAAAAGTAACTAAATATGACCTGTTAACATAGCTTATCCATTCATTGAACATACATAGTTTTCTTCTATCTAAAAGCCTTAAACTGTTCTTAAATGATCTCTACTCTCTCATAGGTACATGGCACTATGGGAAAGGTTACTCATGACGGCTTGATGCATTTGTTTATTGAGATGTTAAAGTGTCACTCCAAATCTTTGCATTTCATTTCAAAGAAATGAAGATCATTCATCTCGGGGTAAATGTTTCGAAGATACTTTATTATTATTAGCGTTGTTTGGACTATTGTCCCCATCTTCATTGTTATTTGTACAACGTTTCGGCCGATATACCCTCCGGCCTTCAGGTATTTCTTGTCGGACTCGGGAACCTTCTTTTCGAACTCGGGAATTTTCTTGTCGTATTCGGGAGCTATCACGGAACTTTGAACCTAACCCTTTATTCCACGGGAGTATCCTGTTCTCATTCAGCTAACAACGCTAATAATACTAATCTTCAAGCCTCATCTCAAACATTCAGAGAAATAGTTACTTTATTCACTTATATTAGCGTGTTTGTATTATCCCCTTGATATTGGTCAATGCAGCATATTTATCGATTCTTTGTGTGATGGTGAACTTTGCATCCCGTTTAAAATCATGCTCGCTGGAGTTGAAATGTTGTTGTACAAATATTAGTTTGTTGTAATACAATCACACACACATAAATTTCAATGCAATTACGAATGTATTTAACAATGTGACCTATTTTTACAGAACGGCTTAGCAAATACAATGTAAGCTTCAACAGTCACATAAATCTTAAAACATTAAAATTTTCCTTTCGAAATTTAAGATGGATATATTTAGGGCTGGGCAAAATGAACTGATCCATTTTTAGTGAGTAACATGCTAGGCTGTAGCATTGTCATATGCGAGTTCGAACTCCTGTCTCGCTATTCCGTTCATTTTCGGATTAATACTCTTGTGAAAGTTATGAACGCCCTATGACCCCAACTACTGGTTAGATAGTACCACTACCAAGTACCCCCTCTGCAAGAGCAGTTAATTCAATAAAGATACATCTCTTATGATATTTCTCTGTCCGAGTCAAGAGAGTCCTGCTTCACTTTTCGCTCAGTGTTCTTGTGGCGACAGAAACGGGTTCATGCCTTTTTGTAAAAAGTATGTAAATATAAAGTGTATAACATTAAAACTTAGATACTTATACTAAGAGGGCACAGCTTTTTGTTAGTTTATTACAATATGGAGATAATATGTATGTAACCAATGAGATTACAATTATTAGTTATGTAGTTTTTGTACGTTTTAGTTAGCTCTATATGGGATTCAATGTGTAAAATCTAAAGAAATCCATGAAGTTATATTCTTAATAATCAATAAATAACCAGAATTTAATCTTAATTAACATCATATTTATTAACTTTATCTATATAAAATTTAGCCGATTTAAAAGTGACTCAAAACAGCCCTTGTTATTAATGTGATTAAAATCCCGCAAAGTGTCACTAAGAGGTTAAGTTTAAAATACTATAGTAAAATCATCGGTGTGGACTAAAGTTGGTATTAGCTAGACAGCGAGGGAGTCTATTCCCTTTTTACTAGCACTAGACCAAGGAGATCGTTTAGGCGGAGCGACATTCCTATCAGCTCCTCACTTTACTGCACATATCCATGGGCTACGCATACGCTGAGTTGGCGAGGATCGGAATCGAACTAGGAACCGCGAGGTTCCCAACTGGATACTCGACCAACTGATCTATGCCCGCCCTTTAAGATTCTACAGGATGTGGAAATATGCATTCTGGTTTAAATAATTATTTGGTATTATTGATTTCTAATACTATTTTGTTCTCAAACGTATAAAAGGAAATCTACCGTATAATTTCTCACCCGTGTTTATCTGCATATATTCCATCAATCTGATTTCTTTTTTGAAAATTCATATCACCAAGAAAATGCGGTATTCAAATACAAAAATCTCAGAATTTGAAGATGTCTAGCCACTTTAATTTTTCATGCTGATAACCATTACACAATTTGCACGCTAACTATCAATATTTAAAAGTGCATCCTGACTTCTAATGTCTTCTTTCCTTTTGCCATTTCCGAATATTGTCATCTGCGAAACTTAATCTCCTGTTCGTGACGTAATAGATTCTTGAAAAGCATTGAATCGTCAGACACGATTAAACTACTAAAAAAGCAATCAAGTAACGAGACATGATATAAAATAGAGCAATATATTATCCTAAAGAGTTGGCAGTGCAATGGCGTGAAAGATTACAAAAGCTCAATTTCTTTTGTTGGTATTTATATATTGTTTTTCGCTGAATACTAATTATATGAGAGAAAGTCGCGTCTAGCCAAGCAGAGAATTTAATTCTACGCACTGGAAAATGTATTCATTCATCAGAAACGTCGTTTTATCTATGTGTTTAAATTTAAAGGAAACCAATATTGCTACTAGAGGCTGTTGTTTATTTTGAAAAATTAATCTTCCTTGTGGAAGAAGCACAAACTCAGCTGGTTCGAATATTGTTTTCTCTGTAATTGGATATTATGACCGAACATTGAACAATTCACTGGTGTAATGCATTCAAAGAAAGGAAACATTTTGTGACAAACTGAATTTTAATCTGGAGTTTGGGGCGTTTATTTATTTACCTGCACAGTGCATGTAAACAAATGGGGATGTTATATACGTATTCATAAGTATAGATGAAAGGATATGAAAACACCACAAAATGTTGTTAAAGTGAAAACATTTTATAACATATTCATAGCTGATATTGAACAATATTTCGATTTTATAAAACATCATCTTCAGAGCTTGTTTATACTCCGTGTTGTCTAGAGCGGAGACAAAAGTCATGAGTTCAAAACAAAAACCTTGATGTTGCAAAAAAGAAAAAAAGTTATACAATAGTTTCGAATGTGAGCACTTCCGCCGCATTTTTCTCGGTCAACAGATTATGTATATCTTATTGTAACAGTTTTTAAAAAAGAAAACATTAACAAGATTGACACTGGACGAATTCTCTTATTCAAAACGGCATCAGTATTAGCATGTTGACGGTTGGCCTTCAACAGATTTTTAGAAAAAGAATTTTTATTTTTGTAATTAATTTTGTAAATTTATATTTTTCTATTTTTTGTTTTTCTTATATATAAAGTAAAAAAGTATGAACGGTTGTAAGGTTTTTATTCTTATTTTTTGGATAATGGGAAAATTTTAATTTGTTGGGAAGTATATAACGGAAAATGTGTATTGATAAGTATTTCTCTCTACGATTCGAGTATGTGATACTTGATATTCAGATAAAATGAATTCACATTTTTATATATCATCATCAAGTCGCGCTGTTGGCACGGATATCCATGACAATCTCTCTCCATCCGTTCCTATCGCTCATCATTCTCGGGATGTCCTCTATGCAGCATCCTACATCCGCACAGAGCTGATCAATGTACGTATTTGCTGGTCGGCCCACACTGGCGAGCCCATGTGCTGGCTTGCACAGGAAGACGTCGCTTATGAGTTCGTCCTTGCTTCTCCAGCAGTGTCCCACGTGTCTTGTCCGTCTTACTTGGATGGTTTGGGTGATATGTGGCAGGTGGCTGTACAGCTGCTTTATCGTGGGGTGCTGTTTCCACGTCTTGTTCAGGATCACCCGCATCCTTCTTGTGCAGATCCCATCTAGTTTATAATCTAGTCGCTTCGTTAGCGTCCAGGTGGTGCAGCCATACAGCAGCACTTTATTAAATAATCTAATATAGATTACACACACACACACAGAGATAAATGTATATATACATATGTGTTGAAAAGATAATTAAAGGAAAGAAAATGTTGAATGGATAAAAACGGTTTTCAGGGCAAGATGTTTGATATTTCAGATGGCAGTTTTCTTTGTATACTTTATTTTTTTGATATTGTTTTATTTCATATCTAAAATAGTAATAAATAGAATACAGTGTGTACATGGACAAACTCTCGGTCGAAACACGTGTTGGCATTTCATTAAACCATTTTTATCCATTCAATATTTTCTTTCCTTTATTTATCCTTTCAACATATTGTCGGATTCATTTTCAACTTACAGATATATGTATATAAAAATAGATAATATAGTATACTATAGTAATAAGGAAAGAGTACACAATACAATTGATAGAGCATGTATATCTAAGTTAAAGTAGAGTGAACATGAAGTCAACCTTCAAGTTTTTCGCCAAGTTGGTTACAACTCTTGGTTTGAAAATTGCAGGGGTGTGAAACTGTCAGTTACGATGTGCCGTTGACGTCATGTCCACCTACACTAACACTATATATATATATATATATATATATATATATATAATTTAATATACAAAACTTATTGGTACATCCTCGCGGTGAGAAAAAAACCCAGCAAATAGTTTGATTGTAAAAATATACTACCAAACATCAACCGGGAAGAAAAACATTTTTGGGAAAAAAGAAAAGACCAAGATAATCATACCAACAAAAAATAATCTATTGGTACAATATTTTGGCCAAAAGAAAAAAAACAATTTATATGCATATGTAGTCTCTTTAGTCAGAAGAGCATTAAGCGAAACTTTTAGTAGGTTCGTTTGACTCATTAGATTTATGTTTATATATATATATATATATATATATATATATATATATATATATATATATATATATGACGCTCAGAAACCATTGCTAGAACGAAATCTTAAATGTATTGTACACTATAATAAATAAATACAAATAATATAATACAGCTCTTACAGAAGTAACTGAGCACTTTATCATTTCTCCAATACTAACAAATATATATATACATACACACACACACAAATTTCTGTCATTTTTACGCATCCATGCTAACATCAAAAAGGTATACATAATACTAAATCATTTTGACGCATGCTCAACGTGCACTGCATATTATACGTACTAACAAATAGTGTTAATTCCCGTCTTTATTAAAACATGAATTAATAAATTACTGAGATGGCCGGTTTGAATGATCAAAAGAGTAATGCACTTTGGAATCAAAATTTAAATGCGCGCTTGGCCAAATCTTTCGTCGCCTGTGATGAAGTGAAAACTTCCGAGCATCTGTGGCGTTAAAAGGTAGCACGACATTCAAACTTTTCGCATAGGTTATTATAATATCCACAGATGAAAGAAGCGTCTATTTTACCCAAATACTATTTAATGTACTGCGTAATCCACTAATTTAATTTGGCAGTTAATATTAATCATAGGATTTGGACATTGTTCAGTTAAAATCTTAGATTGAAATAATAACTACGTATCAGACGACGGATTTATTGATTCATATACATATATATATAATATATATATATATATATATATATATATATATACATATGTGTGTTTGAATATATATATATGTGTGTATATACATACCTCTTTTGTATTATATATATATATATATATATATATATAAATACACATGTGTTTATATATATATAATATATATAAACACATACATATGTGTGTTGTATGTATATATATGTGTGTATATACATACCTCTTTTGTAATATATATATATATATATATATATATAAATACACATGTGTTTATATATATATATATATATATATAAATACACATACATATGTGTGTTGTATGTATATATATATGTGTATGTGTGCATATACATACCTGTTTTGTTTATATATATAAATACACATACATATGTGTGTTGTGTATATATATGTGTGTGTGTGTGTGTGCATATACATACCTGTTTTGTACATATATATAAATACACATACATATGTGTTATATATATATATATGTGTGTGTGTGTGTGTGTGTGTGTGTGTGTGCATATACATATCTGTTTGTACACATATATATATATAAAATACACATGTGTGTTTATATATATACACATATATATGTGTGTGTGTGTGTGTGTTTTATATGTATGAGAGTGTGTGTAGGCGTATACGTTTGTATGTGTGAATTTTTGAGAGAAAGAGAGTCTGGAGACAGAGTAAGGGGAGAGTGCAATAAGTAAATATCTACATTTGTTAGGAAATAAATTTCATTAGACAATCTTAAGTGTAGAAACATATAAATTACAGTGTGCCAAACAAGAACAAATAACAAATAATCTAACAAGCTATTTAATTACTCTTCTTACAAAAAGTACTTTTTTAGTGCCAAGTTATTAAAGTAGTCTTGATTAGTAGTAGTATTATTAGTTGCGATGATCGGATCGAAGCCAGAGTTTGTTGATTTTTATAGAAACAAACCAACACATTCTTATAAAATGTTTATAATATAATCTTCCCTTCTATCGATTATTTTCACTATTTTTCTTTTCTCTTACAAGACTATTCTTGTCTTATACGTCATGTAAACCCTTTTTGGGTTATTTTATGACGAAGACATTTTGTTTAATTAAATCTTGTTATGCATTCGATTTTTAAAACACTACTTTAAAAAATTGTTTCTGATCTATTTACCCCATAGATGAAACACTAACAGTCACACCACTCCGGTTTAGAGTGAACGTACGAGTAATGGCAATGAAGGGGTACTCTACACCCAGAATTGGAACTCCACAACGAATTTACCCAAAACGCTAAGGTCCTCAGACACCACCTTCAAGCGAATATATGATAAAAAGTGTTGGGGGTTGCCATAAGGCAATATGATATGGACAATCATGAAAATGCTAGGGCTTGATATTCCCAGTCGATTGATCGGGCGGGGGGGGACTCTCCGACTGCCCGTAAAGTCTAAATAGGTGCCAAAGAGGTGTGTTGCAAGTCATGGTCTCTTTAGACACAACGTTTCCGTTGGTAAGCAACAGGTGGCAATATTTTAGGGATTTACCCCTCTGCAGAGGTAGTCTGTGTATTAAATTGCCCCGCCGACAGGTCGGTATTCATGACGGAGTAAATATGTCATCATCATATCGCGCAATTTGAACGGATATCCATGACGATCTCTCGCCAACCTTCCCTATCATTCATCGACCCTGGGAGCTCCGCCGTGCAGCAGCCAGCATCCTTATATAGTTGGTCAATGTAGGTCCTGGCTGGGCGGCCCACATTAGCGTGCCCATGTGCTGGCTTACACAGTAGTACGTCGCTTACGAGCTCATCCCTGCTTCTCCAGCAGTGTCCTGCATGCCTAGACTGTCTTACTCGTATGGTTTTTGAGATGGGGGGGGGTCAAGTGGCCATACAGCTGCTTCTTTGTGGGGTGATGCTTCCACGATTTTTTCAGGACCGCTCGCAGCATTCTTGTGCAGCTCCCATCTAGCTTATTCTCAAGGCGCTTCGTTAGGGTCCAGGTAGTACAGCCATACAGCAGTACCGACACAACCACAACCTGCAAGAATCGTCTCTTTAGCTTACAAATATGTTTAGTCTATACAAAACACATCGATGTTTACTGCCTGTTGACATACTAAAGATTAACGAGTCCAGTCTGCCGTAATATTTACCCATAGACATAGAGAGTCTAAGGGTATTAGAGCTATGTGAAAAGCAGACAGTCTTGTCCAGGTTTTGAACTAGTCTCGTCGTGTTCATTTTTTACAAAGGTAACCATTATGCCAGACGCCTCCATAATTTTATATCAGTATAGGAAATAAGCCACACGACTATACCGGAAAGTTGAATTGTATTTGGCTTCAATAGCAACAACGGAATAATCATCTTGAGCTTAAGCGCACTAATTATTCCTCAACTCAGCGATGAGGCATTCAACAAACAAAGAAAAAGATGATTCCATAAATAAGATAGGAAATTAAAAGGCTGAGAGTTATTTACAATGTTACGTAGAATCGACGTCGAAAAGAAGATGAGAAAACTGTGATGATCGGAAGGAAGGAAAAGTGTCACATCCTTTTGTAACTTAAACGATATTATCTTTTCACGGTAAACTGGGAATTACCGAGACTGGTCATAAGAGATAGAGTTATGTTGCCTTTTCTTGGATTTGAATTCGCAGATATCCTTCTCATAGAAGGATTGACAACAACCAAGTTTAAAGATATCAATAAACCTTTGTTTTGACCTTAGTTAAAAAGGAGGAAAGAATTCAAGCCCTTAATAAAGACATTAGAAAGGAATGCATAGAGAATTTAAAGGCCAATCACCGATTCTATTTCCGGCACCGACAGCAAGTACGTCATACTCAACTACATAATTACTAAATTTTTATATTAGAATATTCTTGCATCAATTCGATTATAGCAGTTATATATATATATATATATATTAAGAATGGAAAGGGAATTGAATCCGACAATGAGGAAAAAAGGAGTAAAGAAAAAGAAATGTAGATGGATAAAAATGAATTTAATCGATATCACTTACACATGTGTTTCGGTCCGTTTATCAAAATGTATACGGATTATGCTATTATTATTATTAAAATAATCACATGAAATTGAAATAATGATAATAATAGGAAAAATGTAAAAATATTCCGTACACAGATTTTTTTACGACCTTCATCAAACAGAATTTTAAAAATGTTCGAAAAAAGAATATATATATATATATATATATATTACTTACAATTTTCGCGTGTGGGTCGCATGCAAAGATTAACAGAAAAATAACGTAGCTTTCAACTGTTATTATCCGATAAATATCTTTAATCTATTACGGAATTACAACGACTTAGTTAACGTAGGGTAGGGTCCTGAGGAAACCATTTCAATGTGATTGAAACCATAGTAGACCCTTTATTTTTCCTCTAATAATATTAGAAGTATTATTACTGCTCTATATTTTTAATATATTGAAGACTTTTAGATTATTTACTGATGCTACTGCGACAAAAAAGTTAAAGCGACAATTGGATACTATATAAACATATATAAACATACAAGTTGTATAACTTATTTTTTGTTTGTTTTAAAGCTGAACATTTTTTGCTTAATGTTGAGGGACGGGCGAGCTTCAGATATGCTTATGTTGATAAGTTCACTAAGAACCCTTCAGCTTCCAAATCTATTACGCCAAAGAAGCATATGATTTATAAAACAAAACATTTAACACATGATTTGTAGTGATCTTTTTAATTATATTTTTATCTAATGCAGTGGTCATTTCCTTATTTCAAAAACGTAACAAAAAGTTTGGGTGCTTTTATGGGGAGGCTGAAATAGATTAATGGTATTTCAGTTCATTTCAACGGGGAAATTTGATGTTTGAACAGATTCCGTTACGAGCGGGACAAATTAAACTCCTAACACAAAGTAGCATTATATTATATATATATATATATATATATATATATATATATATATATATATATATATATATATATATAATTTGAAAATTTGCTTTTTGGA
The DNA here is from genome assembly GCA_023376005.1 of Doryteuthis pealeii. Classification (NCBI taxonomy): domain Eukaryota; kingdom Metazoa; phylum Mollusca; class Cephalopoda; order Myopsida; family Loliginidae; genus Doryteuthis; species Doryteuthis pealeii. The sequence goes on from CM042149.1 coordinate 83,422,921, forward strand.
GCATTCTTAAGTAAAATATAATATTGTTTATATTTTTGAAGGCAATTACAAGGCGTATATCGTATAAAATTTGATAATTATTGAAAATAATCATGACAAGTAAACTTGGCATATAACACCGTTGATGAGACTTAAAGTTGAAACAGCTGTACGGTGTTCCACGTTGCACTTGTTATTTGCCGAGTTTACTTGTCATGATTATTTTCAATAATTATCGAATTTTATACGATATGCGCGCTGTAATTGCCTTCAAAAAATATAAACAATATATATATATATATATATATATATATATATATATATATATGTAATAACAGAATGTAATGAATTACCCGCTGTAATATGATTTAATGTTTATTTTTTATAAATAATATTTCCCTTTGGTGTAATAAACTGGAAGCTTGTGTTTTTAGTGAACTTAGTGAAATTATCCGAAGCTCAAATGTTAGCTCTCAACACAAACCAGAAATTTGATAGATTGAAAACTCGTAATTTTGAATATTTTTAAGTCAATGTGCCACTGTAAATATATTATGCGTCTGCGCATAATATATTTTATAAGGTGTATCATTACATCTGACCGAGTTATAGTGTAATTTTGCAACGCAAATTTATCCAGGGATAATGTCCCATTTATGCGAATCATAGAGAAGCGTCAGAATAAATATATTTAAAAGAAAAAAAAAGTTAATATTGAAATATGAATATACATATTTACCAACTAATCCGCACGAATAGGATGTGACACGTCTATTAAGTGGAGTTTAACAGGTTTTAATTAAGAGTTTCCATTCTCCTAGACCAATTGCTAAAACAGTCCACCCTACTATTTAGTCATAACCCGAGGGTGAATAATTGGATTCATAACCTTCCACAAGAGTATTAGCGCTATGTGAAAGGCAACCAGCCGCGCCCAGGATTTCAACTCCTACCGCCATAAACATTTCCTACAATGGTAACTATTACACCTAGCACCTTTTGGAATATGTGTTATTCCAAAGAAAATCTGTTTCTCATATTTAGGATTAAGACTTATTGATTCCAAGAATGTTTGTGTATTTGCATGCATATATATGTTTTGTTAATATCTGGGTGGAATTAGTGTATGAATCCAAAGGTTTTACCACGAGCGCTTTCTGCACTACTAATGCCATCATCAGGTGCGGAACTTGTGAGACGTTTCCATTGTTTCTTTTTAAACAAACATTAGTAGTTGGAATTAGAGGCTCACAAGTTTCTTTTAAACAAACAGTATGCATACAATAACAATAGCATAATCTTTACAGATCATTGCCGTCCCTCACAATCCTATAATTCCACCACCAGAACCCTTCCTTGCATGAGCCCTCAAATGACTCATCAAACCCGCTGCAGATCCACAAAGTTTGATGCAAATAAGAGATTGAAAGGGCTTCCTTCCCGATGAATAAGACGATTTAGATGATAAAATTTGATGCTTATGCACCACCATATATCTCTTAAGACCAGAAGCCGACTTACAGACCTTGCGCCACAGATAGCACAAGACACATTGTTCCTGGAATTTGCATGGATTGACCCTGGTGAGATGTCCTATGATTGACATATCCATACATACATACACACACACACACACACACACACACATATATATATATCTTATTATAATGGAGATTCTGTGTTTGTCTGTAACCGAAACTATATTACTACTCAATTCACAGTTCCCTTAGTTATTTATATCACATTCTCCATGATTTTATTTTTTATTTAAACCTCAATGAATAATAAAATTATTTTACATTATTAAGACTGTTGACCATATCTACATGCTAATAATACGCAATTGTATTTATATATACAACAAAATAGTGGTTTACAGTGTGAATGGGAAGGCTAATTTGCATATTGATCTTAAATTGATTTTAATAAATATATGCTAAGTATTATTGATTTCTAATTGTTTGGTTATTATCTTATTGAATATGAGCAAAAATCTCTGGGATAAATCTTAAAAGAAATTCATTAAGAAGAAGAAATAACTGTAATATTATCCTTTACTTCTTATTTTAAGTAAAGAGTTAAATTATGAAAATTTACCAATGAAATACGGGAGTAATGGAAAATGATGGAAGAGTTAGTTTCAAAGCTGTTCTATCTTTCGATAATACCCCCTTTGTTCCAAATCTTTTTATCTGCATTCTTATTTAGTGTTATTAGCCTTTCTAATTTAACATGATATTTTATTATATTAAAACTTAAAAACTTGCACCCGGAGGGTGCATATATTTGCTAGTATATACAAAATACGCATGTTTACATATATACTAATTCATCTCTTTATTTTTCATAGTCTTCTGACACTGACAATATTCAAATAAAGGAAAACATTCTTTAGGCAATCTATATTTGGTGATAAACAAGCCTGCCGGTGTTTCTGTTAATACTTGGCTGTTTATTTACATCCCACTTGAATATAATTGTGTCATTGTCATTCTGCTTCGCCTTTATTATCGAAATTGGTTGAGAAGAATATCGTCTACTAATTTTCTTTTGTTTGTTTTCAAAGAATTAAAGGAAGTCCTTCTGGCAACGGATAAGGTTATCATTGATAAAAGGCCAGTGCACGGAAATGAAATGAAAACATATTCAAGTTTCTTTATCTTTGCATATAAAACAATTAGTAGAATTAAATATTAATACACTGGTATACGCTTCAACGAATTTTACACACACACATATACACACATCTTATTATAATGGAGATTGTGTGTTTTTCTGTCTGTAACCGAAACTATATTCCTACTCAAGTCAGAATTCTCTTAGTTATTGACATCACATTCTCCATGATTTTATTTTTATCTAAACCTCAATTATTAATAAAATTGTCTTACATTATTAATACTGTTAACTATGTCTACATACTAACAACATGCAATTATATTTATATATACAACAAAATAGCGCTTTACAATGTGAACGGGAAGGCTAATTTGCATATTAATTTTAAAAAATCGAATTTAATAAATATGTGCTTAGTATTATTGATTTCTGTTTGGTTTTATTTTAATGAATATAAGCAAACATCTCTTCAATGAATCTTAAATGAAATCCATTAACAAGATAAAATAACTGTCATTTTATTTCTTTACTTCCTCTTATAACTAAATACTTAAATTAGAAAAAATAACAATGAAAGACGAGAGTGACGGAAGAGTAAGTTTCAGTTGTTCCATTTTTTATTATACTCCCTCTGTTTCAAATCTTTTATTATACTCCCTCTGTTTCAAATCTTTTTATCTGCATTCTTATTTCGTTTCATTAGCCTTTCTAATTTAATACAATATTTTATTACATTAAAACTTAAATACTTGCACCCGGAGGGTGCATATATTTGCTAGTATATATAAGGAAAAAATAAGATTTATATTTTTAACATTACAGACTATTTCAGGTTACAGTGAGGGGGTTATCTAGTCGTTCCCATCCTCAGATATAATTTTGCTCTGTGACTGACAATAAGAGCACACAAATTACGACTTTTGAAAATGTTCTCTGTAGTGAGGAAGATTTCTTCACTTGACTTTTGCATTATATATATATAGTTAATGTTTTGTTATTATTGGAGAAATGATTATAAAGTGCTCAATTACTTTTGTAAGAGCTGTATTTATTTATTTATAGTCACCAATACATTTAAATGTCCGTTTTACCAATGGTTTCGGAACATCACTTTTAGGTGATTATCCGTCATCAGAAACGTTTCTGATGACGGATAATCACCTAAAAGTGATGTTCCGAAACCATTGGTAAAACGGACTTTTAAATGTATTGGAGACACACTCATATATATATATATATATATATATATATATATATATTATAATATCAAAAAAATCCGGAGAAGAAATCTTACTTACGATGTAGAAGTTTTTTTTTTTTTAGACCTGTCGCAGTTTGCAGAGCTCAATGTGAGCTCTTATTGTTAGAGTCACAGAGCAAATGTATAAGTAAAAATATAACAAAAGACTTAGAATTTTTGCTTATAGTCTATTTCAGGAAGCTTAGACAAAGTGTCTAACTCTCCTAAATCATCAGATGCAAATGATGAATTTTTTATTACTTTAATACTTGAAAACAGAATTTTTTATTTTTTTAAATTATATATATATATATATATATATATATATGTATATATGTGTGTGTGTGTGATTATGCAGGCTGTTTAAGAAATAATTTGAAATGTACATATCCGAGTAACTACATAATCTAGCCAATTGAAACTAAACAGGTTTACTGTTGAAAAAGTTTCATTTTTTCTTAAATACCCTGGATAATTAACTCTTTGCCAACGTTAAACCGCTCACAGTGGCTCTGCCAATATTAAGGTCCTACCGTAAACCGCTGGCATCATAGTACACAAACTGATTCATTCATTATAACTAAGTAGGAGAACTCAGATTACAATAATAATAGGTCTTTGAATCTAATGAGGTATTAGGGGAATAATATGTCTTTATTTGAATTAAATTATTTCTGAGGTGAATAGATAGTGAACTTTTAAATATCCAATCATACAGGTCATGGGAGAAATGTGGTAGGCAAAGAGTTAATCATTTTCGGAGGTTCTTTTTTATAGCTAAACAAAAAGCATAAACCTAATGTTACTGCAGGCTCATGATGTTAGCTGATATGATTGTTTATGATTCCTTTCTAATATTATTTGGTGACTAGAATTATTCCATGGTCACGTGTTATTCAAAGAATAGTCGAAATTCTACTGTCTCCAAAGCGCAGTTAAATCACCCAAATGCTTAAGTTTCATGTATTAGTATTATTTGTATTATTCGGACTATTGTACTTATCTTCATTGTTATCTGTGCAACGTTTCGGCTGATGTGCCTTCTGGCCTTCTTCAGTTATTTCTTGTTGGACAAGGGAATCTTCTTGTAATCGGGAACCCTCTTGTCGTAATCAGGAGCCATCTCGGAACTTTAAACCTAACCCTTTATTCAGTCCACGTCGATATCCTGTTCTCCGTCTGCTAACCTGATTACTCCGAGAAGGTTCCCGAGTCCGACAGGAAATACCTGAAGAAGGCCGGAAGGCACATCAGCCGAATCGTTGTACAGATAACAATGAAGATGAGGACAGTAGTCTGAATAATACAGATAATACTAATCATCAAGCCTCATCTCAAAATTTCAGAGAAATTTCATGTATTACAGCAACGTTTTTGTTGTGCCATTATGTTTTCTCAATGTTGGAGATATTGATATTAAAAACTGTTGTATTTGTCCATTTATTGTGGGTAAGTAAGTAACCAATAGAAAGTGCTTTTTGTAATTGAAAATATTTTTGTAAAAAATACTTTTTATAAGCATGGATAACATGTTCAAAACTTTGACTGTAGAAATCAATGAAAAAGCAAATCCCTCAAAGGAACAAAAGTTAATAAAAAGAACTGCTTTGATTTCGTTGCCAAGATATGATAATCAGATCAATCGAATTATGATTTACTGTCTGGAAGCACACACACACACACATACACCCACATACATAAGTATACATGTATATATGTATACAAATGTAATTTTATATACATGTGTGTATGTGAGTACTTGTATGTGTTATGATTTAAAGTAAATAATAATGAACAATATATGCACCGTAAATTGAGGTTTAGACCAATGTTTCTCAATGGGGGACATATGGCATCCTTGGAGATATATATAAGTTAGTATCCATACATGTATACTACCTGTCTGAAGATCCCCCACCCAGTGGTGTTGGAACTGATCACTTTAAAGTAAATCTGCTAACATGTTTTTCTTTGTTACTGTTTGGTGATATCCTTATTATCTGTATCTAAAAAAATATACTGATTTATTTATTATACACTGTATATTTAAAAATCTTATTATAATGGAGATTGTGTATTTTTCTGTCTGTAACCGAAACTATATTCCTACTCAAGTCACAATTCTCTTAGTTATTGACATCACATTCACCATGATTTTATTTTTATCTAAACCTCAATTATTAATAAAATTGTCTTACATTATTAATACTGTTAACTATGTCTCCATACTGACAACATGCAATTATATTTATATATACAACAAAATAGCCGTTTACAATGTGAACGGGAAGGCTAATTTGCATATTGATATTAAAAATCGATTTTAATAAATATGTGCTTAGTATTATTGGTTTCTAACTGTTTGGTTTTATTTTAATGAAAAAAGGCAAAAATCTCTTCAATGAATCTTAAATGAAATCCATTAACAAGATAAAATGACTGTCATTTTATTCTTTACTTCCTCTTATAACTAAATACTTAAATTAGAAAAAATAATAATGAAAGACGAGAGTGATGGAAGAGTAAGTTTCAGTTGTTCCATTTTTATTATACTCCCTCTGTTTCAAATCTTTTATTATACTCCCTCTGTTTCAAATCTTTTTATCTGTATTCTTATTTAGTTTCATTAGCCTTTATAATTTCATACAATATTTTATTACATTAAAACTTAAATACTTGCACCCGGAGGGTGCATATATTTGCTAGTATATACAAAAGATATTTCTATGTACGTTTGAGTACTCAAATTTGGTTGAATCCTATCAAAGTAAGACTTGATATCACCCACTTTATATCTATGGTGTATTTTGTTGTTAATCATTATTATAGAAAGTAAAATATTAACTTATTAATTATTTAGTTAAAATGTTAAATTAATCAAAGCCATTTTGTCAGATATTTATTTATTGGATTTGATAGACGGGGTGCAAGGAAGGAGAGGGATATACAAATTCAAGTTGCTATGGTGACCACATAGAACTTGTATTGGGTTGAAGTGACCCATGGCCAAAAAAGTTTAAAACATTGGTTTAGACCATTCATTGAATTCAATCATTCAAAGAGACTATTTTTGTTTGTGTTCATACGAGATGTTCCAGTCTAAGGATTTGAAACGTAAATACAATTCTATTTTCTTCATTAAAGTCAAAAAGAAAACCAATGGATGTATTTACAAAAGTTGCTAAGAGTGAATCATTTTATATTGATAATTAAAAGAGATTGTTTTACATTTTAGACAGTCAGAAAATTTTAATGTTGCGCTACCAAATTTCATCAGTCCAGTCGGTTGGGGCTTAAGAATGTAATGACTGCACCTCAGCTGAGAGCCAAGACCCCCCCCATGAGGTCAGCTTGTGCCCCCTGATGCTTAGGGGATGGAAGCCTGGTGACTGAGCAGTCGACAACATGCAGCTTCCCTGTTTGGTCCTTTCTGAGGCTGAACGGAGTGGCTCCCTCCGATTAATCGGCTGGTCAAGTTCATGCCCTAACGTCTATACGATTGTCGCAAACCTATTGCCTTATGGAAAACCCCAACCCTTTTTATCATGTGTTAGAATGGGATAGTTGAGGGTCTTAATATCCTGGATATGACGTTCTGATGGTGAAGTTCCAATTCTGGGGCTGTGGAGAATGTGCAGTACTTCTTCATAACCATTACTCCCAGGTCCATTCCGACCTTGAATGGTAGTACCTTTTATGGTTTCATATATGGGTTAAATAGAAAAAAATGAGTTTGAGAAAATGTGTTTAAAATGAATTTTTAAAAGATTGAGTACCCATCAAGAATGAAACATTCTACGGCATGAAATAACCCAAGGGTTTACATGCCGTAAAATGCAACTATCAAACCAACCAAATTGTGTATGCATATTAAGTGAAATCATCCATTACGAACTAAAAAAAAAAAAAAAAGACCTAGTAAAGAACGGTTGAACTTCTTTACAAGTTAAAAGATTATATCATAACACTTTTCTTAGAGTGAAGACAATTCAAGTGTATCATGCGGTTTAGAATAAATGTTACTAAACGCCACTGACTTCATGTCTACACTACACTAATTTAGATATATATGTTCTATCAATGAAAAAAAAAAAACATTTATACCATAGGTCAATCTTTTGGCAAAATACTTTCTCAAGTTTCTTTTAACCCATAAAAAAAAAACAATTTTGATAATAAATTTAAAAGAATTATTTCCTTTTTGGTTGGTCTGCAAACTTTTCAGCACTGCCTCATGTAAACAGGCTATTGAATGCGGTAATCCTTAACGTTTTTCCTCGTAAATTCCAACCATAAAATAAACTGAACCTTCATTTTATGTCCGTGTTTTTGCAATAAATGTTTTATTTTTCTTGCACCCGTTATTTTACAATACTGAATATATTTTCTTTATTCAAATACATTTATTGCAAAAACCCGGACATGAAATGAGGGTTCAGTTTAATTTATAGTAGGAATTTACGAGGAACAAGTTGAAGATTACCATGAATGTTAGTCCCACTCTATATAAGAAAGGATTAGCATTTGAAGACGTTAGTACAGGTAAGAATAGGATTTAATGTGCTTCTGGCGAATAATCATCTGATAACCATAAATACATCAGAGAGCACATTGTGTACCCTTTTATAATAAATCGTGCAAACAACGAGGAAGACTACAAGAGTATCCGTACTTTAAATGTATGGAAGCCAAGCTTATCGTAGATGATATGATAGATAAAAACATGACTAATCTGCAAGAAACAAGCTACCGCAACGATGAAAACTTGCTGGTTTGCCAATATCATTTCCAGAGCTTGCTGAATTCATTGCGAGTGAAGCGGCCATGTTTACAAAGGAAAGACAGCAAGCAAAATGATGTGATCAGGCCCAAACTTTGATCAGGTGACCACAAATGTGCTAAATGTAAGCACACATGCACATAAGGTAGTGTGACAATAATAGAGATATGTTATGGCGAAAGTACAGATAATTTTTGTCTCTTCCTCGTATATGATTGTCATAGGTGATATAACCTATGTACATAAATGGAATGCGTCGATGACTACTATGAGTAGCAGGAACAATTGTGGCTTGGGACACAAGCAAAGCGAGTTGCGACTAAGCTTACTCGCGTAGGCTTGCTGGTCCAGTGTGCTTCGGCCACTTGACCGGTTGCGTTTGGTTAATAGCGTCGATCCCAGGCGCCCCCCTTGAGGGGGAATGCCAACGGGATCGACGCAATTTTTCTACCTACCACCCATGAGTCTCGTCTTGTGGGTGGTGCCCACCTAAAACAGCCTTATGCCATATCGTGTAAAAGTGGGAAATCTGTAAATACCACAAGCAACGCGATTCAGTTCGCAACTGTATGGTCGGACGCAACTCCACTTTCTTTTCTGTAATTTCTACTCATTTTTGTTCAACCCATTTGTATCCATTTTCAGTAGTCGTTTGTCTTATTTTTGTCCCTTAAAACCCCACAACAATGGTCAATATTATCATTATATAATATATATATATATATATAATATATATATATATATATAATATATATATATATATATATATATATATATGATTATGTGTGTACGTATGTTCAAATTGAATTCTCATCCATTATCTTAGGTTGCCTTCGTGTTTGTTAGATATCGCTATTGGATAAACTGTTTTAATGAAACAATTAACAAAATATTTATTTTGTTTGCCCTTTAGCAGTTCTTTGATCTCGTAGTTTCAATAATAATATAAAAAGTATCATATTTCGACATGATTTAATACATTTCTTGAAATTAATTGTCCGTGATAGTTCTCTAGCTGAACTCAAATCTTTGTAAAAATCGATTAAAAAAATTAAAATACGTTTCTCAGTTAAATGTATGAACCTCGTCATCAAATAAATATGTCTAAAATATCTTGCATGTTAACCCTACACCATAAAACCACGACAAAAGTATTACCCCTTTAAATTTAAAAGGAGGTGGAGGACTGAAATAGTTTTGACTAATGAGAAGGGAGCTGTTTCGAATTTTCTTCTACTCGAACAGTTGCCATACCAAAGTTAGATAATCCAGTCTGTCCTACTCTTTACCCATAGTCAGAGGGAGAATAGTTGGATTTGTCCCTTTTCCAAGTGTATTAGCACTATGAGAAACAGTCCCTTCCAGGATATGTACTCGTCTCGCCGTGTCCATTTTCTACGCCGCCTCCAATCCTTTACAATTTCTTTATTATTCAACCAATGAAGGATTATCTATATTTACCAACCCCTCCGCACGAGCAGGATTTGACATAAGGTCAACTTCTTAGGCGACGTATAATAGGTCTTAATTCAGAGTTTTCTTTCTCAGACGGGTTGCCTAAACAAATTTAAAAAACCCAGTCTGCCGTACTATTTATCCATAGCTAGAGGGAGAATAGCTGGATACGTACCTTTCCCAAATATATTAGCGCTATGTGAAATGCAAACAGCCTTGTCCATCTCCGTGACAGTGCAGATTGAGTGCTGAAGAGTGGGTACTTATCCATATCATTACTCACCCTGAATACCATCAGCCAATCAAAACCCAGGAAGTGAACTTGCCAGAGTTCATAATGGAATAACCCAAAGCTCTATATAAACCAGCTGTGAACACTCTAGATGTTGTTTAGAGTTCAACCTGTAACAGAGCTAAATACTTGATAAAACAGGCATTAGTATTTTATCATTTCTTTATTATTCAACCAACAGCTCCGCACGATCAGGCTTTCTCAGACTGGTTGCCTAACCAAGTTTAAAGAACCCAGTCTGCCGTACTATTTATTCATAGCTAGAGGGAGAATATTTGGATACGTACCTTTCCCAAATATATTAGCGCTATGTGAAATGCAAACAGCCTCGTCCAGTATTTGAACTCGTCTTTCCTTGTCCATTTCCGTGGATGATAACCATTACACTACGCACCTCCACGAGTAGATACAATACTGTATGATGTTATCTACAACAGATTAACAAATATTCTAAATTGAACCAGATGATTCCTACCCATTCTTTTATACTGCCTTCTATGTAGATGTGAGAATTTATTTTCCCCTGCCAATTAAAAGAAATGACACATATGAGAGGATTCTGATAAGAAATTCATTGGAAGCTTTAGGCCCAGAGGTTGGTAACATTCAAAACAACCTCGGTATTTGCAAAACATTTGTGTCTGAGTTAGCAATTAGCACCTAAGTTAATTATTTATTGCAATTAACAGTTCAAAGATTTACTAATTAATT
>CM042149.1:83436696-83449366 GCA_023376005.1 Doryteuthis pealeii
CTATAAGGCCTTATATTGACGTATGTGTGTGTGTGGATATGCACGTGAGTGTGAGTGCATATGTGTGTGTATAGATATTACTGTTTTTGTGAATATGTGGATATCACGACCAGCGAAAGCGATCTTCTGTTTATATTTCCATACACTGTCACACACACCCAACGTAAAGTAGCGTCTATGTCACATTACAACCGTTTGTCTTAGCGTTCGACATAATTTCAAAAATCCAAAGAACGCTCGTTTTTCAACATTTTTTTTTGTATAGACTGACCGACAAAGCAAAGGACTCTCACAGTCTTCTTATTCTCTGTCATAAATTTATTTTTCCTCAAATTAACAAAAGATCTATTGAAACAGATTGAAACACTGCAGCTTTGGCGAAATAAACATCACTCGATTTTTGAACTTGTGATTTTTCAATTTTTCACATATGTGGATATGTGTGTATGTGGATATAATCAGGTGCGAACATGTGGGTATATGAGCATGTGTATGCGTGCATCTATGTATGCCTGGATATGAGCATGTGTGTGAATGTGCGTTTACACACTTTTTTCTTTTCTAGATAGGCGCAACAGGAGATATAAAAACTATGAACCAAAAAGTGACAAATAAAACAAAAATCAATGGTATGTTCCCCGCTTTCGTCGAAACGTTTGGCTCACATTTAAAGAGTGAACGGAAAATTTATTCTGCTCAAAGACTTGTTCGTGCACCTATTCGCTTTTTGTACATTTTTCCCAATCTCTCAGTCTGGCTTATGCGTGTGGCTTCTATTAGCCCAAGAAGATTCAATGGGAGCTTGGCACAATTCCAGCAGCTTCAGTTTAAATTCACTCAGTAAGACCAACTCGTCTTAGCAATAGGTTTTTTTTTTGTCTCAGGATGTACAGCAATAGAATAGTCATCTAAATGATTGCGCCTGTCAAGCCAAAAGGCAAATAATAACAGTAGGAAAACATTTGAAAACTGTCCTTAAAGGACACAGACACTAACGTCTTATATGTTGTTTCGAATCAATAGGAAAATACAATATAAAACACGAACAACACTCTTCATATTTATTTCTACGGAAACTAAAACATATTCAGAGAGGAGGACAGCACTGTGTTGGAATATTTTTGGTGTATAAGGTATGCTCCAATTCCCCACTTGGATTTATAGACTATCCAAGGTCACGTGGAGTATTCCTCCGGCCAATCACAAGCCATACTGCGTGACTGATACACTACTTAAACACTGATACTTGCCACAGTCCACTTGCAATCATTGAGGGGGAACTTACGACCATTGACAAAGGAACTGAGGACTCCTTACCAGAAGAACCAAAGGATTCATTATCAGAGGACTACCAAGGATCCAATTCCACTGGACAAACACTCTTGCTTAAGACCTATAGGATGGCCCAAAAGATTGTAACACTGTTGGATAACTATTTTCAAACTCCTTCGCGTGAGAAGGGTGTGACATGAGGTCAAATTTTAAAGCGAAATGTAAAGGGTTTTAAGTCAGAATTATACTGCTAGAGGTGTGTTATATATCTGACTCGTCTACCCGAAATGGAATTCTGGACGAAGCTGTTTTTTTATTTGGCATAGCTTTATAACCCTTGGGAAAGGTATGCATCCAACTACTCTCTCACGAGCTATGGGTATGGCAAACTGGATAGCCACTTCTAGTTTCTTATTAATTCTCACACGTCCTTTCGTACCGTATGTATTTACTAACCCCTCCACACGAGCAGGATGTGACACAAGGTCAATTTAATAAGCGGAGTTTAACATGTTTGAATTTAGAGTTTTCCATCTTCTAGAATGGTTACATAGCCAAGGCTAAAGAGCCCAGTCCCCCTACCATTTACCCATAGCTGGAGGGTGTGTTTGGATGCATACCGATCCCAAGGGTATTAGCACTATGTGAAATGTAAACAGCCTTGTATAAGAGTTGAACTCTGGTCGCCGAGTCCATTTCCTACGACTCTAACCATTACACCACGTATATCCACTCATAATGTAGGTTTTTGCCAGAAGTAATGACTCCTGTTTTATGATTCCCCATTAGGTGGAAGTGTAATGGGTGATTAGAAAGATTGAACTCACATCCTCCTGATCGTGAGTCGTGGCTTGACGTCGGACTACCTCGTTGGCGCGCCTGTAAATTACTACACTCTGCGGTTGACCCGGATGTGGGATTTTAGTATGATTATTTAAAACCTGCCTTAACACACCGGGTAGTTGCGTTCCAGTCTTGCTGACGAGGGCAATGACGTACGACAAGAAACAAGAGGCGAGTGAGCTTTGGTGCAGGACTGCTAGAAAAGATTGTTGCCGGCGAGAAGGACTTGGTTAGGAAAAGCTGGGAGAACGTCTGTTTTTCGGTGGAGAGATCCGGCTGTCCAACCAGGCGGAGTTTCCATTCTTTAATTTTTCATAAGAATACTTGGAAGAATTATTTTTAGAGCTAACCCTGTAAAAAGATAAAGTTGGTGGAGTGTTCTATGCCGAACAGCAACGGAGTCCATTCCTTAGATTGTTTTGATGGGGTGGACTGCCAAACCTACAGTCTACTTCCATATGCTTTTTCGCACATATCAGATTATCCACGATGTTCTACCGCAACGGAGTCTATTCCCCAGATTGTTTTGCTGAGGTGGATTGCCACACCAACCGTTTACTTCCAGATGCTTTTTCGCACATATCAGATTATCCATATAATCCATTATCAACCATAGAGGACCAGTATCGAAATCGAAACCTCGTACTTGTAATATATATTGAGATAAGATAAATATTGAGAATTATTTAAGAGAATCTCCATTTGACGATCATAATAAGGATGTTGTGCAACACATATAATGAAATTCGATATTCATGATATTTTCCTTCAAATTCTGATTCGATATTGTTTTGTCCCAATTATTGAATTAACCAAATAAACACTAAAAACACAAAGTATATTTTCTCTTTTACTTGTGTCTATTGACAAAATATCCTTAAGAGTAGTCGATAAAATTCAATCAGCGAAATGCTGCTAATGACGGTTAGTCGGTCACGACAAAAAGAAAATGATCTTTGTGATCCTGACGCGCCAAATTCAACTGAAGGTTTTGATTTGCTGGTTCAACAAAAGAAATAAAAATATACAGAAAATTATGAATCGTATATAAAATGCACCCACGAAACTATCAATAAAAATACGCAAATAAGGGGAACTTGAGTACGAACTTCTGTCTCACACTCTAACATTTGAAAAAATGTATTCAGAAACAAACTATTCCTTTACAAACCATATTACCCCCAATAGGGCTACATGTTCGCCATGGGTGATGACCCGTGATGCCTAAGGTCGGATTGATGTTGCCTGAGCAGTCCCTGACATGCAACACTTTGGCCCTTACTTAGGCTAGACTGTCGGTCGGAGAGGCCTCCCCCGATGAATCATCTGGTCACATCAAGCTCTAGCACCTATATAATTGTTTCGATTCTATTGCTCTTATGGCAAGCCCCCAACCTTTTATATATATTGTGGAAGGTGGTGACTGAGGGTCTCAATGTCTGTAGGTCAATAAACTGTATCTAGTGGTTAGGTTCAAATTCTGAAACTCTGGGGAATCTGGAGTACCACTGTCTACATTACTCTCGGTTTATTTTAAAATAATTCCAAACTGAAAGTATTTGTTTGTCTGATATTTTTATGAGGCTTCATAATATTTATTTTTCGAACAGTTTTCCTCATTTTTATTGTGAAATATACAGAGCTCTTTTTGGCCGACTGGATATCCAGCCTTCTTCGAGTGTTTTCTTTTGGTTTTTAATCTATTGGAGTAGATTGGTTTCATTCCGTTACAAGTGTCAAGATTTTGTTTATCGGAATTTATTTACAATTCTAATTGAGAAATCATTTTGAATAATTTGACTGTTATGCAAACAAAGGGCTGACGAATTTATTTGATTTGATTTGTTCTTGTTTTACGGCATATCAACCTCAATGGGTCGTTTTTTAAATGAATTGGTGATAATGTTTAATTTTCTAAAGGTTTTTTTTTTGACATTTTTTGTGAATTAAACTTTTAGATGATTTTTTTTAACATATATGTTTGTGTTTCATATTTTTGGGAAGATTTTTAGATTTTGTTGTAGATGTGTGCTTCTTTTATGTATCCAAGTAGTTTTTCTGGGATTATTTGGTAAATATCTGTTTTAGATTTGTTGTTTGGTAGTATTTTTTTTTCGTATTTGTTTTAGATTGAAAGATTTATGATTTTCTTTTTAAATAAAAGACGTCATTGTTTTTGCAGGCCTATCAATTTGAGAAGCGTCACAATATTTAAAAAGTACATATTGTTGGCAGTTTTAGTATAATTCGAAGCATAAAATCCAACGACATCAATTATTCTTAGATATTTTCATTTTAAAATTAATTTGCTTTACAATAATTTTAATCAAGCGTTTTTAAGTACTGGTTTCGTTATTGTGTTCATCTCTATATTTTGGCCTACTCAAGATGTAACAACCTATGCACATCTTTGAAAAATTAAAAATAATAAATATAAGAATTTAGGCGAAACTGTTTAACTGATATTCTTAGATCGCTGACCCGTACCTATCAATCATCACATACATCAGTGCGATGTTTGACACGTTAATCCCATCAAACATCACAAGCGTAATATTTCCTTCTTCACTGAATAATATTTTGTATAATTTTCTAACAAATTAAATATTTCCCTTTTATGTTTACTTGTTTGAACTTGCAGTCAATATCCGCTGCTCGAAAATACTAATTATGTCTATTGGTATGGGTTATATATAAAAGTGTGTCATTCCAAACACCTGCTTCTTCCTTTCTAAAACAAGTTTGACATTTAGAAAAAAAAAAAGTCTGAAAATGAATACTTATATTGTGTTATTCTTGTCGGTTGTTGTTGGTTAGATTTTACGGCACGTCTAGCCTTGGGTTATTTTATGCCGAAGACATTTTTGTTTTATTCATTCTCGTTGGATATTCAACTTTTCAAACACGTTTCTTATCTCTAATTTTTTATCTATTTAGTTAAAAAAAATCGGACCCTAACAGGTAATACCACATTGGCTCCGAATGAACCTGGGAGTAATGGAAGGGGTACTCTACACTTCCTAGGGTTCTAGAACTGAAACCTCACCATTAGATTCGATGTAGCGTCACATCCAGGACATCAAGGTCCTCAGCAACCAACTTTTCTCAAATACATGATAAAAGGGTAGGGGGTTGATATACGATTTCTTTCTAATAGGAGTGAAATCTCTACATTCAACGAGGAAATGTTTGTCAGTGCAGGGTGTTTGACATGTTTCGCACCGTGGTTGATCTTATTGTTTTAGTATAAAAGAGTAAATCTTGTATTGTCAAAATCGCAGAGGAGCCACCATTGCTTCTCTTCGAGAATTTCTAGATCTAAAATTACATCCTACTACTGTTGGTTTAAGTGATAATAATTTTGTTCAGCGTACTACTATTCCAACGTTTTTACTTAATGAATCTTTTCATTTGGTTCTTTAGATCTGTATCTAGGACCTTGAAGAAGTTTTCATCAATAATTCATGACAATTTGCAGACTTGGCTTTGTCATTTCCTGTTATTCCAAAATTACTTGGGATCCAAAACATCACAACTTCTTTTGACTGAGTGTGAATTGAGTTGGTTTTAGCTTAATTAGTAAAGAAAAGAAATCAGAAAAAATAAAATTTTCGGTTAAATCAAACTTAATAGTCCTGAATTCCATCATCGTATGTCACCCAGCTAAAAGAAAAAAATTACCAAAAATCAGGGAATTAACCAAATTTAATAAAATTCTCAGTGTTGATATTAATAAATACAATATATAATGCACTAGTTATTTCATTCAAAAACGTTTACATTTTTCTAGGTCAGTTAACTTTGAACCATGTATCTTTGAAAATCTGTGTTACACCTCAAAGATACGCGGTTCAAAGTTAACTGACCTTTTCAAAAATGTAAAAGTATTTTAAAATAAAATAACTGGTGCATTATATTTTTTTTATCTAATATCTACAGTGAAAATTTCATTAAATTCGGTTAATTCTATGATTTTTTGTATATTTTTCTTTCGGCAGGGATGACATAGGAAGGTGGAATTTAAGTCTGTTAAGTTCGATGATTTAACCAGTTTTCACTTATACATCATGATTTTAACGAAAATATATTACTATCTAATTTCGTTCTAAGGACTGAATTTAACCATCACTATAACTACTTTAGCTTGGTCCGGTCTTGATCTCTTAACTCTTTGTTACCAAATTCTCCCATTACTTTACTAAATTATTTCGTCCATCTGGTTCCCTATTGCAAAAGGGATCAACTACCAGTCTCAGGTTTGGCTCAATATCAAAACAAAAGATGGCACGGGTGTTCACGTAGAATTTTTCCGTGTAATCAAGTGGCACGTGCAAGTGCCGCTGTCAGCGACTTACGTAGGATCACAGTGGTGAGAAAGAATCAATGAGACGGTTTAAAGTAGGCAAGATTTAAACGTCCTAGACGTCTTCTTTGAGCCTGTTTCTTTATAAAGATAAACTTGATTAATAACTTTCTCGCTTTTTACAACCCCCCCTTCATGTGATTCATTTTATTCTTCTTTTCAATGCAAATATCTTTCATGTTTTTAAAGTTTTTTTGTATCTGTCTACCAACGTGTATCATGTTTTACCCTACATTTAATCCAGCACCGTTCTATATTTCTTTCTGATTCATTCTCATCATATCAATAGTATTTCTTCCTTTTATCTCCCCTTCTTCTCTGCTCTCTCTTTCTCTATCTCACCCCCTCTGCTCACTTCTCTCTCTGTTATCATATGTCAGTTTCTTTGTGGCTCTATGACTAGAAAAATACTCTTCGATCGAAATTGCTTGCCACTGCTCGGGTGTTCAGCATTGCTTTGTAGAAAGCCATGAGCTCGATAACGCTATTTTCCGCTCTGGCGTGATTGCTTTTGCTTACATATGAATAGACATGGTAGTATACAGTACAAGATGTCTTCCTTGTATAAGTCTTATAGTGTCTCATAACTACGTTAATCCTTAAAGAGAATTCATGTCATGTTCATGAGCGAATTTAGTCTTTTGTTTTGACCTGTAGTTTTAATGTTTATGTCATTTTCAAAATATAGTCGTGTTCCATATGCACAGAACACCTTCTCATCTTAAACGTTTACACAATATTTCAATCCCCTCTCTAGTAAAATCGATATTAACTCACATGTGCACCTCAGTGTAGTTTAATGGTTAGAAAGCTGGTCTAGCAGATAAAGTATTATTAGTAGTGAGCTTGGTATTTAAAACTTGTCTCGTAACCTTTGTTTAGTTGTAGAGCCGATACTCATCTAGCACGTCTTAGGCAGAAATAGCCCAGCGCAGTCCATCCCTCTAAAAATCTACAAATATTTCGAACTCAAAGTCTTCCGTCCATTAGACTAGTTGATACACCAAAGTAAAAGAGCACAGTCTGCCCTACTATTTACCTATAGAGGGAGACTAGTTGGATTGAAAACTTTCCCAATGATATTAGAGCTATGTGAAAGGCAAACAGCCTCGTTCAAAATTTGAACACCTAGTAGAATTATCTGCATTATTCGGACTAGTGTCCCCATCTTCATTGTTATTTGTACAGCGTTTCGGTCGATATAGCTTCCGGCCTTCTTCAGGTAGTTCTTGTCGGACTCGGGAACCTTCTTTTCGAACTGTGGAACTTTCTTGTAATCGGGAGCCATCACAGAACCTCGAACCTAACCCTTTATTCAGTCCACGGGGGTATCCTGTTCTCATTCCGCTAAACATAGCTGGGGTAGGAGTTGTATTAATTTTTCTATGCTTCTGCCTCTACTCAGGAATGAACCTGGAATCCAGAGATAACTGTCACTTAGAACTGTCTTAGCCTAGTGAATAAGGTAGTTAGGTTATGTGTCCAGAAATATCTGAAGAAGGCGGGAGGGCATATCGGCCGAAACGTTGTACAAATAACAATGAAGATGGGGACAATAGTCCGAATAACGCAGATAATACTAATCATCAAATCCCCTCTCAAACATTCAGAGAAATTGCCTAGTAGATTCCACATGCAGTTGCCAACCCAACGTTAAAGAGCACAGTTTCCCTATTATTTACCCATAGTTGGAGGGAGAATAGTTGGATTCATAACTTCCACCATGGTGTTAGTGCTATGTTAATTACAAGTATTATCGTTCAGGATTTGAACTCGGGTAGCAGAATCCACTTCCTATGGTGTTAAACTTTACGCAACGAACTTGGTTCTTCATCGTCAGGTCGCGCTGGCAGCACAGATGTCCATGACAATCTCTCGCCATCCTTCCCTATCGGTCATCGAATTCTTCTGTGCAGCATCTAGAATCCGAACAGAGTTGTCTAATGTAGATATAACCTGAATGGTCTATACAGCGTGCTCATACGCGGGTTTCCACGGAGGGGTGGGGAACGTCGCTTATGAGTTGGTAATTACTTCGCCAGTAGTGTCTAGCATATCTTGTTCGTCTTACTTGGATGGTTTGTGTGATTGGGGGCGGGTGATTGTACAACTGCTTTTTGTGAGGTGTTGATTCCAGGATTTATTTAGGGCTAGTTTAGCTCAGTCGGTAGAGTTAGGCTAGGAATCACAAGATTCCTGGTTCGATACCGGTCGTCACCAACTAAGCGTATGAGTAGCACAGGGATCTGTGTGGTAAAGTGAGAAACTAATGGTAGGTGTGGCGCTCCACATCAGACGCTAAAATAACCTCTTTGGTCTAGCACTAGTGAAAAGGGGATATACTCCTTCGCTGTCTGGCTGATACAGACATTAGGCCGCCCCGAATACATTTTTTACACAATGCATTCTTATGTAACTCTTTTCTAGCTTATTCTCTCGTTGCTTTGTTAGGGTTCAAGTGGTACAGTCGTACAGTAGCACTGATACAAGTACCGCTTGGAAGAATTATCGCTTTAACTTAGTGAGATCGGATTTTAATATGATTGATAATCTGTCTACAGTAGACCATGTCTTCCCTAAGCATGCATCAACATCGCTTTCTGTGGATGAGATATTGCTACCTTGAATATTCTTAATAACAGATCAGAACTAGTATCAACATCGCTTTCTGTGGATGAGATATTGCTACCTAGGTCCTTGAACTGGTCCACCGATTTTATAGACTTAGCGTTAAGTGTGGAGTTGCTTCCTTCCTTTTCCGAGTAGAAAATATAAAGATAAACTTAGAAAATATCAAATAGAAAGTTTTGGGTGTTTCGTGTTGTAATGATTAACAATATACTCTCGAAAATCAGTCATTGATTAATGTGTTCGATCGCCACTCCCTGCCTGACCCATAAATGTTGCATTGAGCCACAGCTTAGCTAGGCTTTGCAACGAATTAATAAACATTTCTTAAGCGATACATTTTGGGGTAATGTTTCGCAAGTCGTTCTTGCAGCTCACAAATACTGAAGAGTAAATATGATTGAATGATTTATTGATGTTTGATACGTCTCATATTTTTTTTTATGTCTAGAGGTTAAGGAACGCCGATTATTGTAGCGTCATATTTACATTGTTGTATAGCTGTTTCTTTTAGTGTTTTTGTTTTGCACACAGTTATATCAAGAATTCCTATCTAATAGAAATAAGTTGCACCAGTTGCTATGTAAGTAAATGGTTAGGTTGGTTGGGTTTTTACGGCATGTCAACACCTTGGGTTATTTTATGCAGAATACTTCTATTGGAAAAAAAAGTTTAATGCTAACAAAGTTTTGAAATAATTTCATTTTAAATGGATAATACAATTTTGTTTATAAACTCATATTTTCTATTTAACCCATAGATGGGACCCTAACAGGTACTACCACTCCGGGTCAGAGTGAACCAGGGAGCAATGGTGATGAAGGGGTGCTCCACATTCCCCAAACCTCCAAAACTGGAACCTCACCATCAGATAAAGTTTAACGTCATTCCCGGGACATGTAGATCCACAGCCACCGCCTTCTAGCACCCATATGATAAAAAGGGGTTGGGGCTTGCCATAAGGGCAATAGGGTTGGGGCAATTATGTAACTAAAGTCGTCGGGATAGCCTAAAGTCGTTATCAGCTAGACAGCAAGGGAGTCTATCCCCTTTTCACTAATGCTAGACCAATGAGAGTTTTTTGACACCACACCTACCACCACCACATCACTTTACCGCACAAATCCATGGGCTACTCATACGCTGAGTTGGCGAGGGCCGTTATCGAATCTGGAACATTGTGGTTCCTCGATGGAGGCTTTATCGACTGAGCGATACTTATCTAATCAGTGGGTCCTGTGTATATACCACAGTATGATAAGTTAACTATTACAACGTTTGATATTTATAATAAGCTTTGCGATTTGTTCAATATGTAAAAAGTATGATTTAACACTTTCTCTCTCCCACACACTCACTCTTACTATCTCAATCTTTCGTTCCATTGTTCTTCATTTTATCTTTCCATTCCATTATCGCTTCAGTAATTCTGCCCCCTCTCTATTTCCTACTCTTTTCTCTTATTTTTCTGATGTATAGCATGTCCTTTTTCTTCCCTCTCTTCATAATAAAAACAGAATGGTCATTATTTAGCTGAGGTGATGACACTCATCCAAACCCTTCCCCAACTACGAAGCTTCTCCGGGTCGGCTGTGTTGAAGTCTGACACATAGGTAGGTACGAGCGTATTAATATATAGATAGTAATAATTATATCATTTCAAGTAATTATCTATTTTTAATAGTAATCATTTGTTACACAGGTTTACGTGAATGAACTGATAATCTTGAGTAAGCACTTTTAGCTTCAATTAAATATTCTTAAAACAAATAATTTACAGTAATTTACAGTTATACACATCTACACAAGGTCAATTTCTTAAGTGAAATTTAATAGGTTTAAAAGTGTTCTCCTCGTACACTGGTGGCCTAACCAAGTTTAAATAACCCAGTCTGCCCTAATAATTATCCATAGCTGAATGGTGAATAGTGGATGCATACTTTTTCCAAGGCTATTATCACTAATTGAAATATAAACAGCCTCGTCCAGGATTTGAACTCGTTTCGTCGTGCCCATTTACTACGGCGGTAACCATTTCCCCACACACCTCCACATAATTTAGAGTTATATGGCATTGTGTATTTCTCTCGAATACGAATAATTCTAAAGATATTTAATCCATAGACGGGACCCTAACAGGTACTACTACTCCGGGTCAGAGTGGTTCTGGGAGTAATGACAATGAAGTGATTTATTTGACTGTGGCTGCACCACTGCAACAATATCCCTCATAAACCCACCAGTGGCTTTTATTTAGCAAAAAGGGTCATAACAGGGATACAACCGGAAAGACGGACACAGGCAATGAAGGGGAACACTATCTCGCCGGGATCTCTAAACTGGGAGCTCCTCAATCAGGCGCAGTTTAATGACATATCGCAGGACATCCATTTTTTTGCCTGGCAAGGGTATAATCAGTCAGCATTATCTAAGAAATGCGGAAAGTTGTGGCTGAATAATGAAGTGATCCTCATGAGGTTGATGCAGTTTCTTGTGCTAAGTTTATGAGAAACCAGTAAATATAATTAGAGGAAAAATCAAGGGTCTAAACTATGTTTCAATCAAAATTCAATGATTTTCAATTCCGGGAACACTTTCCTACGTTATCTAAGTCGATGTGAAATATGACTTACATTTAGTTAAACGTAGGAAGTGTCCTGATGAAATCATTTGAATGAAACCATGCTAGACCCTTATTTTCCTCTAATAATAATTAATTAATTATTGTTCTTGAGAAGCGAACGCCATAAAATTCTCTGGGACTTTGAAATAAAAACGGGTCACTATCTCCAGCAGAAAACACACCTACGTGCTGATTAGCAAAAAAAAAGAATTTCAACTGTGATTTCAGTTGCAGCAGATACAGTGAAGCGAAGGAAAATGGGAAAAAAATGGACAAATATCTAGAACCTTCAGAGAACTGAAAAAAGTTATGGTAAAGTGAAAGTGATACCAATTGGTGGTTGGTGCAACTTGGAACAGTCCCAAAGGATTAGAAAGGGTTTTGGAAAGTTTGGAAATACAGGAGGAAGGATTGAACCATTCAGAACAATACTGCACTGCTGCCATCTGGCAGAATACTCGGATCGCTGAGACCTGAGAGAACTTGCTGTCAATTCAGACTCCCAGTGAAAGACCCATAGCTGATGCTGATGTGAAAATCAACAGGAGAAATAATATATATACCTATTCGCTTGATAACGCATTCTTTTCGTTCCTTATGTTGTTACCCTTCTCGCTTTTAGGCAACGACTGGACCATTTCAATGTTAAAAATGTTCTTTACTTTTACACTGTCCTCGAGGCCCGCTTAATCTCTATTCTTTCTCTCATTTATGTATCTTTTTTTTTTATCTTGAATTTCAATCGAATCTTGCATTCAACATGATTTCAATCTATCATTTTTTTGCCACTGCTTCCTTTATGAAGACTTTTTGTCGCGCTGTCAGACATCTTTCCGTTTCTAAAACATGCTTCGTCCGATTTTCGATCAACTTTCAATCTTTCACTTAGTATTCACAAGTGAAACTCATTCACCGTTTTTATTTTTCAGATTTGCCTGTGC
>CM042149.1:83449466-83496966 GCA_023376005.1 Doryteuthis pealeii
AAGAGAGACTGGCAGGGATGTGTTTGTTACCCGGTGCCCTGAGCGTACCAGAAAGGGAATGCCTACAGGATCCATACATTTTTGCGACTGGCCATTGGATGAGCTTTGGTTTGTGTGTGGCTTCTTCGTTAAAAAAAAAACGTTGGTCTTGTGGGGGTTTAACGATATAAACTTAGAGAGACTTTACGAGAACCGTCTATGTAATACCAATTCATATCACTCTTCGTGAAAAACTTATATACTAGTATACCGAAACTTACTTTCCATATACAAATATTTTATTATAATGAAGATTGTGTTTTTTTTTTCTGTTAACCGAAATTATTACTAAAGTGACAATCCCTTAGTTTTAATGTCATTCTCATGATTTTATTTTTATTTAAACCTAAATATTAATAAGATTGTTTTACATTATTAATACTGGTTGACCATATCTACACACTAATAACATGCAATTATATTTATATATACAACAAAATAGCTGTTTACAGTGTGAACGGGAAGGCTAATTTGTATATTGATATTAAAAATTTTGATTTTAATATATATATATGTTTAGTATTATTGATTTCAAATTTTTGGTTTTATCTTAATGAATATGAGCAGAATCTCGGGCATAAATCTTAATAGAAAGAAATAACGTAATTTATTCTTTACTTCCTATTTTAACTAAATAGTTAAATTAGGAACATTTAAGAATGAATAACGGTCGTGATGGAAGAGTAAGTTTTTTTAGTTTCATTAGGCTTTCTAATTCAATATATTTTATTACATCAAAACTTAAAATACCTGCACAACAGAGGGTGCATATATTTTGCTAGTAGTTAGAATTATCGGACAATATTACCTTAAGACACCCTTTTTTTCCATTCGTGTTATTAGGCCATTTTTTTTTTCATTTACCGCGTCAATATCCGGTTGTGAGTTAGGGTTAGGGTTACAACCCCTAACAAACAATCGGATATTGACGGTGGTAAATGAAAAAAATTACCTAAAGACACAAAATTGAAAAGGGTGCCTTAAAGTAATATGGTTTGAATTATCTTTACCAGTAACGAAAAAGGGTTATTATTATAATCAATAGTTAAGACCCAAGAGAAAAAAAACATACCTGCAGTAAATAAAAGATGATATCCTAGAGAGTAAAAGCTTTGTATAGTAGGAAATAGATGGGTTTTCTTATGTATTTTAGTTTATGACTTGAAAATGTAATTCTAAGAAATATTTTAGGCAGTTGCAACTGTTGCATTGCCTTTTTTTACTTTAATGGTCTATATCTGTAGGTGTAATGGTTAAAGTCATGGGAAATGGGCTCGTCCCCGAGTTCAAATCCTGGACGTGCTAATTGCATTTCACTTAGCGCTAATACCCTCGGAAAAGGTATGGATCCTACTCTCCGGCCAGCTATGGGTAAATAGTAGGGCAGACTGGGCTCTTAACCTTGTTAAGAACCGGTCTAGGAGAAGAAAAACTCTGAATTCATACCTGTTGAACTCCGCTTAAGAAATTAACCTTGTGTCGCAACCTGCTCGTGCGGAGGGGTTGGTGTATGTGTGTGTGTGTGTGTGTGTGTGTGTGTGTATATAGTTTATATCTTCCATCTGCCCTGTCGAGTTATCCTAAAGAAAACGTGGTCTGCAGCTCTACGGAGCGAGAAGACACCTACAATGGTACTACCCGTTGACCGTAAGTGACAGCTCATGATGCTTAATGTCGGAATCCTGAGAACTGAACAGTCCTTGACATGCAACACCCCACTCAGGCCCTTACTTTCAAATACTGAGGAGCTTAGGTTATAAACACATAACTAATGTGTCAATATTGATTAAGCTGTGATTTTGTAGTTAAATAGATGTTATTGTTTAGTGTCTAAACACAGAATTCAGAAAGAATTAAAAGGGTCGTGTCTTTCAAACATACTACGATTGAGATCGGAGCGATGATAATGTCGGAAGTTGTCCATCATTATTCCAATAAACAAACGATCAAGTAGCTATTAATTTTATCAAACGCAGACACTTGGTAAAGGGTCCGTCAGCCAGTCGATGGAATTTCCGGTGGCACTCCAGACAGTCGTTAAATTTGGACGGGTTACCAGCTCAGTCTCTATTAGTTAGTAGATGAATAACGACACTTTCCACTCTTTTACCATGAAGTTAGATTCAATATTGTAGTGGCATGGCTGCTAATTCCAAATATAGGATTATCAGTTTTACTGATACAGATTTTAAATACTGGCCTAAAGAAATTTTTGGTGTTGTACTATAATCCATACGACAAATTGTATCTTCTGTGTTAAATAGCCGCGTTATCACTATTATTATCATCATCATCACATTATCGTCATTACATATCATCATCATATATCGTTCATTACATATCATCATCATCATCATCACATTTTACATATCATCATCATATATTATCTCGTCATTACATCATCACATATTATCGTCATTACATCATCATCATCATCACATTATCGTCATTACACATCATTCATCATCATCACATTATCGTCATTACACATCATCATCATCATCATCACACATTTATCGTCATTATTACACATCATCATCATCATCACATTATCGTCATTACACATCATCATCATCATCACATTATCGTCATTACCATCATCATCATCATATCATCATCAAATTATCGTCATTACACATCATGCATCATCATCACAAATTATCGTCATTCACATCATCATCATCATCAACATTTATCGTCATTTCACATCATCAACATCACACATTTAGTCATTCACATCATATCATCATCACATTATCGTCATTACACATCAATCATCATACATTATCGTCATTACACATCATCATCATCATCACATTATCCATTATTACATATTATCATCATCATCATCACATTATATCATTCATAACATCATCATCATCACATTTCGTCATACAATCATCCTCACATTATTCATCATCATCATCACATTATCGTCATCATCATCATCATCACATTATCGTCATTACATATCAATATCATCATCATCACATTATCATTACATTATCATCATCATCATCATCACTTATCTCATTAATTCATCATCATCCATCATCACATTATCGTCATTACACATCATCATCATCACATATCATCATTACATATCATCATCACATTATCGTTATCACATATCATCACATTATCGTTATCACATATCATCATCACATTATCGTATCATCACATATCATCATCACATTATCGTTATACAGTGTCACCACATTATCGTTATCACATAGTGTCACCACATTATCGTTATCACATATCATCATCACATTATCGTTATCATTATCGTATCATATCATCATCATCACATTATCGTTATCATATATTATCATCACATTATCGTTATTATATATTATCATCACATTATCGTTATTATATATTATCATCACATTATCGTTATTATATATTATCATCACATTATCGTTATGAGTGGGTCATCCAATTTTGGCCAATACAGTATTAGAAGAGTAACAATAAAATGAGTGAGTATCCATTTTTGGCCAATACTGTATCTATAAAATTTCATATGCCTCTGTATGGTAATCAAAGTGATATACTTCAAAAACAAAAGGAATGAACATTTTCAGAAACTATAGGAACATTTATTAAAGTAACGTTTTAATTACATGAAAATTATAATTAGAAGACAACCGTGTATGCTTTGATATGCAAACATTTATGATTAATGTGACTCTGAAACATGCATTGATAAATAATGTGTATAAATACGATGCATATAATATTGATGAATGTTCAGCGCACTGCTGGCACAGATGAGGAAGTTTATGGCCCTCCAAAAATCTTGGCACATAAATTAGTCTTGGTCGATTAGCCCTTACGTGTGATATTATCTATCTCTCAATGAATGGGTGCGCGTACGCACGTGTTTCGGCTTGGCATATAGCCAAGAGTTAATATATAAACAAACATGAATTATAACTGCCTCTCCCTCATATATATAAAATTTAATATACCAAACTTATTGGTAAATCCGCGCGGTGAGAAAGAACCCAGCAAATAGTTTGATTGCATAAATATACTACCAAACATCAACCAGGGAGAAAAAATATTTTGGAAAAAGAAAAGACCAAGATAATCGTACCAACAAAAAATAATCTATTGGTACAATATTTTGGCCAAAAGAAAAAACAATTTATATGCATATTATATATATATATAACCGCCAGAAGACTAAAGCTGATAAGTAAAAAGTGCTCAATACCTAAGTAGAGCAAATAAAGATAGATCTAACGAGTCAGACGAAACTTTTAGTAGGTTCGTCTGACTCATTAGATTTTTATATATATATATATATATATATATATATATATATATATCAATGAATACATTTTATCAATGTGGGTACCTTACGTAGTGTCATAGTTAGCAAGCTAGATTCCCAGACCATTGTTAATGAGTTCGAAGTATGGGTGCTCCATACTTCAGATCTTGAGCCAAGCGTTCGGCTAGAAACCACAAGGTTACTAGTTCGATACATGCCCTCGCCAAACTCAGCGTATGAGTAGCACAAGAATCTGTGCGGTAAAGTAAAGCAGCTGGTGGTAGGTGTGGCGCTCCACCTCAGACGCAAAAACAATCTCCTTCGTCTAGCACTAGTGAAAATGGGATAGCCTCCCTCGCTGATTGGCTGATACTGACTTTGGGCCACCCCAACGACTTTTATATTAGTTTAATATATATATATATATATATATATATATATATATATATATATTATATATATTAATATATATATATATTTAAAAGTCGTCGGGCGGCTAAGTCGTATGAGCAATCAGCGAGGGAGTCTATCCATTTTTCGCTTGCACAAGACCAAGGAGATTATTTTAGCGGTCTGAAGTGGAAGGCCACACCTACAATCAGCTCCTTACTTTACCGCACAGATCCTGTGCTACTCATACGCTGAGTTGGCGAGGACCAGTATCGAACTAGAACCTTGTGGTTTCTAGCCGAACGCTCTACCGACTGAGCTAACCCGGCCATATAATGTGTCTAATTGCCACTTTAATCTTTTTGTTGAAGTGGCATCAATAATTCATTTAAAAGAGTTAAACCTATATTATACCGCTATTCTGTAGAAGTTATCCACCAGATATAGAAACAATATGATACTCACCGTCGCAATGGGGTTCTAACTACCGTAGAGTTAGTAGACGAAAACAACAGGCAAGCTGTAACTTACATACAGTCTTGCATGCTGCTGGCATAATGCAAAGTGATGGCTGAAGAGTGGGTACTTATCCATGTTCTTACTCACCCTGAAATCCAACAGCCAATCAGAAGTCAGGAAATGAACTTGCCTGAGTTCATATGGAACAATCCAAAGCTCCATATAAGCCACCTACCAAACTCTAGTTTTAGTCTTGCATTCATCTTGTAACAGGGTTGAATACTTGACACAAAATCCAACATGGCGCTGCGAACAGGATTCGAACCTGTGAGGGAACATCCCATTGGATTCGAAATATGCCCTCACAGGTTCGAATCCTGTTCGCAGCTCCATGTTGGATTTTGTGTAAAGTAATAGTTAAGACTTATCGGTCTACCATGGTTTTGATCTATACGATCCTATCTAATATTTGACTAAGCTGGAGTAATTGGTTAAATTGAGTTGAACGATATTTCAATTCATGTTTATCTATTACCACGTGCGGCTTATTGTATTCATTTATTTGTTTCCTAATTCTTATCTCCGTATCGGTAATTATAAATAATAGCTAGTGAAAACAAATGAAATTTAAGAGTAACTATTTTGTTTGATTCATTTTTGTTGGGTATTCAGTATTTTTTTAACTCAAATTTTTAAACAATTTTCTAAAATCATTTTTTCTATTTGACCTTTAGATGGGATTATAAGACGTACTACAACTCAGAGTGAACCTGTGAGTAGTAGACGTGAAGGAGTACTCCACATTCCCCCAAAACTCTAGAATTTGAACTTCATTAGATTTAGATTGGTTTGTTTTGTTTTACGGCATATCAACCTCAGTGGGTCATTTAATGCCGATAAAGTTTTAAAATAAATCAATTCTTAATGGATAATACAATTTTTTTATAAATACATTTTTCTATTTACCCCATAGATGGGACCCTAACAGGTACTACCACTCCAGGTCATCAGAGTGGACCAGGGAGCAATAGTGATGAAGGGGTGCTCCACATTCCCCAAACCTCCAAAACTGGAACCTCACAATCAGATACAGTTTAACGTCATTCCAGGACATGTAGACCCGCAGCACCGCCTTCTAGCACCCATATGATTTAAAGGGGTTGGGGCTTGCCATAAGGGCAATAGGTTGGGAAAATCATATAGGTGCTAGGGCTTGACGTGACCAGCCGATTGATCGGAGGGTGCCTCTCGACCGCCCGTCTAGCCCAAGATAGGGCCAAAGTGGAGTATTGCATGTCATGAACTGCTCATCCACCTGGGTCTATCCTTAAGCATCACGGGTCGCACCCACGGCCACAGGTGGCCCCATTGGGGAGTCTTACCTTCTGCAGAGGTGCAGTCGGTGCATTCTAACGCCCCAGCCGATAGGCGTCATTAGATTTAGTTTAACGTAATACACAGGATACTAAGACCCTTAACAACCGCCTTTAAGCATCTATATGTTAGAAATGGTTTGTCATAAGGTCAGTAGGGTTGCACAAGCGTATAGGTGATAGAGCTTGACGTGAGCAGCCGATTGATCGGAGGCGGCCGTTCATCTATGTCTATAAAATCACGTATTTAAACGTACACATTTAGCATATATGTTTTTTCTTAGACGTTTATATATCTGTCTTTTCTCAGAGAATGGCCTTTACCTTGTAATCTAACATTTCATACTTATGCAAAATGGAAGGATTTATGTCCTTATTATTAACAGTGTCATCAGCTTTAAATGT
Source organism: Doryteuthis pealeii (assembly GCA_023376005.1). Classification (NCBI taxonomy): domain Eukaryota; kingdom Metazoa; phylum Mollusca; class Cephalopoda; order Myopsida; family Loliginidae; genus Doryteuthis; species Doryteuthis pealeii. Next base: position 83,456,418 of record CM042149.1, read on the forward strand.
ACGGAAAACCTTTTCTTTGTTTTGAAATGTTTTTTGTTGCGTTTGTTTTTGCTTTATTTTTAACCACTCCTCTTTATCAAAGTATTAACATCACAAAAAAAACAAAAAAAAAAAACATGACTAAATTGTTACCTTATGTTGCTTGTTATAGTATTTATTTCAACTTTCGTAATGTTCCCTTTATTAATACTTACTAGCAAAATAAAAACACCCTCCGGGCGATGTAAAAATAGATTTTTGAAACATATTGCCTGAGGGGTGGGAGTTAAAAATTCAATGTCAGCGAGTTTGTACCCCAAGTAAGTAAAATCATCAAATTCATTAAAGGATTAAAAAAATAAAACAATTTGAAATGTAAACTTTAAATATGTTTTAAAATAAAACAAACTATATATAGATATATAATACCAGTCATGTATTTATTAAAACTTGTTTTAAAAAACAACGAGGACTGTCTAATGCTGCATGTTCAAATTTTCAGTGTATTCATTCTATGTTATGACGATTCTGGGTAATGTGACGTAATTTTTGTTACAGACAAAAACCGGAAGCGAATCTCCATTATTAATAGATGTATATCTAGAAATTGTAAGTCAATATTACATTTTCTCTACATTTTTACCACAATATGTGTAAAAATACAAATCCCTTCATTTGACTGACTATAGTAAAATCTATCATTGATCAAATTCACACAAATACAAACACGCACACGACCCTCTCCACACAACTAGGACGGAACACATGCTCAATTTCTCAAGCCTAGTTTAACAGGTTTCAATTCAGTTTTCTTTCTTCTAGAATGGAATTCCGAATTGAAATATATGCCATACTAGTGATGAAAAATTGGGAAAGAATTAATGAACGAAATACAAGCAAACGAGGACATTATAAAACACTTGGAGAAAAGGAAAGATACAAATACATAGGACTTTTAGAAGTGGACACCATCAAGCAATCAGAAATGAAAGAAAAACTTAAAATACCTCATGAGCACAAACACTCCTAGAAACAAAGTTGCAGCAGGATTTGCAAGTAAATAATTATATGGACCATCCCCATGGGCCATTCTTAAAATGGATAATATAAAAACTACTGATTATCATTTCTTCTCCTAGACTGGATGCCAACAGCATTACTACTTGCCTATTAATAAATACAGAGGTACGTGTAATCGAGACATATACAGACCAACATAGAGTGATATGCATAAATCGAAATGTGTTTGTATGTGGGTGTATATGTAAACGTGTATAGGCAAGTCTGTTCATGTTTGTATTGATGTATGTTAGAGTGCATTTGTCATAATAAAATAGTTGCGAACACGGAAGAGAGGATATAAAAAGATTTTTAAAAAACACAGAAAAAGATAGTGAATCTGCTTTCGTTATGTTCACTAACAGAATCGACTGACTTTTGCAGGCAAGAATTTGAACAATTTAACCCTTTTTTTTTTTTACTTTTCATTTTTCTTGTCATTCAACAAAATTTTATTTGGGGAAAATGCGTCCACTGATTTGCAAGGAGTCATTAGCCTATACTAGCTTTTTCTGAATGGATATATTTTTTTCTTTTGTGTTTTTTTTTTGTTTTTTGTTTTTCCAAATCTCGTTTCAACTGAATGTTCGCATCGATTTTCTCTAATTTCCTCAGTATTCGGTTTAAGGTTTTCTTCTTTAACTTTGAAAAGCTACATCCGATTTGCCCAATACAGACACTAGAATTGTGACTTCAATGACTATAAGGTTAAAAAAGGTAAAGAGAACATCTGAAAAGTAGTTATATCTCTTCGGTATTTTTTGCTGAAATGTACCGCTCTTATCTCTGTAGAATAACTTAAACATTAGGAAAATTATTGTTACGAGCCCAACACGTTTGTAGTTTATCAATGATGGCGGATATGCAATGTAAAAGATAATAAAAATATGGTAAATAGTGCTTTGAAGATAAAACAAAAACTTGCTCTATCCATCTGTGTTAAAAAAAATTGTTGTGTTTTCTATAGAATAAAGAAAAGGCTTTACTAATTGAATATACACGTATCTGTATTTTACGATAGAGATATAGATATGAAATTTTTATTTTGTTACTATCTTAATTAAAATGAATAAAATAAATTAGAAATTTTGATGGAAAAAAAAAACAATCTAATTTATTTTGTTGCTTTTTTTCTCTTTTAAATCTTTTCTTTTAATCCTTCTCACAGTTTTCGTAACGCTTACATCTTGAAAAGAATTTATGAATCATCCAAATTACCATTCGCATCCCGAGTACTTTCGGTTCTCCTCTGAACCATTATTAAGGTCGTTAAAATAGATTATCATTTGTCTAAATATTATACACGTGTGAGTGTTTATGCGTGTTTTTATGAGTCAACGGCGCTTGGGGTTGAGACAGTTTCCAGTGTATCTGATCCTAAAACAAGCTCTATATAACACATTACATAATCATCTATATATATATATATATATATATATATATATATATATATATATATATATATATATATATATAGACGAGTGTGTTAGTAGTGACATGTCCATTTGTTCCGTGGGTTATTTTAAACAAACACTGACCACCACGCATCAAACAAGCCACTCTTGACCCAATTAAAAATCTAGAAGTCATGCGCACAGTACCGTGATACATACACACACTCACATACGTATATGTAAACACACACATACATTTATATGTATACACATATAGTCACACACACAACTACCATGAACCCTCCCTCACATATATAAGAGCATTTAAAAAAACAACCCACCTCATAGAGGTTCTTCACGGAACAAATGAACATGCTACTACTAACACACTCGTCTACCCGGATTTTAATAGCATGTCAAACTCTCAAAAACACTTCAACTTTTATAGTTCTTCTATAATGCTCCCTTTCATATAATATATAAACTATTTCTTCAAATAAGAAATTTTCTCCTGACGATAACCTAAGGTCGAAACTAGTTGAGAATAAACAACATACAAGAAATATTCCCGATTGTCTTATTACTTTTTGTTCATAATATATATATATATATATATATATAATACACACGTGTGTGTGTGTGTACGTGTATTCATATGCATAAATGTATATATATATATATATATATATATATATATATATATATAAATGGACATACTTATACTTGTCTATATGCACACCCACACACCCATATATGTATTATAAAAGCCTGTAATAAGACTAAAGACGTGAAGGAAAGGAATTGGTAGATAAATTTAACTTAATGCGATTCTAGATTCTTGAAGATTTATATATTTTCATGAAATATTATCTTTGTTTTATTAACTTTAAATAAATTATGTCCTCAGGAAAATTTCCCAAAACATTTTCTACAGATTCTGTTGGAAATGAAAATAACTGCCATCGGGTAAAATTAAAATTGTCACCATCATTCCCATCCGCCCTCCTCTTCTTTTTTCCTTCTTCTTTTCAATAAAATAACGATGACACTTGAAGCCCTCAAGCCATAACAGAAATAGGTTGCTATGACTATAAAAAAACAATGCGCAACAGATGTATTTTTGTATTGCTTTTGCTTAACAATCAATACCATGCAACAAATTATTTCTTAAGATTAGATTAGAACGTCTTCACAGTTTTTTTAATATGTGGGCTGAACTTCCTAGTAAATATTATGTAAGAGTGCAACTTCAAATTTTCTAAGGCGGTGGGACAGACAGATTCCTGCCAGGCTTAACTAATCGTACAGAATTTAATATCCAAATTCCAATTTTTTTCAATTTGTCTATCTAATGATAACTTCTTTTAACTCTTTCTCAAAATGTTTGAGATGAGGCTGGAGGATTAGACATTATCTGAGTTATTCGGACTATTGTCCTCATTTTCATTGTTATATGTACAATGTTTCGGCCGATGTGCCCTGCGGCCTTCTTCAGGCATTTCTTGTCGGACTCGGGAACTTTCTCGGACTCGAAAGTTCCCCAGTCCGAAAAGAAGGTTCCCCAGTCAGAAAACAAATACCTGAAGAAGGCCGGAGGGCACATCGGCTGAAACGTTGTACAGATAACAATGAAGATGAGAACAATAGTTAGAATAACGCAGATAAGAATGAGAATTGAGAATCACTGGACTAGATTACGACTACATAAGATAAATGAAAAAAAAACTGTTTTAAAGCTAAAAGTTTACTGCTATTTAGCACCTTGAAAATTAAGAAAAACGTCATTTCTATGATTTTTTTTTAGATGAGGCTTGGTAATTAGTATTTTTATTATTCGGACTATTGTTCTCATCTTCATTTTTATTTGTACAACGTTTCGGTCGATTTGCCCTCCGGTCTTCAGGTATTTCTTGGACTCGGGAACCTTCTCGGACTCGGAAACCATATTTTTGTAATCGGGAGCCATCACGAAACTTTGAGCCTAACCCTTTATTCAATCCACAGGAGTATCCTGCTCTCATTCTGGTAACCATAGCTGAGGTACAGGTGTTAAGCTGTGTTTATTATTCTATGTTGTTATTCTATATTGCCCCTGACCAGAATTGAACCTGCAATCTAGAGATAACTGTCACTTAGAACTGTCTTAACCTAACTCCTTTATCCACTAGGCTATGTGTCCAATTGGACAATCCAGTGTGAATTTTGGTCACTTATAAACCTAATGTCTTGTTTTTGTCTAGAATATCTACCTATTCACTTATGTATGAATTTTTACCTAGGCTCATTTTTTGGATTTAAAAAAAAATCTAATCTAGCCTTTTTAATTCCCGGGTCCGACAAGAAATACCTAAAGAAGGCCGGAGGGCACATCGACTGAAGCGTTGTACAGATAACAATGAAGACGAGGCCAATAGTCCAAATAATCCAAATACTAAAAACGTCAATGTTTTACGCAATAGACTCATACCAAAGAAAATATAGTTTATTAATTTGCGAAAAGATAAACTCTGAAGTTACCAACAATTATCTACAAACACAGATAAAAATAATTGTCTAGACAAATGCTTCGTTATCTTAAAGAATTAATTAGAAATAAAGAAGTTACAAATATTTGATTATAAATTGAGTTTTCTTTTCAGTGAAATACTAAAGAAATAATCTACTAGGGGTACGGACTAAAGTTTAGGTACCCGATATATATGCCGAAAAGGTTGGAGTCTCACTTAAGGAAAAATTGTTATATTGTAAAAAGCACCAAGTACCTATAAAGGCGTTGGGGTTAATTCCTAAAAAGACGTAACCAAGTATGTACACGGTAATATTAGTATTTTTCTAATTCAACCATTGTAGTTCAACTATTGTAGTTCTTTTATACAATAACAAAATAAAATCATTCTAATTAATCAGCATTTGGATAACTCCATTGAAATCTATTAGATTTTTATATTCCACAGTTGAAAGAGTTTATCTTTATTAAATTCTAAAGTGACTTAGTTAAAAGTTAAAAGAAAAAAATGACATAAGTATTTTAAAAAATTGAAAACTTATAAATTATTCAAATTTGTTATCTACATATATAAATAAATAGTTTACATATCTACTTCTAGAGAATAAGTTTTATGTTTGAGTTATAAATCCAACGCACTTTTTACAATATCACATTTGTCCCCTCCAATCGGCATACATGTCTGCTACCGAAACTTCGACCCCATCTGCTACTACTTAAATCATCAACGTGTGCAATACATAGATCGAAAATTGACCATCTACAAATTAACTGAACATGCAGAAACTCTAATATTCTTCAACTTCCTTCAATGTGAAGACGGCACCTGTTGAACGAATTCAAGCGGCAAGCAGAATCAGACTATGTTCGGATTATGAGATAATGTTAAATTATGCAGGGTTACTGCTTCCTGTGCATTAAAACTGCGTTGTAAATGCTTATATCAAACACAATGTTATTCCTACCAGCATATATAGAAGATAGATTTGTATAAATGATTAAGACCCGGTTTAGCTCAGTCGGTAGAGCACTGGACTAGGAATCGCAAGATTCTTAGTTCAATATCGGCCCTCCCAACTCAGCGTATGAGTAGCACAGAGATCTGTGCGGTAAAGTAAGGAGCTGATGGTAGGTGTGGCGCTCCACCTCAGTTGCAAAAACAATCTCTTTGGTATATCGCTAGTGAAAAGGGGATAGATCCCCGCGCTGGTTGGCTGATACCGACTTTAGGCCACCCCGATGACTACTTTACTATATATATATATATATATATATATATATATATATATATATATATATATAGTGAAAAATTGAAAAAAAAATCAAGTTCATAAAAACGAGTGATGTTCATTTCGCCAACGCTGTAGTGTTTCGATCTGTTTCAATAGATCTTCATCAGGGCTTTTGTTAATTTGAGGAAAAATAAATACAAAATTTCAATGATATCGCTGACTCAATATATACCAATTTTTGAACATGTCTATCCCTTAATTTTCTTATGTTTAAGGTATAACAAATTATTGAAAACTACTCATAAAAAGGACAGTTGAGAATGTTCAAGAATGCCCGAAACTGTTTGCAATGATCTAAAAGTTTCGATATTTCTTTGAAAAGTTTTATGTATACTTCATTCAAATTTGGCCGCGATTCCCTCTCAAGTGGATGCTTTGTGCAGTGATACACCAGTCCCAACGCCTCTACTACGCTTGGAAAACTCGGCTCTTTAAATGTATCAATGTTCAAATGCTATTCACAACGATGGCGTATAGCTAGTGCTTTTGGGAAAGAGAAAGAAGTCCCTTGGTCCTACATCGAGCTCAGAGGGGCGGGTATTCAGTAACGATGAAGATCTGAGAGCAGGTGTATTCTTAGCTTAGAGTGTTGCATTCCTATCGCATCAGACTTCAGGCCTATGAAATTTTCAAACAAAGTGAATTAATTTTACCGTGTGCCGTTGACTTCATGTATTCGCTACTGTAACTTAGATATACTTACCCTATAAATGATAAGGAGCAATCCCTCACTTACGAATATAGAAAACTATATCATCAATTATATATATATATATATATATATATATATATATATATATATATATCGCTCTGTTTATCTGTCTATATCCCCTCCTCTCTCTAGAAAGAGAGAAAACCAGTTTAATGTAGATGTACCAAAGTTGTTATACAGGCAGAAAGGTTGATATACAGAGATATCGAAGGATATTGAAATAGTTTAAACTTAGATGGTTATCTAGCGAATAGGATGCTCCCTGTTGTCTCATACATCTGTTCTTATGCTAAAATAATTTATGATTTTCATCTTAATCTATAAGATACAGAAAATTACAACTAATGTACTGTAATAAGTATCCTCATCTTCATTGTTATTATAGTTATGTTTCAGACGTTGTATCCCTTAGCATTCTAAGGGGGGGGGGCTTTTGTAGTTATTTGTCGGTCAAGAGTTCAAATCCCTGGATTGAGTGCAGGAGTTGCCATATATAATCTGATTCAGTGGAAGACACGGATTAACTGAAAGGGATTAACCATGACAAAATACCGTCTAGATATGACCAGTGGCACATGGAGAGAAAAAATCAAATCCCGTAAATTTGAATAAAGGGCGTGGTTTGAAATTCCCAAGACACAGAATTCAAAAGAAGGTTGTAAAGTACAAAATACAAATATGTCGTGACTATAATAACAAAAAAAATTAATGACTAATCCAAGTACAAGGGTCTCTAACAATTGACCTAGTTCATCTGTAGGTCATAATTGTATCTGTCACTGCGACTAGAATATCTTAAATTACAGAGAATTTAAACTGGTCGATCATAATATTTATTTGGTCTCGTTATGGTTTTAGTGTTGCACATCGTGCAACGGAAGAGGAAGCTTCCGGCAAAAAGACAAAGAGAAAGATAAGAATATATATTTAAAAAAAGGGAGAACGGAAGAGATCTCTTCCGGTCAAGAAGCAGGGAGAAGATGAAGAAATAGATATAAGAAAAAGGAAAACGGAAGACCACTCTTTAGGTGAAAAGGCAGGGATAAAGAAATATATAAAAAAATGCCCGTTATCATATCAAAAGATAAAAATGCGTGGGCATATTTATTGTATATAAAGGCTAGCGGATGAAAGGTGTCACTCGTGCCCAGCGGCGCAGCAGTGAGCATAACCTCGTCGCCTCTCAACCCCATCGGGCATCTTCATTGTGAACACTCATCGCCGCCCCTCACCAACCTGCTTGGGCATTTTCATTGTGAACGAAGAAAATAAAGACTGGTCATATTTTTATATATATGTGTCTGTGGTTTCATTGAAGTCCAGTAGTCGGCCATACAACATTAGATTCTTAACGATCTGTCTTTTACAAAAGGATTTGTAAATTAAAACTATTTTGTCAGTATAACACGAATCCTATATTGAAATATGCTACGTGGTTTCTTGCCTGAAAAGAATAATCTAAACCAAAACTTTAAGCATTCTTGAATTTACGTATTCCATCTTAATTTTAGTCAGTATTATCTGCATTATTCGGACTATTGTCCTCATCGTTATCTGTAGAACGTTTCGAGTGATGTGCCAGGTATTTCTTGTCGGTCGCGGGAGACATCACGTAACTTGGAACCAAACCCTTTATTCAGTCCACGGGGGTATTCTGTTCTCATTCCGCTAACCATACGATGGCTCCCGATTACGACAAGATGGCTCCCGATTACGAAAAGAAATACCTGAAGAAGGCTAGAGGGCACATCTGCTGAAACGTTGTACAAATAACAATGAAGATGGGGACAATAGTCCGAATAATGCAGATAATACTAATCATCAAGCCTCATCTCAAACGTTCAGAGAAATATCATTTTGGTCATTCATTCACTGAAAAGATTGCATGAAAGAATCTCTAATATTTCAATATCATAGAAACGTTGGTATATGAACAAATATATATATATATATATATATATATATATATATATATATATATGTGTGTGTGTGTGTGTGTGTGGAGAAAAAAGGTCCTGAATACAATCATTCACAACACCAACTCATCTGAGATTATATATATATATATATTATATATATATATATATATATATATATATATATATATTGTAGTGCTCAATAGTATTGTAGATAAAGCAATTATATTTTAGTTTGAATAATCCCATAGGTGAGAAACTTTCATATATATAATATATATATATATATATATATATATATATATATATATATATATATATATACGATTATTTCATTTTTGTTATTTATTGATGGTTCTCAACTAGTTTTGTATTTAGGTTATCGTCAAAAGAAAGTTTGTTTTTTTTTCAGAAAAAATAGTCCTTTTTATAAAGTTTTTAAAATAGTTTATAAAAGTGTTGATATACGAGAAAGTAACTAAATATGACCTGTTAACATAGCTTATCCATTCACTGAACATACATACTTTTCTTCTATCTAAAAGTGCCTTAAACTGTTCTTAAATGATCTCCACTATCGTAGGCACATGACACTGTGTGAAACATTACTCATGACATCTTGATGATGCATTTGTTTATTGAGATGTTAAAGTGTCACTCCAAATCTTTCCATCTCATTTCTTTGAAATGAAGATCTTTCATCTCAGGGTAAATGTGTGGAAGAAACTTTATTATTATTAGCGTTGTTCGGACTATTGTCCCCATCTTCATTGTTATTTGTACAACGTTTCGGCCGATATACCCTCCGGCCTTCTTCAGGTATTTCTTGTCGGACTCGGGAACCTTCTTTTCGAACTCGGGAATTTTCTTGTATTCGGGAGCCATCACGGAACTTTGAACCTAACCCTTTATTTATTCCACGGGGGTATCCTGTTCTCATTCCGCTAGCAACGCTAATAATACTAATCTTCAAGCCTCATCTCAAACATTCAGAGAAATAGTTACTTTATTCACTTATATTAGCGTGTTTGTATTATCCCCTAGATATTGGTCAATGCAGCATATTTATCGATTCTTTGTGTGATGGTGAACTTTGCATCCTGTTTAAAATCATGCTCGCTGGAGTTGAAATGTTGTTGTACAAATATTAGTTTGTTGTAATACAATCACACACACATAAATTTCAATGCAATTACGAATGTATTTAACAATGTGACCTATTTTTACAGAACGGCTTAGCAAATACAATGTAAGCTTCAACAGTCACATAAATCTTAAAACATTAAAATTTTCCTTTCGAAATTTAAGATGGATATATTTAGGGCTGGGCAAAATGAACTGATCCATTTTTAGTGAGTAACATGCTAGGCTGTAGCATTGTCATATGCGAGTTCGAACTCCTGTCTCGCTATTCCGTTCATTTTCGGATTAATACTCTTGTGAAAGTTATGAACGCCCTATGACCCCAACTACTGGTTAGATAGTAACACTACCAACTGCAAGAGCAGTTAATTCAATAAAGATCATTTTTGCCCCACAATTTATTTTGGCATGGTATAAACAAGAATACATCTCTTATGATATTTCTCTGTCCGAGTCAAGAGTCCTGCTTCACTTTTCGCTCAGTGTTCTTGTGGCGACAGAAACGGGTTCATGCCTTTTTGTAAAAAGTATGTAAATATAAATTGTATAACATTAAAACTTAGATACTTATACTAAGAGGGCACAGCTTTTTGTTAGTTTATTACAATATGGAGATAATATGTATGTAACCAATGAGGTTACAATTATTTGTTATGTAGTTTTTGTACGTTTTAGTTAGCTCTATATGGGATTCAATGTGTAAAATCTAAAGAGATCCATGAAGTTATATTCTTAATAATCAATAAATAACCATAATTTAATCTTAATTAACATCATATTTATTAACTTTATCTATATAAAATTTAGCCGATTTAAAAGTGACTCAAAACAGCCCTTATTAATGTGATTAAAATCCCGCAAAGTGTCACTAAGAGGTTAAGTTTAAAATACTATAGTAAAATCATCGGTGTGGACTAAAGTTGGTATTAGCTAGACAGCGAGGGAGTCTATTCCCTTTTTACTAGCACTAGACCAAGGAGATCGTTTAGGCGGAGCGACATTCCTATCAGCTCCTCACTTTACTGCACATATCCATGGGCTACGCATACGCTGAGTTGGCGAGGGTCGGAATCGAACTAGGAACCGCGAGGTTCCCAACTGGATTCTCGACCGACTGATCTATGCCCGCCCTTTAAGATTCTACAGGATGTGGAAATATGCATTCTGGTTTAAATAATTATTTGGTATTATTGATTTCTAATACTATTTTGTTCTCAAACGTATAAAAGGAAATCTACCGTATAATTTCTCACCCGTGTTTATCTGCAAATATTCCATCAATCTGATTTCTTTTTTGAAAATTCATATCACTGAGAAAATGCGGTATTCAAACACAAAAAATCTCAGTCAGAATTTGAAGATGTCTAGCCACTTTAATTTTTCATGCTGATAACCATTACACAATTTGCACGCCAACTATCAATATTTAAAAGTGCATCCTGACTTCTAATGTCTTCTTTCCTTTTGCCATTTCCGAATATTGTCATCTGCGAAACTTAATCTCCTGTTCGTGACGTAATAGATTCTTGAAAAGCATTGAATCGTCAGACACGATTAAACTACTAAAAAAGCAATCAAGTAACGAGACATGATATAAAATAGAGCAATATATTATCCTAAAGAGTTGGCAGTGCAATGGCGTGAAAGATTACAAAAGCTCAATTCTTTTGTTGGTATTTTTATATTGTTTTTCGCTGAACTAATTATATGAGAGAAAGTCGCGTCTAGCCAAGCAGAGAATTTAATTCTACGCACTGGAAAATGTATTCATTCATCAGAAACGTCGTTTTATCTATGTGTTTAAATTTAAAGGAAACCAATATTGCTACTAGAGGCTGTTGTTTATTTTGAAAAATTAATCTTCCTTGTGGAAGAAGCACAAACTCAGCTGGTTCTTGCTCTGAATATTATTTGAACAATTCACTGGTGTAATGCATTCAAGAAAGGAAACATTTTGTGACAAACTGAATTTTAATCTGGAGTTTGGGGCGTTTATTTTACCTGCACAGTAATGTAAACAAAAATATATAATAGTATAGATGAAAGGATATGAAAATACCACAAATGTTGTTAAAGTGAAAACATTTTATTACATAGCTGATATTGAACAATATTTCGATTTTATAAAAATCATCTTCAGAGCTTGTTTATACTCCGTGTTGTCTAGAGCGGAGACAAAAGTCATGAGTTCAAAACAAAAACCTTGATGTAGCAAAAAAGAAAAAAAAAACGTTATAAAATAGTTTAAAATGTGAGCACTTCCGCCGCATTTTTTCTCGGTCACCAGATTATGTATATCTTATTGTAACAGTTTTTAAAAAAGAAAACATTAACAAGATTGACACTGGACGAATTCTCTTATTCAAAACGGCATGAGTATTAGCATGTTGACGGCTGGCCTTCAATAGATTTTTAGAAAAATAATTTTTATTTTTGTAATTAATTTTGTAAATTTTTCTTTTTTTCTTTTTTTTTCTTATATATAAAGTTTTAAAAAGTATGAACGGTTGTAAGGTTTTTATTTTTTGGATAATGTGAAAATTTAAATTTGTTGGGAAGTATATAACGGAAATGGAGGCGCGTGGTCTAATGGTTAGAGTCATATGAAATGGACTCGTCAACGCGAGTTCAATTCCTGTACGAAGCTGTTGGAATTTCACATGGCGCTAATACCCTTGGGAAAGGTATGAATCCAATTCTCCCTCCAGCTATGGGTAAATAGCAGGGCAGACTAGACTCTTTAACCATAGCTAGGTAACCAGTCTAGGAGAAGGAAAACTCTGAATTCAAACCTGTTAAACTCCGCTTAAGAAATTGACCTTGTCTCACATCCTGCTCGTGCAGAGGGGTTGGTAAATATATATATATATAACGGAAAATGTGTATTGATAAGTATTTCTCTTTACGATTCGAGTAATGTGATACATGATATGGAGAGAAAATGAATTCACATCTTTATATATCATCATCATCAAGTCGCCTTGTTGGCACGGATATCGATGACTCTCCACCCGTCCCTATCGCTCATCATTCTCGGGATGTCCTCTGTGCAGCATCCTGTATCCGCACAGAGCTGATCAATGTACGTTTTTGCTGGTCGGCCCACACTGGCGTGCCCATGTGCTGGCTTCCACTGGAGGACGTCGCTTATGAGTTCGTCCTTGCTTCTTCAGTAGTATCCCGCATATCTTGTCCGTCTTACTCGGATGGTTTGGGTGATATGTGACAGGTGGCCGTACAACTGCTCTCGTGGGGTGCTGTTTCCACGTCTTGTTCAGGATCACCCGCAGCATTCTTTTGCAGCTCCCACCTGGTTTATTCTCTAGTCGCTTCGTTAGGGTCCAGGTGGTGCAGCCATACAGCAGCACTTTATTAAATAATCTAATATAGATTACACACACTCACATATAAATGTATATATACATATGTGTTGAAAAGATAATTAAAGGAAAGAAAATGCTGAATGGATAAAAACGGTTTTCAGGGCAAGATGTTTGATATTTCAGATGGCAGTTTTCTTTGTATACTTTTTTTTTTATATTGTTTTATTTCATATCTAAAATAGTAATAAATAGAATACAGTGTGTACATGGACAAACTTTCGGTCGAAACACGTGTTGGCATTTCATTAAACCATTTTTATCCATTCAATATTTTCTTTCCTTTATTTATCCTTTCAACATATTGTCGGATTCATTTTCATTTTTCAACTTACATATATATATATATATATAAAGATATTGATAATATAGTATACTACAGTTATAAGGAAAGAGTACACAATACAATTGATAGAGCATGTATATCTAAGTTAAAGTAGAGTGAACATGAAGTCAACCTTCAAGTTTTTCGCCAAGTTGGTTATAACTCTTGGTTTGAAAATTGCAGGGGTGTGAAACTGTCAGTTACGAAGTGCCGTTGACTTCATGTCCACCTACACTAACACTATATATATGACTCTCAGAAACCATTGGTAGAACGAAATCTTAAATGTATTGTACACTATAATACATAAATACAAATAAATAAATACAGCTCTTACAGAAGTAACTGAGCACTTTGTTATCATTTCTCCAATACTAACAAAGGATTATATATATATATATATATATATATATATGCAAATTTCTGTCATTTTTACGCATCCATGCTAACATCAAAAAGGTATACATAATACTAAATCATTTCGACGCATGCTCAACGTGCACTGCATATTATACGTACTAACAAATAGTGTTAATTCCTGTCTTTATTAAAACATGAATTAATAAATTACTGAGATGGCCGGTTTGAATGATCAAAAAAGTAATGCACTTTGGAATCAAAATTTAAATGCGCGCTTGGCCAAATCTTTCGTCGCCTGTGATGAGGTGAAAACTTCTGAGCCTCTGTGGCGTTAAAAGGTAGCACGACATTCAAACATTTCGCATAGGTTATTACAATATCCACAGATGAAAGAAGCGTCTATTTTACCCAAATACTATTTAATGTACTGCGTAATCCACTAATTTAATTTGGCAGTTAATATTAATCATAGGATTTGGACATTGTTCAGTTAAAATCTTAGATTGAAATAATAACTACGTATCAGACGACGGATTTATTGATTCATATACATATATATATATATATATATATATATATATATAATACATATGTGTGTTGAATATATATATATGTGTGTATATACATACCTCTTTTGTATATATATATATATATAAATACACATGTGTTTATATATATATATATATATATATATATATAAATACACATACATATGTGTGTTGTATGTATATATATATGTGTATGTGTGCATATACATACCTGTTTTGTACACATATATATAAATACACATGTGTTTATATATATAAATACACATACATATGTGTGTTGTGTATATATATGTGTGTGTGTGTGTGTGCATATACATACCTGTTTTGTACATATATATAAATACACATACATATGTGTTATATATATATATATGTGTGTGTGTGTGTGTGTGTGTGTGTGCATATACATATCTGTTTGTACACATATATATATATAAATACACATGTGTGTTTATATATATACACATATATGTGTGTGTGTGTGTGTGTTATATGTATGAGAGTGTGTGTAGGCGTATACGTTTGTATGTGTGAATTTTTGAGAGAAAGAGAGTCTGGAGACAGAGTAAGGGAGAGTGCAATAAGTAAATATCTACATTTGTTAGGAAATAAATTTCATTAGACAATCTTAAGTGTAGAAACAATATAATTACAGTGTGCCAAACAAGAACAAATAACAAATAATCTAACAAGCTATTTAATTACTCTTCTTACAAAAAGTACTTTTTAGTGCCAAGTTATTAAAGTAGTCTTGATTAGTAGTAGTATTATTAGTTGCGATGATCGGATCGAAGCCAGAGTTTGTTGATTTTTATAGAAAACAAACCAACACATTCTTATAAAATGTTTATAATATAATCTTCCCTTCTATCGATTATTTTCACTATTTTTTTTTTCTTACAAGACTATTCTTGCCTTATACGTCATGTAAACCATTTTGGGGTTATTTTATGCCGAAGACATTTAGTTTAATTAAATCTTGTTATGCATTCAATTTTTTAAAACACTACTTTAAAAAATTGTTTCTGATCTATTTACCCCATAGATGAAACACTAACAGTCACACTACTCCAGTTTAGAGTGAACGTACGAGTAATGGCAATGAAGGGGTACTCTATACCCACCAGAGCTCCAGAATTGGAACTCCACAACGAATTTACCCAAGACGCTAAGGTCCTCAGACACCACCTTCAAGCGAATATATGATAAAAAGTGTTGGGGGTTGCCATAAGGCAATATGATATGGACAATTATGAAAATGCTAGGGCTTGATATGCCCAGTCGATTGATCGGGCGGGGGGTACTCTCCGACTGCCCGTCAAGACTAAATAGGTGCCAAAGAGATGTGTTGCAAGTCATGGTCTCTTTAGACACAAGGTTTCCGTTGGTAAGCAACGGCTTGCCATATTCGAGGGATTTACCCCTCTGCAGAGGTAGTCGGTGTATTAAATTGCCCCACCGACAGGTCGGTATTCATGACGGAGTAAAGGTTTCATCATCATCATGTCGCGCAATTTGCACTGATATCCATGACGATCTCTCGCCAAACTTCCCTATCATTCATAGACCCTGGGAGCTTCTCCACGCAGCAGCCAGCATCCTTACATAGTTGGTCAATGTAGGTCCTGGCTGGGCGGCCCACATTAGCGTGCCCATGTGCTGGCTTACACAGTAGTACGTCGCTTACGAGCTCATCCCTGCTTCTCCAGCAGTGTCCTGCATGCCTAGACTGTCTTACTCGTATGGTTTGTGAGATGGGGGGGTCAAGTGGCCATACAGCTGCTTCTTTGTGGGGTGCTGCTTCCGGACCGCTCGCAGCATTCTTGTGCAGCTCCCATCTAGCTCATTCTCAAGGCGCTTCGTTAGGGTCCAGGTGGTACAGCCATACAGCAGTACCGACACAACCACAACCTGCAAGAATCGTCTCTTTAGCTTACAAATATGTTTAGTCTATGCAAAATACATCGATGTTTACTGCCTGTTGACATACTAAAGATTAACGAGTCCAGTCTGCCGTAATATTTACCACTAGATGTAGAGAGAATAGGTGGATTCATACCTTTTACAAAGGTATCAGAGCTATGTGAAATGCAGACAGCCTTGTCCAGGTTTTGAACTAGTCTCGTCGTGTTCATTTTTTACAAAGGTAACCATTACACCAGCCGCCTCCATAATTTTATATCAGAATAGGAAATAAGCCACACGACTATACCGGAAAGTTGAATTGTATTTGGCTTCAATGGCAACAACGGAATAATCATCTTGAGCTTAAGCGCACTAATTATTCCTCAACTCAGCGATGAGGCATTCAACAAACAAAGAAAAAGATGATTCCATAAATAAGATAGGAAATTAAAAGGCTGAGAGTTATTTACAATGTTACGTAGAATCGACGTCGAAAAGAAGATGATAAAACTGTGATGATCGGAAGGAAGGAAAAGTGTCACATCCTTTTGGAACATAAACGATATTATCTTTTCACAATAAACTGGGAATTACCGAGACTGGTCATAAGAGATAGAGTTATGTTGCCTTTTCTTGGATTTGAATTCACAGATATCCTTCTCATAGAAGGATTGACAACAACCAAGTTTAAAGATATCAATAAACCTTTCTGATTTGACCTTAGTTAAAAGGAGGAAAGAATTCAAGCCTTTAATAAAGACATTAGAAAGGAATGTATAGTGAATTTAAAGGCCAATCACCGATTCTATTACGATAGCAAGTACGTCATACTCAACTACATAATTACTAAATTTTATATTATATTCTTGCATCGATTCGATTATAGCAGTTTATATATTATATATATATATATATATATATATATATATATATATATATATATATATATATAAGAATGGAAAGGGAATTGAATCCGACAATGAGGAAAAAAGGAGTAAAGAAAAAGAAATGTAGATGGATAAAAATGAATTTAATCGATATCACTTACACATGTGTTTCGGTCCGTTTATCAAAATGTATACGGATTACGCTATTATTATTATTAAAATAATCACATGAAATTGAAATAATGATAATAATAATAGGAAAAATGTAAAAATATTCCGTACACAGATTTTTTTACGACCTTCATCAAACAGAATTTTAAAAATGTTCGAAAAAAGAATAAATATATATATATATATATATATATATATTACTTACAGTTTTTGCGTGTGGGTCGCATGCAAAGATTAACAGAAAAATAACGTAGCTTTCAACTTATTATCCGATAAATATCTTTAATTTATTACGGAATTACAACGACTTAGTTAACGTAGGGTAGGGTCCTGAGGAAACCATTTCAATGTGATTGAAACCATAGTAGACCCTTTATTTTTCCTCTAATAATAATATTAGTAGTATTATTACTGCTCTATATTTTTAATATATTGAAGACTTTTAGATTATTTACTGATGCTACTGCGACAGAAAAGTTAAAGCGGCAATTGGATACTATATAAACATATATAAACATACAAGTTGTATAACTTATTTTTTGTTTGTTTTAAAGCTGAACATTTTTTGCTTAATGTTGAGGGACGGGCGAGCTTCAGATATGCTTATGTTGATAAGTTCACTAAGAACCCTTCAGCTTCCAAATCTATCACGCCAAAGAAGCATATGATTTATAAAACAAAACATTTAACACATGATTTGTAGCAATCTTTTTAATTATATTTTTATCTAATGCAGTGGTCATTTCCTTATTTCAAAAACGTAACAAAAAGTTTGGGTGCTTTTATGGGGAGGCTGAAATAGATTAATGGTATTTCAGTTCATTTCAACGGGGAAATTTGATGTTCGAACAGATTCCGTTACGAGCGGGACAAATTAAACTCTAACACAAGGTAGCATTATATATATATATATATATATATATATATATATATATATATATATATATGCGTTATGTAAGTAGTGCTTACCGGTGGGTACGAGTACGATCGCTGGAAGCGCACAGTATCCAGGGTTAAGACCGAGAAAAACAAATACAAAGTGCTCAATACAATGTAGAGCAACATTTATTAAAATGGATAAAAGTAATCTACTTGAGTTTCATCACCTGAATCGTCAGGGTTACATCCGCAGAATTAATCGAGTTTTCGATTAATGTCAGTTGGTACCATGTATGACCGTTGAAATGGGTCTTTTTTTTTTTTATAGATGAACGCTCTCGATTAATTCAGCGGATGTAACCCTGACGCTTCAGGCGATGAAACTCGAGTAGGTTACTTTTATCCATTATATATATATATATATATATATATATATAATTTGAAAATTTGCTTTTTGGAGCATTCTTAAGTAAAGTATAATATTGTTTATATTTTTGAAGGCAATTACAGCGCGTATATCGTATAAAATTCGATAATTATTGAAAATAATCATGACAAGTAAACTTGGCATATAACACCGTTGATGAGACTTAATAAAGTTGAAACAGCTGTACGGTGTTCCACGTTGCACTTGTTATTTGCCGAGTTTACTTGTCATGATTATTTTCAATAATTATCGAATTTTATACGATATACCGGTAATTGCCTTCAAATATATATATATATATATATATATATATATATATATAATAAATTACAGAATGTAATGTATTACCAGCTGTAATATGATTTCATGTTTATTTTTTATAAATAATATTTTCCTTTGGTGTAATAAACTGGAAGCTTGTGTTTTTAGTTAACTTATTAAACTTATCCGAAGCTCAAATTTTAGCTCTCAACACAAACCAGAAATTTGATAGATTGAAAACTCGTAATTTGGAATATTTTAAAGTCAATGTGCCACTGTAAATATATTATGCGCAGGCGCATAATATATAACATTTTATAAGGTGTATCATTACATCTGACCGAGTTATAGTGTAATTTTTCAACGCAAATTTATCCAGGGATAATGTCCCATTTATGCGAATCATAGAGAAGCGTCAGAATAAATATATTTAAAAGAAAAAAAAAGTTAATATTGAAATATGAATATACATATTTACCAACTATTCCGCACGAGTAGGATGTGACACGTCTATTAAGTGAAGTTTAACAGGTTTTAATTCAGTTTCCATTCTCCTAGACCAATTGCCTAAACAGTTCAACCTACTATTTAGTCATAGCCCGAGGGTGAATAATTGGATTCATACACTTCCCCAAGAGTATTAGCGCTATGTGAAAGGCAAACAGCCTCGTCCAGAATTTCAACTCTTCCTGCCATATACATTTCCTACAATGGTAACCATTACGCCTCGCACCTTTTGGAATAGGTGTTGTTATTGCAAAGAAAATCTGTTTCTCATATTTAGGATTCAGTCTTATTGATTCCAAGAATGTTTGTGTATTTGTATGAATATATGTTTTGTTGATATCTGGGTGGAATTGGTGTATGAATCCAAAGGTTTTACCATGTGCGCTTTCTGCACTACTAGTGCCATCATCAGGTGCGGAACTTGTGAGACGTGTCCATTGTTTAAACAAACAGTAGTAGTTGGAATGAGAGGCTCACAAGTTTCTTTTAAACAAACAGTATACATACAATAACAATAGCATAATCTTTACAGATCATTGCCGTCCCTCACAATCCTATAATTCCACCACCAGAACCCTTCCTTGCATGAGCCCTCAAATGACTCATCAAACCCGCTGCAGATCCACAAAGTTTGATGCAAATAAGAGATTGAAAGAACTTCCTTCCCGATGAATAAGACGATTCCGATGAATAAGACGATTCAGATGAATCAGATGATAACATTTGATGCTTATGTACCACCATATATTTCTTAATACCAGAAGCCGACTTACAGACCTTGCGCCACAGATAGCACAAGACACATTGTTCCTGGAATTTGCATGGATTGACCCTGGTGAGATTTCCTATAATTGACATATACATACATATATATATATATATATATATATATACATATATATATATATATATATACACACACATATATATACATACATACATACAAAATACGCATGTTTACATATATACTAATTCATCTCTTTATTTTTCATAGTCTTCTGACACTGACAATATTCAAATAAAGGAAAACATTCTTTAGGCAATCTATAGTTGGTGATAAACAAGCCTGTCGGTGTTTCTGTTAATACTTGGCTGTTTATTTACATCCCACTTGAATATAATTGTGTCATTGTCATTCTGCTTCGCCTTTATTATCGGAATTGATTGAGAAGAATATCGTCTACTAATTTTCTTTTGTTTGTTTTCAAAGAATTAAAGGAAATCCTTCTGGCAACGGATAAGGTTATCATTGATAAAAGGTCAATGCACGGAAATGAAATGAAAACATATTCATGTTTCTTTATCTTTGCATATAAAACAATTAGTAGAATTAAATATTCATACACTGGTATACGCTTCAACGAATTTTACACACACACACACACATCTTATTATAGATTGTGCGTTTTTCTGTCTGTAACCGAAACTATATTCCTACTCAAGTCACAATTCTCTTAGTTATTGACATCACATTCTCCATGATTTTATTTTTATCTAAACCTCAATTATTAATAAAATTGTCTTACATTATTAATACTGTTAACTATGTCTACATACTAACAACATGCAATTATATTTATATATACAACAAAATAGCGCTTTACAATGTGAACGGGAAGGCTAATTTGCATATTAATATTAAAAAATCTAATCTAATAAATATGTGCTTAGTATTATTGATTTCTAACTGTTTGGTTTTATTTTAATGAATATAAGCAAAAATCTCTTCAATGAATCTTAAATGAAATCCATTAACAAGATAAAATAACTGTCATTTTATTCTTAACTTCCTCTTATAACTAAATACTTAAATTAGAAAAAATAACAATGAAAGACGAGAGTGACGGAAGAGTAAGTTTCAGTTGTTCCATTTTTTATTATACTCCCTCTGTTTCAAATCTTTTTATCTGTATTCTTATTTAGTTTCATTAGCCTTTCTAATTTAATACAATATTTTATTACATTAAAACTTAAATACTTGCACCCGGAGGGTGCATATATTTGCTAGTATATATAAGGAAAAAATAAGATTTATATTTTTAACATTACAGACTATTTCAGGTTACAGTGAGAGGTTATCTAGTCGTTCCGATCCTCAGATATAATTTGGCTCTGTGACTGACAATAAGAGCACACAAATTACGACTTTTGAAAATGTACTATGTAGTAAGGAAGATTTCTTCACTTGACTTTTGCATTATATATATATAGTTAATGTTTTGTTATTGGAGAAATGATTATAAAGTGCTCAATTACTTTCGTAATAGCTGTATTTATTTATTTATAGTCACCAATACAATTAAAAGTTCGTTTTACCAATGGTTTCGGAACATCACTTTTAGGTGATTATCCGTCATCAGAAACGTTTCTGATGACGGATAATCACCTAACTTTTAATTGTATTGGAGACACACACACACATATATATATATATATATATATATATATATATATATATATATATTATATAATCCAAAAGTCAGGAGAAGAAATCTTACTTATGACATAGAAGTTTTTTTTTTTAAACCTGTCGCAGTTTGTAGAGCTCAATGTGTGCTCTTATTGTTAGAGTCACAGAGCAAATTTATAAGTAAAAATATAACAAAAGTCTTAGAATTTTTGCATTATAGTCTATTTCAGGAAGCTTAGACAAAGTGTCTAACTCTCCTAAATCATCAGATGCAAATGATGAATTCTTCATTACTTTAATACTTGAAAACAGAATTTTTATTTTTTTAATTATATATATATATATATATATATATATATATATATATATATATGTGTGTGTGTATGTGTGTGTGTGTGATTATGCAGGCTGTTTAAGAAATAATTTGAAATCTACATATCCGAGTAACTACATAATCTAGCCAATTGAAACTAAACAGGTTTACTGTTGAAAAAGTTTCATTTTTTCTTAAATACCCTGGATAATTAACTCTTTGCCAACGTTAAACCGCTCACAGTGGCTCTGCCAATATTAAGGTCCTACCGTAAACCGCTGGCATCATAGTACACAAACTGATTCATTCATTATAACTAAGTAGGAGAACTCAGATTACAATAATAATAGGTCTTTGAATCTAATGAGGTATTAGGGGAATAATATGTCTTTATTTGAATTAAATTATTTCTGAGGTGAATAGATAGTGAACTTTTAAATATCCAATCCAGGTTCTTTTTTATAGCTAAACAAAAAGCATAAACCTAATGTTACTGCAGGCTCATGATGTTAGCTGATATGATTGTTTATGATTCCTTTCTAATATTATTTGGTGACTAGAATTATTCCATGGTCACGTGTTATTCAAAGAATAGTCGAAATTCTACTGTCTCCAAATCGCAGTTAATCACCCAAATGCTTAAGTTTCATGTATTAGTATTATTTGTATTATTCGGACTGTTGTACTTATCTTCATTGTTATCTATGCAACGTTTCGGCCGATGTGCCTTCTGGCCTTCTTCAGTTATTTCTTGTTGGACAAGGGAATCTTCTTGTAATCGGGAACCCTCTTGTCGTAATCAGGAGCCATCTCGGAACTTTAAACCTAACCCTTTATTCAGTCTACGTGGGTATCCTGTTCTCCGTCTGCTAACCTGATTACTCCGAGAAGGTTCCCGAGTCCGACAGGAAATACCTGAAGAAGGCTGGAAGGCACATCAGCCGAATCGTTGTACAGATAACAATGAAGATGAGGACAGTAGTCTGAATAATACAGATAATACTAATCATCAAGCCTCATCTCAAAATTTCAGAGAAATTTCATGTATTACAGCAACGTTTTTGTTGTGCCATTATGTTTTCTCAATGTTGGAGATATTGATATTAAAAACTGTTGTATTTGTCCATTTATTGTGGGTAAGTAAGTAACCAATAGAAAGTGCTTTTTGTAATTGAAAATATTTTTGTAAAAAAATACTTTTTATAAGCATGGATAACATGTTCAAAACTTTGACTGTAGAAATCAATGAAAAAGCAAATCCCTCAAAGGAACAAAAGTTTAATAAAAAGAACTGCTTTGATTCGTTGCCAAGATATTGATAATCAGATCAATCGAACATTATGATTTACTGTCTGGAAACACACACACACACACACATACACACACATACATAAGTATACATGTATATATGTATACAAATGTAATTTTATATACATGTGTGTATGTGAGTACTTGTATGTGTTATGATTTAAAGTAAATAATAATGAACAATATATGCACCGTAAATTGAGGTTTAGACCAATGTTTCTCAATGGGGGACATATGGCATCCTTGGAGATATATATATAAGTTAGTATCCATACATGTATACCACCTGTCTGAAGATCCCCCACCCAGTGGTATTGGAACTGATCACTTTAAAGTAAATCTGCTGAGATTTTTTTCTTTGTTACTGTTTGGTGATATCCTTATTATCTGTATCTAAAAAAATATACCGATTTATTTATTATACACTGTATATTTAAAAATCTTATTATAATGAAGATTGTGTATTTTTCTGTCTGTAACCGAAACTATATTCCTACTCAAGTCACAATTCTCTTAGTTATTGACATCACATTCTCCATGATTTTATTTTTATCTAAACCTCAATTATTAATAAAAGTGTCTTACATTATTAATACTGTTAACTATGTCTACATACTGACAACGTGCAATTATATTTATATATACAACAAAATAGCCGTTTACAGTGTGAACGGGAAGGCTAATTTGCATATTAATATTAACAAATCGAATTTAATAAATATGTGCTTAGTATTATTGATTTCTAACTGTTTGGTTTTATTTTAATGAATATAAGCAAAAATCTCTTCAATGAATCTTAAATGAAATCCATTAACAAGATAAAATGACTGTCATTTTATTCTTTACTTCCTCTTATAACTAAATACTTAAATTAGAAAAAATAATAATGAAAGACGAGAGTGATGGAAGAGTAAGTTTCAGTTCCATTTTTTATTATACTCCCTCTGTTTCAAATCTTTTATTATACTCCCTCTGTTTCAAATCTTTTTATCTGTATTTTTATTTAGTTTCATTAGCCTTTCTAATTTAATACAATATTTTATTACATTAAAACTTAAATACTTGCCCCCGGAGGGTGCATATATTTGCTAGTATATACAAAAGATATTTCTATGTACGTTTGAGTACTCAAATTTGGTTGAATCCTATCAAAGTAAGACTTGATATCACCCACTATATATCGATGGTGTATTTTGTTGTTAATCATTATTATAGAAAGTAAAATATTAACTTATTAATTATTTAGTTAAAATGTTAAATTAATCAAAGCCATTTTGTCATATTTATTTATTTATTGGATTTGATAGACGGGGTGCAAGGAAGGAGAGGGATATACAAATTCAAGTTGCTATGGTGACCACATAGAACTTGTATTGGGTTGAAGTGACCCATGGCCAAAAAAGTTTGAAAAACATTGGTTTAGACCATTCATTGAATTCAATCATTCAAAGAGACTATTTTTGTTTGTGTTCATATGAGATGTTCCAGTCTAAGGATTTGAAACGTAAATACAATTCTATTTTCTTCATTAAAGTCAAAAAGAAAACCGATGGATGTATTTACAAAAGTTGCTAAGAGTGAATCATTTGATATTGATAATTAAAAGAGATTGTTTTACATTTTAGACAGTCAGAAAATTTTAATGTTGCGCTACCAAATTTCATCAGTCCAATCGGTTGGGGCTTAAGAATGTAATGACTGCATCTCAGCAGAGAGTTAAGACCCCCCCCCCATGGGGTCAGCTGGTGCCCCTGATGCTTAGGGGATGGAACCCTGGGGACTGAGCAGTCCACAATATGCAGCATCCCTGTTTGGTACTTTCTTAGGCTTGACGGGTAGACGGAGTGGCTACCTCCGATTAATCGGCTGGTCAAGTCATGCCCTAACGTCTATACGATTGTCGCAAACCTATTGCCTTATGACAAACCCCAACACTTTTTATCATGTGTTAGAATGGGATAGTTGAGTGTCTTAATATCCTGGGTATGACGTTAAACTATCTGATGGTGAAGTTCCAATTCTGGGGCTGTGGGGAATGCGCAGTACTTCTTCATAACTATTACTCCCAGGTCCATTCCGACCTTGAATGGTAGTACCTTTTATGGTCTCATCTATGGGTTAAATAGAAAAAAATGAGTTTGAAAAAATGTTTAAAATGAATTTTTAAAAGATTGAGTACCCATCAAGAATGAAACATTCTTCGGCATGAAATAACCCAAGGGTTTACATGCCGTAAAATGCAACTATCAAACCAACCAAATTGTGTATGCATATTAAGTGAAATCATCCATTACGAACTAAAAAAAAAAAAAAAAAGACCTAGTAAAGAACGGTTGAACTTCTTTACAAGTTAAAAGATTATATCATAACACTTTTCTTAGAGTGAAGACAATTCAAGTGTATCATGCGGTTTAGAATAAATGTTACTAAACGCAACTGACTTCATGTCTACACTACACTAATTTAGATATATATGTTCTATCAATGAAAAAAAAAAACATTTATACCATAGGTCAATCTTTTGGCAAAATACTTTCTCAAGTTTCTTTTAACCCATAAAAAAAAAACAATTTTGATAATAAATTTAAAAGAATTATTTCCTTTTTGGTTGGTCTGCAAACTTTTCAGCACTGCCTCATGTAAACAGGCTATTGAATGCGGTAATCCTTAACGTTTTTCCTCGTAAATTCCTACCATAAAATAAACTGAACCTTCATTTTATGTCCGTGTTTTTGCAATAAATGTTTTATTTTTCTTGCACCCGTTATTTTACAATACTGAATATATTTTCTTTATTCAAATACATTTATCGCAAAAACCCGGACATAAAATGAGGGTTCAGTTTAATTTATAGTAGGAATTTACGAGGAACAAGTTGAAGATTACCTTGAATGTTAGTCCCACTCTATATAAGAAAGGATTAGCATTTGAAGACGTTAGTATAGGTAAGAATAGGATTTAATGTGCTTCTGGCGAATAATCATCTGATAACCATAAATACATCAGAGAGCACATTGTGTACCCTTTTATAATAAATCGTGCAAACAACGAGGAAGATTACAAGAGTATCCGTACTTTAGATGTATGGAAGCCAAGCTTATCGTAGATGATATGATAGACAAAAACATGACTAATCTGCAAG
Organism: Doryteuthis pealeii; assembly: GCA_023376005.1. Lineage (NCBI taxonomy): Eukaryota > Metazoa > Mollusca > Cephalopoda > Myopsida > Loliginidae > Doryteuthis > Doryteuthis pealeii. The sequence continues at coordinate 83,483,242 of CM042149.1, forward strand.
AAACAAGCTACCGCAACGATGAAAACTTGCTGGTTTGCCAATATCATTTCCCGAGCTTGCTGAATTCATTGCGAGTGAAGCGGCCATGTTTACAAAGGAAAGACAGCAAGCAAAATGATGTGATCAGGCCCAAACTTTGATCAGGTGACCACAATAGTGCTAAATGTAAGCACACATGCACATAAGGCAGTAGGACAATAGAGATATGTTATGGCGAAAGTACAGATAATTTTGTCTCTTCCTCGTATATGATTGTCATAGGTGATATAACCTATGTACATAAATGGAATGCGCCAACGACTACTATGAGTAGCAGGGACAATTGTGGCTTGGGACACAAGCAACGCGAGTTGCGACTAAGCTTACTCGCGTAGGCTTGCTGGTCCACTATGATTCGGCCACTTGACCGGTTGCGTTTGGTTAATAGCGTCGATCCCAGGCGCCCCCCTTGAGGGGGAATGCCAACGGGATCGACGCAATTTTTCTACCTACCACCCATGAGTCTCGTCTTGTGGGTGGTGCCCACCTAAAACAGCCTTATGCCATATCGTGTAAAAGTGGGAAATCTGTAAATACCACAAGCAACGCGAGTCAGTTCGCAACTGTATGGTCGGACGCAACTCCACTTTCTTTTCTGTAATTTCTACTCATTTTTGTTCAATACATTTGTATCCATTTTCACTAGTCGTTTGTCTTATTGTTTGCCCCTTAAAAACCCCTCAACAATGGTCAATATTAATCATATATATATATATATATATATATATATATATATATATATATATATATATATATGATTGTGTGTGTACGTGTGTACATGTGTGTACGTATGTTCAAATTGAATTCTCATCCATTATCTTAGGTTGCCTTCGTGTTTGTTAGATATCGCTATTGGATAAAATGTTTTAATGAAACAATTAACAAAATATTTATTTTGTTTGCCCTTTAGCAGTTCTTTGATCTCGTAGTTTCAATAATAATATAAAAAGTATCATATTTCGACATGATTTAATACATTTCTTGAAATTAATTGTCTGTGATAGTTCTCTAGCTAAACTCAAATCTTTGTAAAAATCGATTTAAAAAAAATTAAAATACGTTTCTCAGTTAAATGTATCAAATAAACCTGTCTAAAATATCTAGCATGTTAACCCTACACCATAAAACCACGACAAAAGTATTACCCCTTTAAATTTAAAAGGAGGTGGAGGACTGAAATAGTTTTTACTAATGAGAAGGGAGCCGTTATAAATTTTCTTCTACTCGAACAGTTGCCATACCAAGATTAAATAATCCAGTCTGCCCTACTATTTACCCATAGTCGGAGGGAGAATAGTTGGATTCGTACCTTTTCAAAGCACTATGAGAAGGTCTCTTCCAGGATATATACTCGTCTCGCCGTGTCCTTTTTCTACGATGCCTCCAATCCTTTACATGTTGCCGTTAATTTGATTTTATCATTTCTTTATTATTCAACTTTACCAACCCCTCCGATCGAGCAGGATTTGACATATGGTAAATTTCTTAGTCGACGTATAATAGGTCTTAATTCAGAGTTATTCCTCAGACTGAATGCCTAAGCAAGTTTAAAGAACCCAGTCTGTCGTACTATTTATCCATAGCTAGAGGGAGAATAGTTGGATACATACCTTTCCCAATTATATTAGCGCTATGTGAAATGCAAACAGCCTTGTCCATTTCCGTGGAACAGTGCAGACTGAGGGCTGAAGAGTGGGTACTTATCCATATCTCTACTCACCCTGAATACCATCAGCCAATCAAAACCCAGGAAGTGAACTTGCCAGAGTTCATAATGGAATAACCCAAAGCTCTATATAAACCACCTGCCAACACACTAGATGTTGTTTAGAGTTCAACCTGTAACAGAGCTGAATACTTGATAAAATTCAACAGGCATTTGTATTTTATCATTTCTTTATTATTCAACCAATGAAGGATTATTTATATTTACCAACAACTCCGCATGAGCAGGCTTTCTCAGACTGGTTGCCTAACCAAGTTTAAAGAACCCAGTCTGCCGTACTATTTATTCATAGCTAGAGGGAGAATATTTGGCATACGTACCTTTCCCAAATATATTAGCGCTATGTGAAATGCAAACAGCCTCGTCCAGCATTTGAACTAGTCTTGCCTTGTCCATTTCCGTGGATGATAACCATTACACTACGCACCTCCACGAGTAGATACAATACTGTATGATGTTATCTACAACAGATTAACAAATATTCTAAATTGAACCAGATGATTCCTACCCATTCTTTTATACTGCCTTCTATGTAGATGTGAGAATTTATTTTCCCCTGCCAATTAAAAGAAATGACACATATGAGAGGATTCTGATAAGAAATTCATTGGAAGCTTTCGGCCCAGAGGTTGGTAACATTCAAAACAACCTCGGTATTTGCAAAACATTTGTGTCTGAGTTAGCAATTAGCACCTAAGTTAATTATTTATTGCAATTAACAGTTCAAAGATTTACTAATTAATTTAAGTGCATGGTGCTGCGTGCTTATATAGAGCAGCTAATCCTCGTTTCTTCTACAGACTTTTTTCACGCTTGTTTTTCTTTCGTTTGAAACGTTAGCACTTTCCACTCTCGTTTGGAATTCTTTATTCAAACACGAAATTCTTGCACGCGTAAAAATATTGCCTTATTAATAACAAAGTGTGATTAAGTTTTCTACGTCGTTCTTTGATTACCGTACATAGATTAATTTTCATTTTTTCCCCGTTTCTATATAGTCATGTTGTGGTTGCGTGACGTAGAAATCGGAATTCATGAACTACGATCGTTTTTTTTAAATAGGGTTGTTGCGTGTGGTCTTTAACAAGTCGTGGAAACAGCATCCTACAAGGAAGCAGCTGTACGGCCACATGCCCCCTATCTCACAAACCATCCGAGTGAGACGAACAAAACACGCTCGGTACTGCTGGAGGGGCAAAGACTAACTCATAAGCGACTTTCTCCAACACATGGACATGCTAATGTGGACCGCCCAGCAAGGACCTACATTGACCAACTGCGCGGATACTGGATGCTGTGCAGAGGTCCTCTCTAGGACAATGAATGTTAGAGAATGTTAGTGAGAGATTTTATGGATATCTGTGTTAATTGCGTGACATGGTGTTAACGTTAACCTTGAGAAAGGTACGAATTACATTTTTACACCTTCAGACATAGGTAAGATACGAGATCAAATGGGGGTCTCTAGACTTGATGGTAGGCAACGATTATATATTTGCGCACACCTCTACACGGTTATAATGTGACATGGTCAATTTCTTAAGCGGAGTTTAACCGGATTCAAATCAGAGTTTTCATTCTCCCTAGACCAATTCCTCATACCAAAGTTAAAGAGCCCAGTCTGCCCAACTATTTACCCATAGCTGGAGGGAGAATAATGGGATGCATATCTTTTCCAAGTATATTAGCGCTATGATAAGTGCAAACAGCGTATAGATGAAGTCAACAGCACTTGGTAGCTAACAGTTTCTCACCTATGCTATTTTCAATTTAGGCACTGTTGATTATCTCATCACTAACCTACTTATATATACAAGCTATATTAATGATATTGAGCACTACTAATAAATATACCAAAATTCTCATATATATATATATATATATATATATATATATATATTTGGTAGAGCATGCTCCTAGAAACAAGGTTCCGTGTTCGAAAACGACCCTCACGAAATAAGCGCATGAGTAGCACTGCTTGGTGTGGCTTGCCTCTTCAGACGCAGAAGTAATATCTCTGGCATAGAGCTAGTGAATAGTGATAGACTCCGTTATCCGGCTGTTACCGTCAATAGACCATTCGACAGACTTTACTTTTATATAATGAGAAAGAGAGAGAGAGAGACAGAGCGAGAGAGAGACAGAGACAGAGAGAGAGAGAGAGACAGAGAGAGAGAGAGACAGAGAGAGAGAGCGAGAGAGAGAGAGAGAGAGAGAGCGAGAGAGAGAGCGAGAGAGAGAGAGACAGAGAGAGAGAGAGAGAGACAGAGCGAGAGAGAGAGAGAGAGACAGGGACAGGCAGAGACAGAGACAGGCAGAGACAGAGAGAGACAGAGACAGAGAAAGAGAGTCAGAGACAGAGACAGACATAGAGAGTCAGAGACAGAAAGAGAGACAGAAAGAGAGAGACAGAAAGAGTCAGAGACAGAGAGAGAGTCAGAGACAAAGAGAGAGTCAGAGACAAAGAGACAGACAGAGACAGACACAGAGACAGAGAGACAGAGACAGAGAGAGACACAGAGACAGAGACAGAAAGACAGAGATAGAGACAGATAGAGATAGAGATAGAGACAGATAGAGACAGACAGAGACAGATAGAGACAGAGACAGATAGAGACAGAGACAGATAGAGATAGAGACAGATAGAGATAGAGACAGATAGAGATAGAGACAGATAGAGATAGAGACAGATAGAGATAGAGACAGATAGAGATAGAGACAGATAGAGATAGATAGAGGGAGAATTATTGTGTATTCATACGCAACCCAAAACTGTTTGAAATTAATGGATGTCTTTAAACGTTTATTTAAATGTATTTGTCTAACCATATTTTATATTATTGCCCTCGACTCAATTAATTATCCTTTTCTGAATACAATTCGTCTCGTGCATAATCTCATGAATGGGATTCAAAGTTATAAATGTTTGTATGCTTTGGTATTATGAAATAATGAAGTTTATATATTTTCCGTTAGTCATTTTATACCGTGAGATATATGGATATGAAATATTGGGAAGTTGGAACAAATGTCTTTTGTAAACCGTAGACATTCCAAGTGGCTGCCTCTATATATTTTCATAAAGATATAAAAAATGTACATTATAGATTTATTTACCCAGGAAATATTATGTGTTAATAGAACAAAGATTTCTAGACTTATTGACCCGTTATTCATAATCAAGTTGAACTAAAACCGCAATGAATAAAGGCAACATTATACGTGTAGACAACTACGATTTAGCTCGTGTATAATACAAAAAATAAATATGGTAAATTTGGGTCAAATTTGGAACTAAATTTAATTAATTTTTTTCAGAGCTCTGTCTTCTGGCGCTTTAGAATACACCGATTACAGAAGAGTAAGACTTCCCAATGTGGGCGGCGACTAGTGATGTTTACGGATGGAACTCGGGTGTCTGAGCAGTCCATGATATTACTAGGCTAGATGGGCGGTCGGACAGCCTCCTCCGATCTACCGGCTAGTCACGTCAAGTCTTAGCACCTATATGATTGCCCCAAACACCTACTGCCCATATGGCATGACCAACCCTTTTTATCATATGGGTGCTAGAAGGCGGTGGTTGAGGGTGTTCTTGTCCTTGGAATGACGTTAAACTATCTGATGGCGAGGTTCCAGTTCTGGAGTTGTGGACCACCACTGCATCGCCATTACTCCCAGGTCCACTGATCCAGGGTTGGGTCATGCCATAGGTTTGGGGCAATCATATAGGTGCTATGGCTTGACGTGACTAGCCGATAGATCGGAGGGGACTGTCCGACCGCCCATCTAGCCTAGTAATGCCATGGACTGCTCAGACACCCGAGTTCCATCCGTAAACATCACTGGTCGCCACATTGGGAGAATCTTACTCCTCTACAATCGGTGTATTCTAAAGAGCCAGAAGACAGTGATCTGAAAACAAATAACTGAATTTAGTTCCAAATTCACCATATTTATTTTTTTGATTCCCATCTATGGGGAAATAGGAAAAAATTTTTATAAAAATTGTTTATAAAAAGTGTTTATAAAACCTACCAAATTACCGCTTATAACATACTCGAACGTTACCGTATAAACTTATCTCTTGAATTGTTTTTCAATCCACTTAGCAACCCAAAAACCTATGGCCAAAATCAAATAAAATCCTTGAAAAAAGACAATAAATTTGACTATTCCTCACAACCGACCAGCTGGTATAAAATAATCTTGGATGGGTTGACATGCCGTTAAAATCAGTTAATCAATCGTTTTCAAGCCTTAGCACAGTCAGTACCGTCCATTGGTATACTCTACATAACAAAAGGTAAAATCATGGTAAAGGGTAAAAGATGTCAAAGTTTGAATATGACAGAATTTTCAACCTGCAAAGTAAGGTCTCTCTCTATCTGCCATAGCTGGTGAGATTGGATTTATTAAAATGGTTCTTTAATTTCTTACAAGACACTGTCGGACAGTGAACGAGAATTTCAAGTAGTCGACCAAAGAAAAATTAGTCGGCGTTAAGCAGGAGGACTTAGGTTTTTTTTTTTACCGGCAAGACATCAGCCAATCATCGGACCAGATAAAAGTTATAGACCCAAAGTGCAGCTCACAGACAATAATACGGTATCTCCGACAGAAAGACTTTAACACTCGCAAAAGTCTCCAAAGTTTATGCTTCGTGCCACACCACAAAACAGTTCGGTTAAATTTAATGAGAAACACCAAACATGGGACATAGAAAATTGGATAAGAGGTTTTAATCTGTGATGAAAATAGTTCAGGTACCTTCCAACGTTACTGATATTCCATCGGATATATTTACTACATGACAAAAGTGGAAGAGGTTCCACCATGATCCGAACTGGTTTCCCCTTCCAAAGAACAATAGAACTTCGGTAATACTGGGGCGTCAAACCACAGATTGTTGGATGTTGGAATCGTCCTTATTGACTAAATGTCGTTGCCTGTGAGGAAAGGATAGGATCTTTTAGCAAGATATCTAATCCATAATGCCAGTTGGACAAAAGTCTTTTTCATGGCAAATAACGTGATTATTTTGGATCATTGAACGTGTTCAGCCGACCCGAATCCTATTGAAAACTTTTTGGGTGGGTGGTAAGGAAAGTCTATGGAAATGGATATCAATCCCAAATGGTGCATAATCTTTGTGAAGTCATCTTAGAATAACATTCTAGCCAACCATTCTGCAGACAATTATATCGACCATTCCAAATTTTTGAAGCCAATCACGACGAGACGTCTTGTTAGGCACGGACCTAAACTTGGACTTATACGTATATAACAATTTTCCAGGATTCAAATTTCCCCTATTAAATACTGAAAACTACATTTTACACACACACACACACACATTATTTATATATATATATATATTATATATATAAATAAATAATAAATAAATAAATAAATAAAAGGTGTGTAAAAATTGTTTCGAGATTTTCGGGACCATATAACTTTTAGGCACCACTTTTGATCTCGATTAAAAAAGGACATTTTTTTTCATTTACACCGTCAATATCCGGTTGTTTTAATTGACGATTTTTAGAATTTTTTTTTAATTATTAAACTAACCCCAAACCCTAACAAACAACCGGATATTGACGGTGTAAATGAAAAACTTGTCCTTTCTTAATCGAGATCAAAAAGAGGTGCCTAAAGGTAATGATCCGATTTTCGGTACTTTTTTGTGTGTACATCACAATACATATTCGTTTTATCTTTTTGTTTTAATTACTCAGTCTGTCCACAAAATTTTTAAAAGGGTGGGGGCAAAATATTGGATAAAATAAATATTTTCTGATGTTCCCAATAAAATTATATATGTCAGTATAATAAATAAACCTGCTATCTACAAACTGATCTAAAGAAAATGCGATAACACAAAATCCTTTGTACAAAACTACATTTTTACAAAGAATTGTTAATATATTCCAACTTTTGGGGTAATTAGATGACACACTGGTTTTTATACGTCATATAACCAAATCAATAAAGATACATACTTCTCAATATACATACATGTATATATATTGAGAAATCTACATACACATGTATTGAAGTAGGGTTCGCCAAGTCATGAAGTCAACGGTGTTTGTTAAATGATTAGATATTGTGCTATAATTATATGTAAATAGTATTCAATATTATTGAAGTCAGCCTGCTGTTGGTTTTAATAACATCAGCTAAACAGAATTTATATATACTTGGTCACCTGGCAGTGGACTTTGTGTCATTTCGAGCTTGTATTCAGTTACAATCGCATGCCACCTTGTCTTCCCAGTTCGACGGTAATTGGAACTTATTCTACATCTCCCCTTCCCCCCCCCCATTGCGCGGGCATAGCGGCCTTTGAGGGGGAATTAGTTCCTTTCGACCCGGCCGATTACAGGGGAGTAATCTTGATAAAGCGCGGGGTATTTTTGATGGCATTGGCTTAGGAGTTGGAGTGACACTGGGTGAGGCTTGGTCCCTAGTTGATGTTACCATTCTTTTGGTTTGTTGAACATCCTCAAATATTGGTTTAGGGGGCTCAGGCAGAGCGCTAGGAATAGGGACAGGGGCCACTGGTGCTTGGAGCTTCCTGAGGAATCGGCGATTCCGCAATGTGATCCTACCTGATCCATCAATCCTGATTCGGTATTGGTGATTGGGGAGTGTTTCGACAACTCTGCCTGTTATGTCCCACCGACGGTTGTTTGGACGTTGTACAGACACCTTGTCTTCCCAGTTCGACGGTAATTGGAACTTATTCTACAAATATCAGGAATAAGGTAATCATATCTGCGTTATCGCTTAAACAATTGATTGGTTTGAAAATCGCATAGGCAAGAAACTGTCGGTAATCAAGTGCTGTTGATTTTATGAGCACGCTACTCAAATATATAACGTTGGCTTATTGGCGCCTCTCTCTTTAGATATATATATATATATATATATATATATATATATATATATATATATATATATATATATTATATATCATAAAGATGACTTACTGGGGAATAAAATATAGAGTTAATCCCAATATTAACGGTCGATACAAGTCTTAACCGGATTTAGTATTAAGTTGTATATAGAAATAACCTACTCAATTTTCACCATAAAAGATCTTCAGGGTTAATTGCAATTAATTAATCAATACATCAATAGCCTGTAATTAATATATTGATTAATTGCTATATTAATAATATAGACAGAGAGAGAGAGGGGAGGAGGGTGTATATATCTAGAGAGCGGGGAGGAAGGGTGTTATATCTAGAGAGGAAGGGTGTATATATCTAGAGAGCGGGGAGGAAGGGTGTATATATCTAGAGAGGGGGGATGATAGAGAGTGAGAGGGGGATGATAGAGAGTGAGAGGGGATGATAGAGAGTGAGAGGGGGAGGATGAGAGGGGGATGATAGGCAGTGAGAGGGGGATGATAGGCAGTGAGAGGGGGATGATAGGCAGTGAGAGGGAAAGGCAGTGAGAGGGAAAGGCAGTGAGAGGGAGAGAGGGGAGAGAGAAAGAATCACGGGGAGAGGTATAATTCAAGAAGCCTCTCATATATGAGTTTGCTTCAAGGTGAATACAGTCATCTTACAATATTCCTCTGGTCAGAAATGTACTAAAATATTCTCAGCTCAGTGAAATTTTCTTTCTCTCTGGTCATGCAAAATGTTGGACTTGAGCCATTTAACGAATGGATCCTTTTCCCTGATTCATTTATTTTGCAGATTATTGATTTACATAAGAAAGCGAAACGGCCATTGAATTGCGATGGGAGTAACGCCCACTTTGAGAAGGCATAAACAATTAGCAAATAAACGATTCGTGTATTGTTCTAGTCTCGTCCCTCATAAAAAGGGTCAACATTTAATAATTTCCAAACCAGTGATCAATTCATAATGACGGCACTTAATCGTCGAGATAGTAAACGCCCCAAGATCTATAAGTCTCAAAACAAATCTTGTGTGAAGATATAGATGACTAACTCTCAACGAGATGTGTTCAAAAAGAATCGCCCCTCTTTCAGCTTGAGCTTGTGGGGATTTAAAATAAATAAAAAGTTCTTAGCCAGAGAAAAATTCCCTCACTACAGGCCACTATAACCTTCTACGCACCCTACTGTAGCTCCGCTACTCGGGTGGGGAGGTATTGTGGGGATTTAAAATAAATAAAAAGTTCTGAGCGTCTGGACGCTGGCGTTCAGACTTAACATGCAAATTAATAAAGTCTTAATCTATTCTTCAAAACAGTTGTGTGATGTTATTTCTCTTCATCACCTCATATCATAAACCCTATAAACTGTAGAATGCGCCAACTACACCACGGTAGGAGGGTTAAATCCCCCACTAAAAAAATGTTTAATGCTAACAAAGTTTTGAAATAATTTCATTTTTAATGGATAATACAATTTTGTTTATAAACATATGTTTTCTATTTAACCCCCAGATGGGACCCTAACAGCTACTACCACTCCGGATCAGAGTAGACCAGGGAGCAATGGTGATGAAGGGGTGCTCCACATTCCCCAAACGTCCAAAACTGGAGCCTCACCATCAGATAAAGTTTAACGTCATTCCTAGGGCATGTAAACCTGCAGCCACCGCCTTCTAGCACCCATATGATAAAAAGGGTTGGGGCTTGCCATGAGGGCAATAAGGTTTGGGCAATCATATAGGTGCTAGAGCTTGACATGACCAGCCGATTGATCGGAGGGGGCTTCTCCGACCGCCCGTCTAACCCAAGATAGGGCCAAAGTGGAGTATTGCAAGTTATGGACTGCTCATCCACCTGGGTTCTATCGTTAAGCATCACGGATCGCCACCCACGGCAAGCAGGTAGCCCCATTGGGGGAGTCTTACCCCTATGCAGAGGTGTAGTCGTTGCATTCTAACACCCTAGCCGACAGGGCTTTTTTTAGATTGCCATTGATATATCTAGACAAAAGTCTAGACATCTACACAAAAGTCTAGACAATTATTTCATTATATAAGTTGTTCAGTTGTACTCATCTGTTTCTTTAAACTTTAGATAATGAAATAAAACAAAAGTTAGATTCAGTGTCGATATTTTCATCACACCTCATATTTCTTAAAATTAATAAGGTTTAAGCACGCGATAATTACATCCACATACATTGCGTGATGTGTATAATAATACCTATTTTAGTTGATTCATTAAGGGAATCTATACACGTATACAAGAAAAACAGTGAATGATCCATGAAATAAGGCAATTAAGTAATTATATTGTTGTAAGAGTGCGAGTCCATCATTGTAGAACTTTTGTTTTATTGTTCATTATAGCACAAGTGTAGCTAAAAGTTGATTCATCCTCGTGTGTGCTTGTGTGTGTATATATACATCTTATTATAATGGAGATTGTGTGTTTTTCTATCTGTAACCGAAACTAAAATCCTACTCAAGTCACAATTCCCTTAGTAATTGACGTCACATTGACCATGATTTTATTTTAATCTAAACCTCAATTATTAATAAAATTGTCTTACTTTATTAATACTGTTAACCATGTCTACATACTGACAACATGCAATTATATTTATATATACAACAAAATAGCAGTTTACAGTGTCAACGGGAAGGCTAATTTGCATATTAATATTAAAAAATCGAATTTAATAAATATGTGCTTAGTATTATTGATTTCTAACTGTTTGGTTTTATTTTAATGAATATAAGCAAAAATCTCTTCAATGAATCTTAAATGAAATCCATTAACAAGATAAAATAACTGTCATTTTATTCTTTACTTCCTCTTATAAATAAATACTTAAATTAGAAAAAATAACAATGAAAGACGAGAGTGATGGAAGAGTAAGTTTCAGTTGTTCCATTTTTTATTATACTCCCTCTGTTTCAAATCTTTTATTATACTCCCTCTGTTTCAAATCTTTTTATCTGTATTCTTATTTAGTTTCATTAGCCTTTCTAATTTAATACAATATTTTATTACATTGAAACTTAAATACTTGCACCCGGAGGGTGCATATATTTGCTAGTATATATAAGATTTTTTGGATATTTGTTTTTTAGAAGCATTGTTGGATAAAGTATATATTATTATTTATATTTTTGCTTGAAGGCAATTACAATGTGTATATCGTATAAAATTCGATAATTATAGAAAATAACCATTACAAGTGGATTTCGCAAATGATCATGCGATGTTAGAACATCGTACAGTCTGTTTACTGAACGAGGTTTTAACATCGCATGATCATTAGCGAAATCCACTTGTAATGGTTATTTTCTATAATTATTGAATTTTATACAATATACGCATTGTAATTGCCTTCAAGCAAATATATATATATATATATATATATATAAAATATATAATTGTTTTACATATCTATTTATTTGATGACAAAGGAACAGTCACAACCATTTGGTTTCATGCATGCGTAAGCGCAAACAATCTTCAGGTGACGTTTCAAATGCCCTTTGAAAATAAATAGATATGTAAAACCTTTATTTTATTATATAATAGCTCTATTTTTTATATTGAGCACTACCAATAATACTGCTTTTTGGCATACCGTTCCAGTAAAAGCTGAAGCAAGGACAATCCCACCCACATTCATATATATATATATATATATATATATATATATATATACTAACGACTGGGCTAGTTCCTAGTCTGATACCAACCCTCGCCAACTCAGCATATGAGTATCACAGGGTTCTGTGCGGTAAAGTGGGAGCTGATGATAGCCTCAGACGTTAAAAAACAATCTCCTTGGTCTAGCGCTAGTGGAAACGGGATAGACTCCCTCGCTATGTGGTTGATACCGACTTTAGACCACCCCGACGACTTTACTTTATATACCAACCCTCTACACAAGCAGAATGGGGCATATGGTCATTTTTTTTTAAGAGATTTTGCATGTTTGAAAAAATATTTGCCTTCTAGCAAAAATGATGAAGATTTGATCAATATTCGTGAAGATCATTAAAAAAAATTTTTTAATAACAGCATGACATTCTTTTTTGCATTTAATATTTTAGATAGTAGACTTTAAATTCTTTTTCAGAGCGGCTGAATCAACGCAAGGTCTTTTTTTACGAGATTCAATAATAATTGATCTGTGAGACTAACTTTTTACACCAGGCGACGCCGGGGCAGTCGCTTCTAGTCTTAAATAAACCAGTTAGTAGATTTAAAAGATATAGTCTTTCTTCTTGCACTCTGTAAGGTGTCGGGAGGTGGATGGGTGGAGATCAGTTCTTGGCCTGGTGACTTGGTTGTGTGTGGTGTGGTGATGTCGTGTGGGTTGGTAGGCTCAGCTGTCTTTGATCTTTCCGAAATGTTCTTCTGTGAGCCAGTCCCGAATTCAACTGCTGTTTGAGACTTTGGTTGACCGTTTTGGGGAATGTTTGGGATCGAAATTGTTCTGAGAAGCTTTGGAGGAAAGTTTAAGACTGGTTGAAAAAAAGGACTTTTTTTAATTGTCTGTTAATTTAGTTTTTCACCGGAAGCTTGCCAACCAAATAATCAGTTTCGAATTCCGGATACATACACACCAGCTGCCCTTAACAAATCTATCTATACATATATAAAGGGCAGTTGGTGTGTTACCTAACTCGTCTCATAGTGTCCATTTCCTACGACTATATCGTGTGTGAGTGTGTTTTAAGTAACCCCTTTCCACAAGCAAGGTTAATTTCGGAGTGGAGTTTAACCGGTTGGAATTCAGAATTTAATAGTTTATGAGAATTTGCAAAGGGATTGATTCGGAATAAATTTTATTAACATGAATAAGAAAGAGTAGGAATAAACATGGAAAAGGAAGATCAAAATCTAATATATTATTACTATCTATAACACGTATACCTAACCCATGGTTGGCCAGTTTATATACATAAACTCGAACGGTAATCCTTAACTTGTTCCTCGTTAATTCCTACCATAAAATAAACAGAACCTTCATTTTATGTCAGTGTTTT
>CM042149.1:83501966-83519466 GCA_023376005.1 Doryteuthis pealeii
GTGTCCAATACTTTGGTAAATCGTGATATGATTTCTCTAGAATGATAAAGAAAAAATTAAAAATTAAACTTTCCCTGTGTGTTATCATTAATCTTGCGTGCGTAAGATTTGTAGCCTAAATCGACATAATGTATATAATACATTTATATATACACACATCCATACACACACACACACATATATATATACTCACACACACACATATATACACATACACACACACATATATACACACACACACACACATATATGAAATAATTAGGTGGTGGGAATGATTCTATTCGAGAGTCTTCTTTTACCATATATTTTTATAAAGAAAATTCACACGAATACATTAGAAATTGTTTCATTTTTTCTTTAAATATATATATATATATATATATATATATATTCAATTTTATATGTATGTATATATAAATGTGTGGGGTCACGTGTAATCATGTGAGTTTGTTTTCCTTAATTGTGCGAAAAGATTCATTGATCAGGCAAAATATTTTTTTATAAAAATGGATTTTCTTTGAAATTTATGTGTTTAACTCGTCGTTTTCTTGTACTTCAAATATAGAAAATATCAGAAATGATAAGAAACTTAAATATAAATGCCATTAATATTAAAAATCGGACCATTCTTAGACATGTATCTGGTACCGAGTATACAAAGTCCTCTTAAAAGGTGGATAGTGGCATTTCACCGTGTGAAAGTATTGGGGTATATTATTGTTGTTTTTTTGTCGTGAGAACGATGTCTAAGTTATGTTTAAAGCAGTTATTGTGAACTGGAATTTTTGATAAGAGGCTGTGAAAATTAAATATGTATAAAAGTAAATAATGCCAATTTATTATTGTGAAGATATGAAAAGACAACAATTTTCCATGAGGACAACGAAGGACTGCAAGGCAATCAACCAAAGACACAAAAGGTGAAAATATTGAAATTCCCTCGAGCATCCGCCTGTGAACAACAAAGTTCAAAGTTCGATAACGGCCCTCGCAGCTTGGGTCTTTGGGCATTAATGGTAGGTGTGGCGCCCACCTTAGATGCAAAAACAATCTCCCTGGTCTAGCAGTAATGAAAAGGGGATATACTCTCTTGCTGTCTGGCTGATAATGATAATATGTCATTCCACCGACATTAATACTACGACTATGTTTATTATAGGCATCCTAAAATTTGGATCACTGTCCGAAAATTAGTCCATACTGGTATATGGATTTGAAGGTAAACCTGGTTCTGACCTCCAAAGTCGAAACAGATTTTCTGTTTTTCAATCTTTTTTTCATTTAACACATTTTTCTATTAACCCATAGATGGGACCATAACAGGTATTACTACTCCGGGTCAGAGTGGACCAGGCAGCAATGGTGATGAAGGGGTGTTCACATTCCCCACAGCTCCGGAACTAGAACCTCGCCATCAGATAGTTTAACATCATTTCCAGGACGAAGACCCTCGGGCACCGCCTTCTAGCACCCATATGATAAATTTAAACCGACTGAAGTGATAGGGTGTAATCAATTTCTATTTTTTCATTTGCAGTAGTGTGCAATAATGTGAACCTATTTTCGGGGTGTATGAGGAAATTTGTTTGGCCTTGGAAATATTCCATCACCCGTGATTGCATATTTTTATCATATCCAGACACTATTGTCTCAACTGTCAATGAGTTGTCCTCCTGCCATCGACAGCGATGAACGTTACTTCAGGAAAGCGTACGCAGATTGTTACGCTGCACGAACGCACTGGCAAGCCTTACAGAGCGATCGCAGATAGTATGATAACGGAATTATTCGTTTTATTTCCATTATTTGCACAAGGCTGCTAGTATTAAACAGGCTTGTCGCTGCTTAACTTCGGTGAACTGACGGAAAAATGTGCTTTGACCGTAATCCAGATTTATTTGTGGATGCATTTATGCCTGCATTCTTCTGTGTCTACGGTGAATCTTAATATATGTAGGAAGAGTCTTCTATGGACGACCTGTCGAATTCTCTGAAAAGGGCACTAATGAACACACCAGTTATTGTTTGCATAATGCTTGTAAGTATGGTAATAGCAATTAACTTAACTCTCTGAAAGATTAGATGTCATGCTTGTATATCAGCGTGTTTCTAGAAGCAAATCCAATGATTATCTATTAAATTTCTTTATATCAATCATCTTTGAATGAAGGACGGCTATGTTATGGTCATCCAATTTTGTGCAATTACTAATGAGCTTATACAGCATGCGGTGGCCGTGGTGTAATGGGTGTCGTGGAAGCAAAGGGACACGGAGACACGAGTTCAAATCCTGAACGGGGCTGGGTGCATTTTATATGGCATTAATACTCTTGAGAAAGGAATGAATCAAATCTTTGCCACTCCAACTATTACTAAGTAATAAGGTAGACTAGGCTCTTCAACCTTAGCACAGCAACTGGTCTAGGAGGAGGAAATCTGAATTCAAACCTGGTAAACTATGTATAAAAACTTGGCCTTGTGTCACATACTGTTCGTGGGGAGAAGTTGCTAAATACATACAGCATGCCTTTATTTGTTTTCAAAAATCCCGAAATATTTCAATTATCCAAAGGTTTATCGGCTAAATCGAACTTAACGGATCTAAATTTTACCATTGTATGTCATTCCACCGAAAGAAAAAAAATTCAAAAATCAGGGATTAACCAAATTCAATGAAATTCTCAGTGTTGATATTTTAATGAATGAAATGTATAATGCACCAGGTATTTTATTTAAAGACTTTTACATTTTTTCAGGTCAGTTAACTTTGAACCATGTATCTTTGGGGCGTAACACAGATTCTCAAAGATACGTGGTTCAAAGTTAACTGACCTGAAAAAATGTAAAAGTTCTTAAATAAAATAACTGGTGCATTATATATTTCATTCATTAAAATATCAGTGAAAATTTCATTAACTTCGGTTAATTCCCTGATTGTTTTTCTTTTGGTGGGATTACATACGATGGTATAATTTAGGTCCGTTAAGTTCGATTTAACCGGTGTATAATTTGTTTAGAAGTATAAAATAGATAACTAATTAACAAATAAAAAGCAAATGGGAAAAAGAAAGAGTGAAGGGAGATCCCTTGGGAATTGTGCATTGAAAATACATTTTGACCATGCTAAATGGTATATGATACATTGAATAAACTGTAATCCGATCTAGAGAATGAGAAGCATAAAATTCTCCAGGACTTTGAGATTTAGACGGATCACTTAATCCTGGCCAGATATAGTTTTGATTAACAAGAATAAGAGAACTAGTCACCTAGTGGATTTTGCTTCAAATTCCAGAGTGAAAATGAAAGAAAATGAATAGACCTTATCTGAATACCAATGTCTCCAATTATTCATAATGCCAGTTAATTTTTCCAGTTTCTGTCTTTGTATGAATTTTAATGAACCATTTCATACGCATTAAATGAACCATATCGAATATAAGAGTCATTAGACTTATATTACTTCTTGATATGACTTTAAACATATTTAAATATTTGTTTCATTTAAATCGGACAACGAAATCACCCACATAAGAATTTCTCAACATTCAATTCCATATGCAGAATTTATGTTGCAATGAAAAAAAAAACGTGAGCGTTATTTGAACCTCTCGTGTGAAACGGTTAAATTTTCCTCCATTTTTAATTTAACAAAAATATGTGCTCTGATGAATACCAGTGTTTATAAAGTGTCTTTTACAATTGTTTTCATTTTAAATTTAAAATGATTTCAATTTAATTACACTTTATAAACCCCACAGGTTGAAACATACTATTAATATTGTTTTTTTCTATTGTATATTTACCTCATACTGTCGGATTTATTCCATATATATATATATATGTTGAAAAATGAAATAAAGTAAAGAAAGTATTGAATGGATAAAATAGGATATTTTAATCAATTTTACTTACACGTGTTTCGGTCGGGAATTTATCCATGTATATATCATTCAAACTCCTGACCAAAACACGTGTAAGTAAAATTGATTAAAATATCCTATTTTATCCATTCTATACTTTCTTTCCTTTCTTTTTTCAACATACCGTCGGATTCACTTCCATTTTACACACACACACACATATATATATATATATAAGTAAAGAAATAACAAAAGACTTAGAGGATTAGCATTATAGTCTATTTCAGGGAGCTTTTAAGGGCACACATTGAGCTCTCAAACGGCGACAGGTTTTTGAATAAAACTCTTGTGTCGTAAGGAAGATTTCTTCTCTGGACTTTTGGATTATTATTATTATATATATATATATATAAGGTATACTGTCTACTAAAATAACAGGGCCAGTTTAGCTCAGTCGGTAGATACTTCGCCTTGGAATCACAAGGTTCGATAGCGGTCCTCGCCAACTCAGCGTATGATTAGCATTGCTTGGGTAACTTTGAGGAACACAATTTTCCTTGAGTTGGGTTTCAGCTGAACGAGGCACTGGACGTATGGCTGATGGTAGACTAGGATACTCAATTTTAGATTTGTTATATGGTGAAGTTTTCATCAAACAAATGTAACAGCCTGTGAAATGATATGTTGCTTTCGCAAAATCCTAGGTGTACCAAATGCCAACTTATCACGTATTCCCTTGATCCACGTCCTTAAAGTCTCAAAACACTGCTTGCACATCTTGTGAGGGTGCCTAGACTTGTCATAATCGCTAGGTTTTAATTTAAAATAGACTAGCTTCACAAATGCGCTGATTTTTGTTCTTTGGCTGGGAATCAATCTAGTCACCAGATCTGAAAAGTTCTACCACCTTTTTAATAAAATAATCAACATAATTATTTGACCACTCCTCTTATAAACAAACGATACAATTAAACTTATTTGGTGAATACTCTTTAGAGAAAACACTTTACGTGATAGATGGAAACTGGGTGCAGTTTTGAAACCAGCATGACAATATTAGTCTAAATCAAATGAAAAATCTGGATAGCTGACATATGATGATGACCTACCTCATCAAAAATAAACTCCCCGGTCTCGCACTATCGAAAAGGGGATATAATCATTTACTGTTCGGCTTATAATGATTATAGGACATTTCCAGTGACTACACTACCTCTACTATGCGTACTATAGACATCTACAGTGTGTCTGAAAGTTAGTCCATATCTAATTTGATTTGAAGATGAACCCGATTCCGGTATCCAATATCGCCACGGATCAGTTGTGGGTCAAAACAGCTATTTTTAAACAAATAGAAAGTGATAACGAAGTGGGTTATTCAAGAGGTAGGTCATGAAAGAAAAGAAAAAAAACTGTTCGTTTTTGCTCAAAAATAAAAACCTTCGAATGTTCTTTAAATAGAAATAATAAAAAGTATAATAAAGCGAGTTTTCAGAGTTAGAAGCTGTCATTCGGTCAATTTTTTGCCTTGTGTTGAGAGCTAAAATCTGAGGCAGGAGCGAGCTTCAGATACGCTTATCTTAATGTTCAAAAACATTTAAGTTTATAACGCAAATATTTACAAAAAATAAACATTAAAACATATTATAGCACATTATTCATTACGTTCTGTTCTATTATTTCTACTAGTACAAAATAAAGACCACCCTCCGGGCGATGTAAAAATAGATTTTTGAAACATTTCCTGAGGGGAGGAGTAAAAATATTCAATGTCAGCGAGTTTGTAGCCTAAGTAAGTAAAATCAAATTCATTAAAGGATTAAAAAATAAAACAATTTGAAATGTAAACTTTAAATATATATTAAAATAAAAAACTATATATAGATATATAATACCAGTCATGTATTTATTAAAACTTGTTTTAAAAAACAATGAGGACTGTCTAATGTTGCATGTTCAAATTTTCAGTGTATTTATTGTATGTTATGACGATTTTGAGTAATGGGACGTAAGCAGTGACGTAATTTTTGTTACAGACAAAAACCGGAAGCGAATCTCCATTATTGTAGATACAGTTCAATACTATTTTTCTTGTTTAAAAACGTAAAAATGATTACGGTGTTTTTTGAGGGGGGTGCTGGAACGGATTAATGACATTTCAGTTTATTTCAATGGAGAACAATTATTTGATATACGAAGATTTTAATTTACACACGGAAAGCATTAAACTCGTAAGTCAAGACGACACTGTACTGGTTTTTATTTTCTTAAATTACCTATGTTGTTTGAGTTTTGGCACAAGAATATATAAGCACAATAGGTTGGAAAAATAGTCTAATTTTATATTATCAATGGCATAGTTTTAAAACCAGTTTATAAACCACAATAATATTCAGATATTTTATTTCTTGTAATGTAAATTTAAGTGTAGTATGCTATATGAGCGTAAGCAAATTCTATGATAAACTATTGCCAGCGAGTGACCAGAATTGCTTTTGAGAGGACAGAATCAATAGCAACGGGGTTGAGTCTCAAATGATTTTATTTTACGCCTCTCTGCGGACTATGGAACCTTTCTAATCGATATATCGCTGGTTGTCCTGCCTAAATGTGCCACAAGCCGAATATATACATAGTGCTATTTGTGTTTACGTTCACGTATATAATACAAATGAATTAATAAATAGAAGTTTGTATTTGTGTATCCATGTATGTATTCAATAAGGTCGGACATATTTCATGTAAGCTGTTTTTTTACGTGTTCTTATTTTTTAGAATGAATGTTGTAGCTTTTTTTTCTTTGTTTGCTTATGTACAATGTATGTTGCAAAAAAGACTGTAGTATATGTCCTTGTTTAGGATCAAGATGTTCTTCCTGGACTTTCAACTAGAATTAGAGTATAGCCAGTTGAAAATCCAGATAATGAATATTCCTATCTAATAGTAATAATTAAATGGCTTCAAGTAATTCTTTCAATTTGATGATAAACATTTGTTTGTACGTAGTTATATGGTTTCAAATAAATACTACTACTACTAATAATAATGATAATAATATCAATAATAGGAAAAGAATATACCAAGTTTGCTTAACAAGAGAAATTGGCATCTGGATTTTGGCATCCCGGCCGATCACTGAGTGAAAGTGAAAGAAAGCAAAAAGATAGACAAATACTTGGACCTGGCCAGAGAGTTGAGAAAATTGAAACATGAAAGTGAAGGTTGTGCCAATTTTAACTGGTGCCCTTGGAACGGCCCCTAAGAGCCTGGAAGAGAGTTTGGATAAACTGGAAATCAGAGGAAGAATCGAGACCATCCAGATTACAGCACTATTGAGATCGGCTGGAATACTCAGAAGAGTCCTGGAGACCTGAGGAGACTTGTTGACAGACTCCAGTGAACCACCGGCTAAGGCGAGTGTGAAAAACTCAAATGGTGTGAACTAATGATAATAATAGCAAATGTAGAGTGTGTGGTGACAGAGAGGAGACCATAAACATGTATTAAGCGAATGCCGCAAATTAGCACAACGAGAACACAAAGCTAAGCGCGACTGGATTGGAAAGTTGATCCACTGAGAATTATGCAAAAAAACAAATTTCACCCATGCAACAAAATGGCATATGCATAAACCAGAATCTGTTGAAAATGAAAAGCCTAAAATTATGTGGGACCTTGAGATAAAGACGGATCGCCCTATCCCAGCTAGAAAACTAGATTTAGTATAATTTAAAAAAAATCAAATACTCAAAATTAATAAAATTTTTCGATCATCTGCGTATACATACTTCAAGTCTTTTTTTTAAATTTCCATTAAATTATGAAAACAATTGCATATCTATATATAATAGAAATTCGGTGTGTCAGTCTAACCGAAACTACGTCACTACTTACTTCACAATACACTCAGGAATTGTGTTAGTTAATGAATGTGTATTTAACTTATTCTATGAATTAATGATTTGACTAAAGAACTGAATTTTAATTTTTTTAATAAATACATGCTCGGTATTATTGATTTATATAAAGGTTTATTGTAACATTTAATGTTATCTAACATATAGAGTTTTACGAGAAAATTATTTACAAACAAGAAATAGGCACATTATGTACCCCTACATTACATTTTATAATACGCTGAAAAAGCTGTTTTGATCATCGTATATATTTTTTTTAAATTACAATAGACGATAATAAAGATAAACTATAAAGATAGTTTTGACGCCCCCGAAAGAAAACTAAAAACACATTTGAATCAATTTGAGTTTATATGTTAGAACCATAGTTTTATTAGAAATAAAACTTATTCATTTAAATTTTGACAGCAAAAATATTTTTATGTCAATTATTAAAAATAAGAGATTTAAAAGAGCTGTTTGTTTTTTTTTTTTTTACAAAAGATCGAAGCGAAAACACCGTCCGGAGAGTTCTTTTTTTTTCTTCGTATAATTAATTTTATAGAATACTCAAATAAAAAATAAAAGCTGTGAATCACCTACGTATGGACACGTTGGGTCTTTTTCTTAATTTTCATTAAATTTGAAAATAATTTAAATTGAATATTCTAAATATCAATCGTTTGTATCTGTATATTTTTTGCATTTACAGATTCAGTTCATACACTTACACTAACGAAAAGTATTGGAAAGAATCAGAAGCTTCCGAAAAAAGCTATATATATATATATAAGGGCAATATGATATAATCTCGTAAGTCAAGGTACCACTATACATGTTCTACAACCGATATTGAGCAGTCTTTATTTATAAATATAGCAAACTACAATATATATAGTGGCATATAAAACACCCTACGGGCGGTGTAAAGATTATTTTTGAAAGACATTCCCTGAGGTGTGTATGAGTTAAAAAATTAAATGTCGGGAGGGGTTGCATGATTAGTAAGAAAAAAAATCAAATTTATCAAAGGAGTAGTAAGAAATAAAACAATTTTAAACGAACATTTAGTTTTGCCTCCTCAAAATAAAAATATTGACTGCATCTATTAATTATTAATTAAATAATTATTTTTAAATATTTTAAACTTAATTTTACACAAAATCGTAGGTATTTATTCATTTGTAAACTTTTTAGTTAACCTCTTGTTACTGACCAAAGTGGCGTGAGTAAAAAAATAATCTTATTTATTTTTTTACGCAAGTTTTTAGTGTACATAATACAAGGCTTTTTTCTCTACAAGTCTTGACTATTTGGTGTATTGTGACGTAAGACGAGACCTAGTTTTGGTTACAGACATAGAGACCGAATCTCTCTCTCACTCTCTCTCTCTCTATATATATGTGTGTGTGTATGTGTGTGTGTGTGTATGTGTGTGTGTGTGTGTGTGCTAGGCTGGAACAATAAGTTCTGTTTGACACGTATTTATTATCTGAATTTCCATCTTAAATATTTCACAAAATAATGTGTGATCTAAAGGATTAATATTAATCCCTGAATTAAATGTTATAGCCAGGAAGGAAATTATGTAGAAAAAAAACCACGTATTGGATTACCTACGCATATCGATACATAATGACATACAAAGGTACACGTGCGTTTATATACTTGCACATGTATGCGTGTGTGTGTGTGTGTGTGTGTGTAATCCTTGAAGCAACAATTGGAAAGAAGAGGGTAGAATATAATGCGCAATTTTGTTAGTATAAGCGAATGTGCTACAACGGTGAAAATATCATATAAAGAGGCTATGTTATTCGCACTCAAACTAAAATAGATTTTGGTACAAGAATGATAATACTATTAAAGAAGAATGCTGGTCACCCTGGCTCGTCAAAAACAATAATGAATGCAATCGAATCGTCAGGCCAAGCTGTAATCATTATATTAAGGCAGGGTTGGGGGTTGGGATAGAGTCATAAAGGAAGATAGAACGTCTTTACTATCTACGTTGCTGCAGCAGTAGACATAGAAGAAGAAAAAGAAAAAGAAATCAAGAAGCAAAATGATATTCTGTTGTTTCTGCAGCTGAGAATCGATCGATTCGTACTAACACTCGATTTGAGTGACTTGCACATGTCTAAGAGGCGAGTACTAACGCGTCATTGACGACAGACGAAATAGAACAGGCAACTAGAAACGGGGATTGATTCAAACAGTCGGTTCAATATTCATTCGCTTTATTTATTTTTCACGAAACAAACCATTTAAGATTTCTAATGTGGCAAAACGTAAAAGGATATTACGCAGAATTTCAAGGAATAGATTTTAGTATGTGGATAGAATAATGAAACTATACAGCAATTATATTCCTAATGATATGCATATACATCCAAATACAGCTGACTGTATGTATTAACATACTATTATATATATATATATATATATATATATATATATATATATATATATGAGTATAGATAAAAGGATATGAAAACACCACAAAATGCAGTTAAAGTGAAAACATTTTATAAACATTCACTTTAACAGCATTTTATGGTGTTTTCATATCCTTCATACCGTCAGATTCATTTCCTTTACCTTATATATATATATAAGAAAATACAATAGAAATTAGAAGGCTATTGACAATGCAATGGAAAAACAATAGGTTATGAGATTGATGTTTATTTACGAGTTTCCTAAATTTTCGGGATAAAATCCCATCTTCAGATTTACGTATTTTTTTAATACATATATTACGCACTGCCGTGAACGTTATAAAGCGGCGCTGAATGTTGTATTGAATTTCAATACATATACATATGTATATATATATATACGAGAGAAAGAATTCTATATTACCTCAAACCAGTCTCAAGATTTTAATTTTATGAGTTTTTCTAAATTTTTTATTAAACTGGCATGAGGAAGTTAGAAAACTTTTAAATTTTACCTTGGCAAGTTTTTGAGCATACTGAATGAATAAAACCTTTTTTTAACGATTTGTTCATTGCAGACAGACACACCATATATATATATATATATATATATATATATATATATATATATATATATAATGTAGGTGCGTATGTGTATCTGTACATAAGTGTACCCGCGTTTATGTGCTTGAGCAATGGTCATGGTGGATTTATTTGACGATATACCTCACTTGTTCAATGCCCAAGTATGGCTATGTGCCATACTAGACATTGCCAAGCAAAGATGCATATAATATATATTATATATATAATATATATATATTATATATATATATATATATATACACACACACACGTTAGAGTAGCATGGGCATGAAGTCAACGGTGCTTGGTAATTGACAATTTCTCGCCTATGCGATTATCGAACATATATATATATATATATATATATATATATATATATATATATATAATATATATATATATATATGTGTGTGTGTGTGTGTGTGTGTGTGTAGGACAGTATCTACTTATTGCATATATACGTGTTAGGAGTGGATGTGTGTGTGTGTGTATGCGTTGAATGTTCTTGTCTGTTTACTTATACGAGCATTTACAAGTTCAGACTGGTAAGAGGGTTAACAATGAATTTATATGAATTTCAATAAACTCTTGAAAATCAAATATATCGACCAAATATTTAACGGATGCCTATGATATTCAACAATAATTGATAATGTTCGTTTTTTTTTTCAAGCATGAAAACGTACCAGAAATCATTACGTATATATTTTTTTTTATTTCTGAGTTTCACTATGTGTATTTGATTAAGCTGTGACCATTCCTGTAAAAATCTATCAGACGATATTTTAGTCATCTACACTAACCAATTATCCGTATTAAAAAATCCATGGCGTTTATGCATTTTTTTGGAGGGGAGGGGTGTAAGTTTCGTTATAAGTTCCCTAACTTATTTTTTTAAAGACACCACAGGTGAAATTTCAATGTGTAACTCGATGAAACTAAATTGTTCAGGAGTTAGAGATTCAATTTTAGCTCAACACCTGAACGTTTGTTTCCAAATGGCGTCTCTCCGGTGAGCTAGCGTGCGTTAACCTCTGCGTTTTGAAAAAAAACTCGTCTAAAAATATACTAAGTCTTGTGTTTATTTGTAAGACCAAAGATAAAAAACTTTACAAAGATTAAAACAATTTTAAAATCTTTTAAAAATTTAAATTGTAAAATTAAAGATTAAAGATTTAAAATATTAAAACTGTTACAAAGATAGAAAGAGAAATTAAGATCAGGCCAATATCAACCCGAGAAGTGGGAGACTTGAAGCGAGGGATCATCCAAGAAGGAAGAATAAAATATCCGGTCAGCTAGATAAGCATTATACAATCTAAGGCAACAAGATGAATTAAGTCATCAGAATTTTATATGTTAGCAAAGAGCTGAGCGATATTCCATGTTAATGTTCATGTTAGAATACGTAAAACGGTAATGTTAGGTGGAGTCTTGTGTTCATTTGTAAGAACAAAAGATGGACACAAATTAATAAAAGCCCAAGACAAATCCAAGAAGTGGGAGACCAGTAGAGATGAATCAGCCCAGATAGAGGAATAGAATATCCGGCCAGTTAAGAAGATAAGTATGAATAGATATTAGAAGGATGTGAAACAACGATTTAAGACCTCTGAAATTGAGATAGATATGAAGATTTGATTTATCACCCTAAATCTGTCCATCCTATTTCAAAGGGGTGAATTGGGGGTTGGTTGATTATGATGGTAAAGTCATTTGGTGTTAAGGACTGGTAACTATTTATTGCCTCGTGTGTCTATTCTCGCCGTGATATTTTCCATTGGTATATGATGGTAAACATTTACATCTGTTACCATATATAATATTGGTTAGGAGGTTGATTTAGAAGGCTATCACAATGCAGGTGTAAAGAAAAAAATAATTATACGGTAATAATGATGTGTGTTAACCTGTATTTAATTCTTGAACTTTTCGATATATCTTTTTCAAAAGATCACTGGAATTGAAGCAGTCTAAGTTATGGCATTTCTTTTTAAATCAATTTTTTTAAGAAATGCCATAACTAGACCGCTTCAGTTCCAGTGATCTTTTGAAAAAGAGATATATCGAAAATTCAAGAATTAAATATAGGTTAACACACAACATCATTGTTACCGTATAATTCTTTTTTTCTTTACAACTGCATTGTGATAGCCTTCTAAATCAACCTCCTAACCAATATATACACAATGCTTCAAGCAAATTATAAAACTCATATATATATATATATATATATATATATATATATATATATATATATATTGAAGTCACTGTCATGTACTACGAACCCGAAATGTATTCTGGTAATGAGTTGGTATGAATATGGTAATGGAGTTTCTTCATTCGTACGATGAGCATTTTTATCTGTGTCAGGTAGAGATGGCAATTTCTATTGGAATTCTAATAGGATTGGTTTTGTCGCTTTTTCTATTGCTGAGAGAGTGTTTTATCTTTAAAGATAATCTTTATCTGTAACTCTGAAAAAAAGAAATTACTTCTTTTTTTTCAGACATAGAATAATGAGTCTCCGAACAAAATAGAAACAGACAAGATGATCTTCTTTGAGAAAAAATTGTTTTGACGATTCCAGAATTAACTAAGACTTATACTTGAATGAAACACGCAAATTTCTTTGTGGATTTAATTCGGAAATCTTAAAAGTTAATTGAAAGTAGAAACGTCTGGAGTTCACCATAGCATAAAGCATTTTTATAGGACATACTTATGTAAAGATATATTATATATATATATATATATATATATAATATATATATATATATATATATATATACATGCACTAGGTGGCGACAGGCTCTCTGTAGAGGACTCTTCATGTAGGAAGTCAACCTGGCGCAACACCATGAAGCTATGAGGTCCATAAGAATGTAGCGACAACAAAGCGCCAGCACATCAACATCTTCAGGGACAGCCTTCACATGCGACATCTGTGGTCAAGAATGTTTTTCTAACATTGGACTTTACAGTCACAGGAGGCGCTGTTACTCAGGGGCACGAAAACTATATAATCTTCAGAGACTGAAATGTTCAAAATATATATATATATATATATATATATATATATATATACTTCGGCAGCATTTTTTCTTTTAGACAAGTTCTGTTAAACGCCACAGACAATTCAAGTCTGAGGAGTTTTTCATGGTCCTTTCAATTTTTCTTGCGATCTTTTCGTGTTTGGTGGAGAAGTTGTAATAGTCCACCAAATCCTTTTTTTCGAGCGCTTTCGGCTGGTTTATCAGCCATCATCAGGTGGGGAAACGATGTTAAGTTTTTCAAGTGCCTCGTTTTTATAGAAGAACGAGTAGTAGCTTAAAAAGTGGTGGTGGTAGTTAGTACGAAACAATGGATTAATGTTTTTTTGAGGGGGGTACAGAATTGTGAGGAAGGGAGGGGAATGGTTAGTATATATATATATATATATATAATATATATATATGAAAGGTATAGATAAACTTAAGTTTCACCAAAAAGGATCATCAGGTTTGATTGAAATGAATTACCCAATAATTTGATTAATAAAAATCAATTCCCTCCGACAATCGTCTTTAGTTAATCCGTTTCTTTGTTAATTTATTACAATTAACTGATTTTGGTGAAACTTAATTTGGTTATCTTCAACTATTTACTAAATCCGCTCTACTAATGTATTGAGAACTTCGTATTCTTGATAACCTTGACTTATTCGGTTAATATTTGTGTCGACCGTTATTGATGTGATTAACTATAGATATTCTATTCACCGGTAAGTCAACTTTACTTTATTTTATATATATATATATATATATAATATTGATAGAAAGATAAATAGATACATATTTGCACAACTCTTGCTAAACATAAACATACGAAAAAACTGTAATGGTATACATCCATCTATGGGTATATAATAAGAGATTGAGATAATCTTGGTATAGCAACCGGTCTAATAAAAAGAAAATTAAATTAAAACTGACATTTAAAATTGACTTTGAATCTCTTGCTGCTCATACACAAACATACATGAAGTGACTCATCATCATCATCATCATCATCATGTCGCGCATACAGCACGGGTATCCATGACAATCTCTCGCCAACCTTCCCTATCATTCATTGCACCTGGAAGCTCCTCTGCGGAGCAGCCAGGATCTTCACATAACTGGTCAATGTAGGTCCTTGCTCGGCGCCCCACACTTGCATGTCCATATGTTGGCTTCCACGGTAGAACGTCGCTTATGAGTTCATCCTTGCTTCTCCAGCAGTGTCCTGCATGTCTTGTCCGTCTCACTAGGATATTTTTGTGAGATGGGGGGGGGGCAGGTGACCGTACAGCTGTTTCCTAGTAGGGTGCTGTTTCCACGACTTATTCAAGAGTGCACGCAGCATCCTTGTGCAGCTCCCATCTAGCGTAATCTCAAGACGCTTTGTTAGGGTCCAGGTGGTGCAGGCATACAGCAGTACCAACACAGCCACACCATGGAAGAACTGTCGCTTCCGCTTGCCAGGGAGATCGGACCTCCATATGACTGATAAACTATTTGTGGCTGACCATGCCTTTGCTATCCGTGTATTAACATCGCTCTCTGTGGAGGAGATATTACCACCTAGGTACGTGAATTGTTCTACTGGCTTAAGAGGCTTGCCGTTCAGTGTGGAGATGTTTCCTTTATTATGTATATATGATTGCTTGAGGAGGGGAAATGCGCTGATGAATGCTACAAAAATAGGTAACCGCTATAAATGACTGAATAATAATTTTCAGTCGTTTTCATGGTGCAGCGGCTAATAAGCTGCTTTGAACCTAATTGTAACAAACAACTGAATAACACAACTTAACGAATAAATATAGCCCTTACACATGTACTCCAATACTTTAGTTTCTTTCTCAAATGCAAAATACCTAAATTATATATGTATTTTTGTACGGTACTATCCGGTATCATCATGCCATATTTCGACATTAATTCTACAATGACCTCTTTGTTACTGAATAATTAAATGTACTAGTGCAAAATAAAAAACGGCCTCCGGGCGATGTAAAAAATAGATTTTTTGAAACATATTGCCTGAGGGGTGGGAGTAAAAAATTCAATGTCAGCGAGTTTGTACCCTAAGTAAGTAGTAAAATCATCAAATTCATTAAAGGATTAAAAAATAAAACAATTTGAAATGTAAACTTTAAATATGTATTAAAATAAAACAAACTATATATAGATATATAATACCAGTCATGTATTTATTAAAACTTGTTTTTAAAAAAAACAATGAGGACTGTCTAATGTTGCATGTTCAAATTTTGAGTATTCTATGTTATGACGATTTTGGGTAATGTGACGTAAGCAGTGACGTATTTTTTGTTCGACAAAAACCGGAAGCGAATCTCCATTATTAATAGATGTTTACACTCCGACGATATATCTAAATGCAAAAGTGCAAGAAATGCTGAGAAAGATAATTTACAAACGACAGAATAGATACATGCTTTAATTTTAACAATTTGCCTACTTTAAACCACTCACAGTGGCTCTCCAACCATACACAAGCAAAATACAAAAACTGATGGTTAATTCATTATAATTGAGTAGAAAGGCTTGATTAATTATAATAGGACTTTTTTACTATTTAAGTAAAATGGATTTCTAATGGGAATAGATAGTGAACTTTCAAGTATCCCATCATAGAGGTAAAAAAAAAAAATACCAAGAAAATATGGTTGAGTTCTGTAAAGGAAATTTGGTATGCAAAGAGTTAACATACAGTTAATATACAAAGGGTTAAAAAAAAAAAAGCCACATCTCGTCACTATAGAAATAATTTCTTCAGGAAGAGACATTCTCATGCCAACAGTTATCGATTGTAGGGATTCCCCTTATATTTCCTATGTTATTCTTTCTCATTTCCTGTCGGACGAAGATGATTGTGTAAACACTATGATTAAATCTGTATAAATAATTACATGAGGTTGTTTGCCTGACGTCTATAGACAGCTAAAAGGATTGATACCGAGCTATCAAATTTGACATGTATACTCATTGGACCTATGGGAAGGATTTAGCAGAAAAAAAAGTGTTTTATTTTTCATAGAAAGGTGGATTCTCATCAAGATGGGTGGAACTCTTGCAAACAATAATCATAGGACCATGTTTTGACTGGTTATACATATATATATATATATATATATATATATATATATATATAAAACACTATATTTATATAAATATTAATATAATAATAACACTATATTTATATAAATAATATTAATATAATAATAACACTTATATATAAATAATATAATATAATAATAACACTTTATTTATATAAATAATATTAATATAATAACACTTATATTTATATAAATAATATAATATTATAATAAACACTTTATATAAATAATATTAATATAATAATAACACTTTAATATAAATAACTATTAATATAATAATAACACTTTATTTATATAAATAAATTAATATAATAATAACACTATTTATATAAATAATATTAATATAATAATAACACTATTTATATAAATAATAAATATAATAAACATAATAACATAATAATAATAATAATACATATTTATATATAATAATAATATAATAATATTATATTATATAAATAATATAATATAATAATAACACTATATAATTATTATATAAATAATATTAATATAATAATAACACTTTATTTATATATAATAATAATATAATAATAA
>CM042149.1:83524466-83546966 GCA_023376005.1 Doryteuthis pealeii
AGCTGCTGGTTGGGTTGAGGGAGGTTCTGGCTCTTGTGTTTGAACACGAGACCAGAAAGGGATTGCATTATATAGTTTCCTGTCGGAAGTTGGAGGGGTGAGGAGACATAGCAGCGCCTATATAATGGGCTTTCCTCCCCGTTTAATTATATTTTTCGCTCCCGTGATCAACTACGGTTATAGAAGTTTTTTTACGGAATGTTTACTACTTGTTACCAGGCCCAAGGCAGAAGTAGTTCGGAAAAGAGTATTCCTTGTGCAACACCGACTCGTCGGCTTGCTCCACCTGGGTCACCAGTGTTCAACTATTTATTTTTTTCTACAGTAGGTCTATGAGCACGCTCGCTACAGTATATAACCATATGAATAAGAACATCAATCCGAAAATTCTTAATTATAATATTTTATTTTTGTATCCATAGATCTTGTAGTGTGAGTTTATTAAAGAACATTGTTTATTTTTAATTAATTTAATGTCCATTGAATTCATAACCGTGATAAGGGCGCTTTTATAAGCGTTAGTCTTTGACTGTGGAACAATACCATCGAGTGATGATGTTTTCAAATTTTCATAACTCTCAAACAAACAAGCTTTATCTAAAATTTGAAAAAAAAATCCATTTGATTGATCAAAACATTTTCGAAAACAAAGAATTGCAATATCGATTTTTTTATCGCATCCTATTTAACGTTTGGACTGAAATGAAAAGATTATCATTCTTTAAAAAAAAGTGTTCGAAAAATATTGACCTATTTTGAAAAAGCGACATTTCTAAAGACAATGAAATGTACTAATATTTGCGCGTGCCGTCGCATGTGTGCCGTTAAATGTGGACTGCAAATATTTCTTGAGCTTGCTTTTATAAAAACATTTAATGCAGTGGAACCTTCATTTATGAGTGCCACAACTTACTTTCTGGGTAATGAGCTGTTAACCGGTGGATTTCTTTGTTTTATGTTCGGAGATAAAAAGAAAATTGGTAGTACGAGCTTCAGATATGCTTATTCTAATAAGTACACTAAATGAATTTTACATTCTAAAAATTCATTATGGCAAGAAAAATGCTATTTGTAATAGAATAACAATTAAAACATTACAGCACATAATTCATGTGGAAAAAAATAGTGGCGGTGTCCATTACGAAGTACCGAAGGCGAGATTGGCGCCTGACGGAGATTTATACCTTACTACCGGATGTGAGCGGCTATTTCTTTGTATCAATAAACGTCAACCAGAAAGATCGCCAGATTCGTTTTTCAAACTATTGAACGCTACCACAATACTTGGATAGTTAATCGATACTTGGCGTTAATCGATACTCGACCCTTTGTTACTTGGATAGTTAATCGAACTCGATACTTGGATAGTTAATCACCCTTTGTTACTCTACTTGGATAGTTAATCGAAACTTGGATAGTTAATCGACCCTTTACTTGGATAGTTATCGATACTAGTTAATCGATACTTGGATAGTTAATACTTGGATAGTTAATCGACCCTTTGTTACTTGGATAGTTAAGTTAATCGACCTTGATAGAGCCAAGGGTCGCGAAACGGGCATTGTTTCGCAAGAACCGGATAACTGACCACGGATTCCATGCCCTTGTCTCTTTTTCTTTTCCTTACCCTTTCATGGTCGAAACATTTTCGACATATATTCTATTTTAGAACTGTACTATTTTTTTTTACAATTCAGGGCTATTTAACTTATTTAAAAACGTAAAAAAAAGTAAAATCCGTTTTAGGAGCTGGAAGAGATTAATAGCATTCAGTTTATTACAATGGGGAAACTAATTTACTATGTGAGGAACTTGATTCATGAGCAGAATGGATTAAAATCGTGAGTTTTGGTAATACGAGCTTCAAATAGACTTATCTTAAGTCCACAAAAAACGTTTAAGTTTATAAATTCATTATGCCTAGAAAAATGCTATTTATAATAGAATAAAAATCAAAACATTACAGCACATAATTCATTATATTCTATTTTATGTTTTTTTTTAATACAGTGCTATTCAACTTATTTTTTAAATAAAAATAAAAATGAGAGGCTTGATTTGTATTTGGACTATTGTCATCATCTTTGTTATTTGCACAATGTTTTGACTGATTTACCCTCCCGCCCTCATCAGATTTTTCTTGTCTAACTCGAGAACCCCCTCCTCAAACTTGGGAACCTTATCTTCGGATTCAGGAACCATCTTGTAATCGGGAGCCTTCACGGAACTTCGAACCTAACGTTTTTATTCAATCCACGGGGGATGACTGTTCTCATTCCCTTAACCATATAAATTATTGATAAATTCTTTTTTAATTATTCTTAATCACTATATACAGCTTCTGACTGAATTGCATTTCTTGAGATTGAATATATGTGAAAAATAATTAGTTTCAATAAATCGGCTACTACATATATCTATAAATATACTCTTATTGAGGTAGAACAGAATCAAAAAGCTAGGGCGCGTACTATAACAGAATCAAAAAGCTAGGTCGCGTACTATAACAGAATCAAAAAGCTAGGACGCGTACTATACAGAATCAAAAGTACGCGTACTATAACAGAATCAAAAGGGTAGGCCGCGTACTATAACAGAATCAAAAAAGCTAGGGCGCGTACTATAACAGAATCAAAAAGCTAGGAGCGTACTATAACAGAATCAAAAAAGCTAGGAGCGTACTATAACAGAATCAAAAAGCTAGGCCGCGTACTGTAACAGAATCAAAAAGCTAGGTCGCGTACTGTAACAGAATCAAAAAGGTAGGCCGCGTACTATAACAGAATCAAAAGGGTAGGCCGCGTACTATAACGGCACCAATTTCAGTTTATTTCAATGGCGGAAACTAATTTGATATAAAAAGCTCTTTAGTTAGGAGCGGAATCAGTTAAACTCGCAAGTCAAGGTACCACTGTATTTCAAGTTTTTAGTTTTACATTCTGCCTCATAGTGGAATCTCTTGAAATGTCTACAGACAAAGAATGTACCGATTGTTCATAGAAAAAATACGAATCAATCTTGGTTATGTTGTTTACGCTTTTCTCCAAAATAAAGTTTTTTTTTAATGTTGACCTAATGCGATTCCTGACCGACCAATAAACCGAGCGACTTTCTTCTGCGTTATTTTTTTTTCTTCATATCATTTTAGTATTTAAAATAATCAGCTTGAGCCAGTGAAAAACCAGATATTTTATTTTGTACGTTTTGTATATTTCATTGCTAATTCCAATGACTATGTTCTGGTTTGATCCTCGAATTCCAAAAACATTTACTTTCTTGATCCGACCCCCTCCCTCCAAAAAAATAACAAAG
Organism: Doryteuthis pealeii; assembly: GCA_023376005.1. Taxonomy (NCBI): domain Eukaryota; kingdom Metazoa; phylum Mollusca; class Cephalopoda; order Myopsida; family Loliginidae; genus Doryteuthis; species Doryteuthis pealeii. Next base: position 83,527,779 of record CM042149.1, read on the forward strand.
ATAAAATATGGTCCCGCTCAATGTATTTTTGACCTTGGTAGAATTAAAACTTGGTACATTTTTATTGATATTATGAAAATGTATTACGAAATGTTTAGTTTAATACGTTTTAAATTTATTTACACACACTTTAGTTTAACATATTTTATATCTATTACAATATTTCAACTAAACTCAATAAAACGTTTCAAATTCATTATTACACAATTAAATAAAATTTAAAAAACTATACTCAACTATTACACAATCAATTCTTTAGAACTTAAATTACTTTAATTTGATTAATTGATATATTGTACACAAAGATTTTCAAATTTATGGAACAGACGTAAATTTTCAGAATATTATCTGTTATGCACACATCTTTTTTTTATCTAAGTAAATATTCCATTAACAACGAAAACAGTTTTTCTCAAATCATTTCAAACAAAACCGTTAACAAATTTCAAATCACGTTCTTTCAGACAGAAACGCTGTTTATTATCTAAGGAAAAAAAGACGTAATCTCTTTCGTACGTATATTTCCTCCTTGTATCATTCTTTAAGAATCTGAAATCAAATGATATTTGTTATACAGAAGAAGAATAGAAACACATACCTATTATATTTTTATTTGAAATATATTTTGATAATGTGAACATCAATTGAAACACTTCGTGTCGGTAAATTGTCAAATTTGAATAAATCATCCTCATTTCTCTATTTTTTCCTCATATTCATTTGTCAACATAAAGTTTTATTTGTAAATGCCTTACCTTAATAGTTTTCGTCACAATTACTTAAATTCGACACAAGGCTCCAGTCAGATGGTAAATCCACAGAGAGAGGGAAAGTCCTGCTAGATTTTCTTGACAAATAAAAATGGCAGATCTGGTACTTCCGTTTTATATACGCCATGTCAGAGTTAATATTTCCGGTTAATTAAAACTATAGAATTACAGTTTTATTCTGTAATAGCAAAGCAGGCCGGTTTAACTCGTAATTTGATTGAATTAGTTTGGTTTGTCAAATTCAACCACGTTCTTTCAACAACTTTACATACTCCGTCCAATGACACTTTCTTGCACATACGAACTCGCCTTCACAATATCGAAAAACTTCGCCCAGTCATTTGGGATTTTTTATAGTCATCCACCCTCTTCCCACAATGCCTTTCACGTCCGGTCTACACCTCTATATAATGAGAGTCAATCTCAAACGCCATTTTTCTTTTGGACATCGAGGTAAGTGAAAATTCCATCTTTTTAAAAAATGTTTTTGTTCTTATTTCAACTACAGTTTTTTTCCAGTAACTACGATGTAGAATGGTCGCTAGAGCATCCACCTCGTTGAACCATGAGGTCCCCTGTTCTTTACCGACCCTTCTCAACTCAGTGCATGAGTATCGCAACTTAGATCACTGCGGTAGAGTTTTGAGCTGATGGTAACGTGGCTTTCAATCTCAGATGCAAAAAACGATTTCCTTGGTCTAGCACTAGTGAAAAGGGGATAGACTTCCTCGTTGGCCGGCTGATAACAGGGAAATCCGCCGATTTTACTTATTCGGGACAATCGTATACGTGCTAGAGCTTGACAGGACCAGCCCATTGATCGGTGTGGGGAGGCTCTCCGACCACCCGTCTAGCCTGAGTAACGGCCAAAGTGGATTGAGGCATGTTATGGACTGCTCAGACACCATGATTCCGTCCTTAATTATCATGGGTCGCCACCCACGGCCAACACGTGGCCCAGTTGGGTGGAGATCTTAGGCCTTTGTAAAGGTTTTGCTGAGAGAAGACTCTTCATTCGAGGCGCTTAGCAAATGTTAGTTGTATACAGATTTTCAAACCCCTCTGCACGAACAGGATGTGACACAAGGTCAATTTATTAAGTGGAGTTTACCAGGTTTGAATTCAGATTTTGCCTTCTCCTAGACTGGTTGCCTAACCAAGTTTAAAGAGCATAGTCTGTCCTACTATTTACACATTGCTGGGGGAGAGTTGGATTCATACCTTTCTCAAGGGTATTAGCGTTATGTGAAATGTAAATAGCCTCGTCCAGGATTTGAACTCTCATTGACGAGTCCATTTCCTGCGATTCTAACAATTACACCATGCGCTTCCATTAGTTAGCTTTATACAGTAGCAGTATTGATACCTAAACTCAAGGTTAAAGTCCTGGTAATTCTTACATTATATACGTGCAATCAGCCTAACCTCTTTCTCGGTACTTCAACCGTCGGTTGGGAGTTGGCAATAGCCAGAAAGAGTTGCGATTCTCAACAAACATTAAGTGGTAATTATAGAAGCTACACAGAATACATTTCAATACGAACCGTAAATCGTTTTGCACTTTCTCTTCAGAATGAAATAGTTCATTTTGATGGATTCGTAACAATATTCCTTGGCAATTAATTTCGAAATCAATTAACTTGCTAATTTGAGCCAATTAGTTAATACAATTATTTGCTGTTAGGAATTGATACGCCCAAAAGTTAATTTGTGTATTGCACCATTTCACGTTAAAAAAAAGAACTCAATAGTGTTCAAAGGTCCTTTCTTAAAAATATCAATTTTTTGTTATGACCTATTGGCAAAAAAATAAAATAAAAATATCTACATTTGACAGCAAAAAGGAATCATACATACAAGTCCTTTGTGCAAATCATTCGAAACAAACAGTTTAGTTTCCTTTGTTTCATCACGCGGTGAATTCTAGACCCACTGGAGTGAAAGTGTGTAATTGATTTCTATTTTTTCGCGGATTAGGTCATTAGCAGTGGTGTTCAGTAATATGTATCTATTTTTGGGGTGTATAAGGAAATTTGTTTCCATGAAAAAATATTGCATCTCTGCTTGTATAAGATTTTGTAACGCCAAGACACTGTTGTCTCGAGTGTCGATTAGTTCAACGGCCATTGTCGGCGATGGGCATTACACCAAGGAAGGGGTATGAAAATCACAGGTGAGTATCCGAATGCCGTTAACTTCATGTCCATGCCAAACTAACTCATATATATATGCAAGGTGTCAAAAATTATCCAGACTTTTGGTAGTTTTGACACACCTTGTATTCTAAAAAATAGCAATCCATTCATGTATTTTTTTCAGAATACAAGGTGTGACAAAAGATCCAAGTTGAAAGCTGTATTTCCCAAGATCGAAATGAATGAATGGAATTTTTTTTTTTCAGAATAGAAGGTATGTCGAAAAATACAAAAAAATCTCTATTTTTTTTACACTATAATTAAAGCCTTAAAAAGACCTAAAAGATTCATTGTATGAAACAAAAATGATCTATTTCACAATAGAAGGGGGGTAAAGGGAAAATAAAAACTAATGCTGACTAGGTTCGATCCTCGCTCAACATAGCTAAATATCGAGGATAATAGATATAACCGGTAAATGGGACGAGTAAGAAAATAAAAGAACAATTTCTTTTCTTTACTAAAAGGGGGAGGGAGAGAATATCTAAAGATTGATAATATTCAAACCAAATAGGTCACTCTTTTTACCACCTCAAGATTTTGGAAACATTGTATATTCTGTCCAATAAGTCTGCTCTTTGTAAACGAAGAGAGGGCTTACTTGGTTAGAATATTATCAATCTTTAAGATCTTTTTAAAACATTAATAAAATGATGCCCCCCCCAAAAAAAATACAAATATATATATGTATATATATAATGTGTGTGTGTGTTTTAAAATCCCTCTCTAGGACAAATAAATTATGTATCTCAGGTGATTATAACGGCAGTAAAATGAACCGTTCCTACTATCGAACTTGGATATGTTATTTATGTCAGAAGCAACGTTATGGGATAGCTGAATACGTCTATACTTCTATTCTTATTCTATAAATCTAATGTCATTCTGAAAAGAAAAGAAAAATGTTCGGAGAGATATTTTTTCAAAATTAACTGAGTATCACTTCAGTGTTTTATCGATTAAACGATGATGTCTCGTAAATATTTTTATATCTCCAGATTGAAGAACTGTCTATGAAAACTAATTATTAATAGCTGATTAAATGAGAATAATTATCTTATAGAGATAAATGATTCTTTTTTTCTTTTGGAAATTCAAATTTGAAAAAATAAATGGTTTTTCGCTAATTATTGCTTATCGTTGTTGGAGAGAAGTTATATTGGCTGCCATGGAACAAAAATGATTGAAAATATTATCATATACCCTAATATTTAAATATGCCAGACGTTATATATATATATATACTAGATAAAACTTGACCCGTTGGGTCAGCCATTCCGTAGATAATTGGGATTAAGTAGGTATTGCCAAAGATGACGTCAAATCCGAATTTTACAAAATAAATTTACCTTCCCCGATTGAAAAAAAAAATCATAATTATCCGATTTTTATAAAATGTTCAGTATCGATTTAGCAATAAGTGAATGTTATAATGCATTAGTTATTTTATTTCAAAACTTTGGGGGGGGGGGGTTAAGGTAAGTTAATTTTGCTCCCCCCTTATTTTTGGAGCGCAAAATATCGATGGACTATATAAAGGTGAAAATAATTACAGAATAAATAAAGACAAGACCGAAGGTGTGAATAGAAGAAAAAAAAATAAGGGGGCGATTCTGGTAGAAAATAAGTACCGAATATTAGAAATTATAATGTAAAACAAAATATGAATGGCCTAATTTTAATTTAAAATTTTTATTTTTAGATTCTAAAAACATTTATTTACTAACTACTATAGTTTATTGTTATATAATAATTTTTGTAGAAAACTCACTTGAAAATTTAGGCCCCTCTTTTAAACAGAACAATATCTGTACGTTTTCTTTTACAAGATTATAGCCAATTGGTTTCGAAAGTATATAACCTCAACGATATTTTGCGACCCCAAAATAAGTGGGTTCAAAGTTAAGTGACCTTAAAAAAAAATCAGTTTTGAAATAAAATAACTGATGCATTATATTATTTATTCATTGATAAATCAACAGTGAAATTTTTAATAAAAATCGTATTCCTTGATTTTTGATATTTTTTTTCAATCGGGAGTTTAAATCTATTTTGTAAGATACGGATGTTACACCATCTTTGGCAGTGCCTAGGGTAAAATGTATTAAAAATAAATTACATGTGTAATATTTTGATATATTTTTTATATACTGATGCTCATATTACTACTTTTCGACAAAAACGTGTATATCATGAATGCGTCCTTGACTCCGGCCCTAAAAAAAACGCTAAGTGGTGCCTGCTAAAAATCCATACCGTGCTACTTATGAACTCCCTAGTCATTTGAAGGCATTTTTCACGAAAAGTTTGTGATATGAAACGATATTTTTCTAACCTCCGCCCCGCCAAGTATTTTCTTGTCAAGTAAATCTAAATATTTTAACTACCCTCTTTAAAATATTGTTAGTGGATTGAAGGCATAACTTTTTTAGTGGTTTGAAGGCGTTAAGAGTAATCCATCCCCTGTTTTTTATCGACAAGTAAATGTAAATATTACCCCCCCTCTTTAAAATTTTTTTTTCGGATATTTTCATTTTATTTCAATTAAAAAAATTCACGAATTTTTAAATAGATACGAGCGAGTTTCGAAAATAAAATCAATCAATATATTAAACAAAAACAAATAGAAAATAGTTATTTCTTATAACTCCAACATAAACAAAGGGGAACCACTCTTGACTGATAAATTGTTTATTTATTGATCTACTAGGAAAAAAAGACCGGTTTAGGGTTAGTTTAATGGAAAATAAATTATTTATCAGTCAAGAATGGTTCCCCTTTGTTTATATTGGAATTATAGGAAATAACCGAAAATATTTACATTTACTTGTCAAGAAAAGACTGGGGGAGGTAAATATCGCTTTCATATCGCATTAAATTTTGGGGCAAAATGCCTTCAAACAGGAAGTTCATAAGTAGCACGGATCGGATTTTCAGAGGAAAAAAACGGGATTTTATTATCTTATCCTCCGTAACGAGTTGTAATTAATAAATTAAATCATTAACAAAATGGACATTTTTCCCCCACATCGAAAGTAGGTCTAATCACCTTTTTACAAGGGATTGTTAATCTTTAAGAGCAGAGTAAATAGAAAAACCACAAAGCAGAAGTCTCTTCTCTATTTGGCCTTCGTTGCCCGGATGTCCTCTCGTTATCTTTTTCTCATTAATTATCCAACCACTTAGCTGATTAGTTGTCGTCCCTTGTAACTGGGTGGATGCATTCACACCACGCTGTTTGCTTTCAGCTGATTCTGCTACAGTCACGATTCATTCCTTCTTTTCAACTCTTTGGCTGCTGTTGACGAACGTGGAACGCTGGCTTATTTTTGGCGCCAAACAACACGTGGCAAGACTAACAGGCAGATAGAAGGACAGATAGTGAAAAAAAAAATAACTGGATAAAAAAAGATACAAAAATATAATTAAAACAGTGGAAAAATAGTACAGGTGATATCTGCGTGGGGTTGAATCAACAGAAACGGGAAGTAAAGTATGTGAATGATAATCTGGGAAGTAGGGAAGATAGAAATGTTTGCAAAAGGGATAAACGAACGTGGTCATTTGGTAACATAAGGCCTCCTGTCGTGGTATAATGGTTAGCAAGCTAGTCTCGCAGATACATCTCTACTGAATGGAAAGTTCGATCCTCGCTGGGTACCCCATCCAAGCGGTCTTGTCACATCCTTACCATTGGCAAGGTAAAGGACATCCCATCTTTCCCCCTCTGACGCTAGCATCTTCCCTTTATTTCCTCACAAGTACACCGTAATGGTCCATTATCGGTCAAATCTAATTAACAGACCTAAATTCCACCATCGTATGTCACCCCACCGAAAGAAAAAAAATCAGGGAATTAACTGAATTTAATGAAATTTTCAGTGTTGATATATTAATGAATAAAAGATAATGCACCAGTTATTTTATTTAAAAACTTTTACATTTTTCAACTGTTAACTTTGAACCACGTATCTTTGAGAATCTGTGTTACGCCTTAAAGGTACGTGGTTCAAAGTTAACAGAGCTGAAAAAATGTAAATGTTTTTAAATAAAAAACTGGTACAATATCTTTTATTCATTAATATATCAACAATGAAAATTTCCTTAAATTTGGTTAATTCCCTGTTTTTTTTTTTTTTTTCGGCGGGGTGACATACGATGTTGTAATTTATGTCCGTTAAGTTCGATTTAACATCATTATCTATCTGAGGCATAACAGGGCATAAGATAATTTATTCTTGCGATGAATGTGTATTTTTTTTATTTATTTATTTTTTTTTGCGATAAAAGTAACTAAACTTAGGAAGATGAAAGATAATACCAGAAAAAAATATCTATACATATTTAGAGGGCAGTTGTGTATATGTATGTATGTATGTATGCCGGAGGAAACTAAGTATATATATATATATATATATACAATCACTATCATTATAACTTCCTTTTTCTGCAAATAAGAAAAGATTCATATCCGGAAATATATTTTAAAATTAGGATTTGAATAGTAATAAAAGTGAGTCAATTGTTGCATTCATGATTAAAATATAAAACAATTATCAATGGATCTGTGATACTTTATTATCCCACCTTTCACCCAGGAAATGCTGGGTAGCCCTTCTAGTTATTAATAAAGATTATACTTTAAAAAAGAATTTAAAGATTTTTAACCATCTATATTCAGAATTTTATAAAATGGAATCAAAAGCTGTAAGAAAAAACAGCCAACCTCCACAACGTGAACATACATATGCGTAACAAATAACTGTATAACAAAAAATAAAATAGACAAAAATCTTATGCAGCGACAGAATTAAACATTTTAGAGAGTTTAGTGGACACATGCCACTCTAATGGCTTTTTTGTGCTACTGTAATGAAATTTTTTACTCTATTTCATGTTAAAATATTATTGTCCAATGATTTTTTTAGTTTTTACAATAATCTTAACTGACTGGCCAGGTAAATGTCTTACTGATATATATATATATATAGATATACATACATAATATGAATATATAAATGTATATATGCTGTTTGTGTATATAGATATGTATGCATATAATTTGAGTATGTGTCGTTGTCTGTATATATACACGTGTGTGTGTGTGTGTGTGTGGGAGTAATTTTTCTGACTTCTCTCTAACCAGATATACGCATGTGCACAGGCAAATCTGAAAAAAATAAAACATGAATGATTTCACTTGTGAATACTAAGTGAAAGATTGAAAGGTTGATCGAAATCGGACAGAAGCAGGTTTAGAAACGGAAAGATGTCTGACAGCGCGACAAAAAAGTCTTACATAAAGGAGCAGTGGCAAAAAATGATAGATTGAAATCATGTGAATGAAGATTTCGATGAAATCAGATAAAAAAAATAAAAAGAATACATAAATGAGAGAAAAAAATGAGATTAAGCGGCCTCGAGGGACAGTGTAAAGTAAAAGAACATTTTAACATTGAAATGGTCCAGTCGTTGGCTAAAAAGGCAGAAGGGTAACACATAAGGGACACGAAAAGATGGTTAAATCAGAATAGGTATATATTATTATTTACTCCTTTTGAGTTTTCACATCAGCATTAGCTGATGGTCTTTCACTGGAGTCTGAATGACAGCAAGTCTCCTCAGGTCTCCAGGACTCTTCTGAGTATTCTGGCAGATTGCAGCAGTGCAGTGTTCTGAATGGTTTCAATCCTTCCTCTGATTTCCAAACTTTCCAAACCCTTTTCTAATCCTTTTGGGACTGTTCCAAGTGCACCAACTACAATTGGTATCACTTTCACTTTCCATAACTTTTTTTTCAGTTCTCTGGCAAGGTCTAGATATTTGTCCATTTTTTTTCATTTTCCTTTAGCGTCACCCTGTGATTTGCTGGCACTGCAAAATCCAACAGTTGACAAATTCTTTCTTTTTTGCTAATCAACACTAGGTCTGGTCTTCTTGCTGGGACAAGGTGATCCGTTTTTATTTCAAAGTCCCAGAGAATTTTATGCGTTTCGTTCTCAAGAACAGATTATTATTATTATTATAGAAAAAAATTAAGGGTCTAGCATGGTTTCAAATTCAAATGATTTCATCAGGACGCTTTCCTACGTTTAACTAATGTAATTCATATCACATCGACTTAGATAAACGTAGGAAAGTGTCCCGATGAAATCATTTGAATTTGATTGAAACCATGTTAGACCCTTGATTCTTCCTCTAATTATATTTACTTATTTCTTATAAACTTAGCACAAGTAAACTGGCATCAACCACTCAGTGAGGATCACTTTCATTATTCAGCACACTTTCGGCATTGCTTAGATAATGCTGACTGTATACCCTGCAGGCCAAAAATGGAGGTCCAGTATATGTCATTAAACTGCGCCTGATGATGAGGCTCCAGTTTTAGAGATCCGGGAGTGTAGAGTTCCCCTTCATTGCCTTGTGTCCGTCTTTCCGGTTGTATCCTGTTATGGCCCTTTTTGTAAATAAAAGCCACTGGTGGGTTTATGAGGGTTTTTGTTGCAGTGGTGCAGCCAACAGTCAAATAAATCACTTCATTGCCATTACCCCCAGAACCACTCTGACCCGGAGTAGTAGTACCTGTTAGGGTCCCGTCTATGGATTAAATATCTTTAGAATTATTCGTATTCGAGAGAAATACACAATGCCCTAGAACTCTAAATTATGTGGAGGTGGGTGGGGAAATGGTTACCGCCGTAGTAAATGGGCACGACGAAACGAGTTCAAATCCTGGACGAGGCTGTTTATATTTCAATTAGTGATAATAGCCTTGGAAAAAGTATGCATCCACTATTCACCATTCAGCTATGGATAAATATTAAAGCAGACTGGGTTCTTTAAACTTGGTTAGGCCACCAGTGTACGAGAAGGAGAACTCTTTTAAACCTATTAAATTCCACTTAAGAAATTGACCTTGTGTAGATGTGTATAACTGTAAATTATTTGTTTTAAGAATATTTAATTGAAGCTAAAAGTGCTTACTCAAGATCATTATCAGTTACTTCACGTAAAACTATATAACTGTGTATTAAATTAAATTAAAAATAGATAATTACTTGAAACGATATAATTATTACGATGTATATATTAATACACTCGTACCTACCTAGATGTGTCAGAATTCAACACACCCGACCCGGAGAAGCTTCGTAGTTGGGGATTTGCAGGGGGGGGCTGATAGGGGGATCTGTTTGGATGCGTGTCATCACCTCGGCTAAATAATGACCATTCCGTTTTTATTGTGAAGAAAGGGAAAAGGAACATGCTACACATCAGAAAATATAAGAAAAAAAGAAAAAGTATGAAATAAGAGGGGGAGCAGAAGTGCTGAAGCGATAACGCTAATGTGTTTCAATGGAATGAAGAGATAAAATGAAAACAGGATCGAAAGTGTGTGGGAGAGAGAAAAGGATTGTTAAATAATTATTATACTTTTTAAATATTGAACTATTAGCAATAGCTCTTATACATATCAAACCTAATAGTTAAATTATACTGTGGTATATACACAGGACCCACTTGTTAGATAAGTATAGCTCAGTCGGTAGAGCCTCCAACGGGGAACCACAATGTTCCGGATTCGATAACGGCCCTCGCCAACTCAGCGTATGAGTAGCCCATGGATGTGTGCGGTAAGGTGTCGGTGGTAGGTGTGGCGTCAAAAAACTCATTGGTCTAGCATTAGTGAAAAGAGGATAGACTCCCTTGCTGTCTAGCTGATAACGACTTTAGGCTACCTCGACGACTTTACTTACATAATTGCCCCAACCCTATTGCCCTTATGGCAAGCCCCAATCCCTTTTTATCATATGGGTGCTGTGTCTGTGGATCTACATGTCCCGGGAATGACGTTAAACTTTATCTGATGGTGAGGTTCCAGTTTTGGAGGTTTGGGGAATGGGGAGCACCCCTTCATCACCATTGCTCCCTGGTTCACTCTGACCCGGAGTGGTAGTACCTGTTAGGGTCCCATCTATGGGTTAAATAGAAAACATGAGTTTATAAACAAAATTGTATTATCCATTTAAAATGAAATTATTTAAAAACTTTGTTAGCATTAAACTTTTTTTCCAATAGAAGTATTCGGCATAAAATAACCCAAGATGTTGACATGCTGTAAAAACCCAACCAACCAAACCATTTACTTACATAGCAACTGGTGCAACTTATTTCTATTAGATAGGAATTTTTGATATAACTGTGTGCAAAACAAAAACACTAAAAAAAAACAAAAAAAAAACAGCTACACAAAAATGTAAATATGACGCTACAATAATCGGCGTTCCTTAACCTCTAGACATAAAAAAAATATCTGAGACGTATCAAACATCAATAAATCATTCAATCATATTTACTCTTCAGTATTTGTGAGCTGCAAGAACGAATTGCGAAACATTACCCCAAAATGTATCGCTTAAGAAATGTTTATTAATTCGTTGCAAAGCCTAGCTAAGCTGTGGCTCAATGCAACATTTATGGGTCAGGCAGAGAGTGGCGATCGAACACATTAATCAATGACTGATTTTCGAGAGTATATTGTTAATCATTACAACACGAAACACCCAAAACTTTCTATTTGATATTTTCCAAGTTTATCTTCATATTCTGTACTCAGAAAAGGAAGGAAGCAACTCCACACTCGATGTTAAGCCTCTAAAATCGGTGGACCAGTTCAAGTACCTAGGTAGCAATATCTCATCCACAGAAAGCGATGTTCATACTAGTTATGATATTTTATCAAGAATATTCAAGGTAGCAATATCTCATCCACAGAAAGTGATGTTGATGCATGCTTAGGGAAGACATGGTCTGCTGTAGACAGATTATCAATCATATTAAAATCCGATCTCACTAAGTTAAAGCGATAATTCTTCCAAGCGGTACTTGTATCAGTGCTACTGTACGACTGCACCACTTGAACCCTAACAAAGCAACGAGAGAATAAGCTAGAAAAGAGTTACATAAGAATGCCTTGTGTAAAAAATGTATTCGGGGCGGCCTAATGTCTGTATCAGCCAGACAGCGAAGGAGTATATCCCCTTTTCACTAGTGCTAGACCAAAGAGGTTATTTTAGCGTCTGATGTGGAGCGCCACACCAACCATTAGTTTATCACTTTACCGCACAGATCCCTGTGCTACTCATACGCTTAGTTGGTGACGGCCGGTATCGAACCAGGAACCTTGTGATTCCTAGCCTAACTCTACCGACTGAGCTAAACTAGCCCTAAATAAATCCTGGACTCAACGCCTCACAAAAAGCAGTTGTACAATCACCCGCCCCCAATCACACAAACAATTCAAGTAAGACGAACAAGATATGCTAGACACTACTGGAGAAGTAATTACCAACTCATAAGCGACGTTCCCCACCCCTCCGTGGAAACCCGCGTATGAACACGCTGTATAGACCATTCAGGTTATAAATACATTAGACAACTCTGTTCGGATTCTAGATGCTGCACAGAAGAATTCGATGACCTATAGGGAAGGATGGCGAGAGATTGTCATGGACATCTGTGCTGCCAGCGCGACCTGACGATGAAGAACCAAGTTCGTTGCGTAAAGTTTAACACCATAGGAAGTGGATTCTGCTACCCGAGTTCAAATCCTGAACGATAATACTTGTAATAAACATAGCACTAACACCATGGTAGACGTTATGAATCCAACTATTCTCCCTCAAACTATGGGTAAATAATAGGGAAACTGTGCTCTTTAACGTTGGGTTGGCAACTGCATGTGGACTCTACTAGGCGATTTCTCAATGTTTGAGATGAGGTTTGATGAATAGTATTATCTGCGTTATTCGGACTATTGTCCCCATCTTCATTGTTATTTGTACAGCGTTTCGGCCGATATGCCCTCCGGCTTCTTCAGGTATTTCTGGGCATATGACCTAGTGGATAAGGTAGTTAGGTTAAGACAGTTCTAAGTGACAGTTATCTCTGGATTCCGGGTTCAATCCTGAGTAGAAGCAGTAACATAGAAAAATAATTAACACAACTCCTACCCCAGCTATGGTTAGCGGAATGAGAACAGGATACCCCCGTGGACTAAATAAAGGGTTAGGTTCGAGGCTCCGTGATGGCTCCCGATTACAAGAAAGTTCCCGAGTTTGAAAAGAAGATTCCCGAGTCCGAAAAGGTCCCCAAGTCCGACAAGAAATACCTGAAGAAGGCCCGAGGGCATATTGACCGAAACGTTGTACAAATAACAATTAAGATGGGGACACTTGTCCGAATAATGAAGATAATTCTACTAGGCGTTCAAATTTTGAACGAGGCTGTTTGCCTTTCACATAGCTCTAATACCATTGGGAAACTTTTCAATCCAACTAGTCTCCCTCTATGGGTAAACAGTAGGGCAGACTGTGCTCTTTTTACTTTGGTGTGTCAACTAGTCGAGCGGACGGAAGACTTTGAGTTCGAAATATTTGTAGATCTTTAAAGGGATGGACTGCGCTAGGCTATTCCTGCCCAAGACGTGCTAGATGAGTATCGCCTCTACAACTAAAAGGTTACGAGATAAGTTTTAAATACCAAGCTCACTACTAATAATACTTTATCTGCTAGACCAGCTTTCTAACCATTAAACTACACTGAGGTGCACATGTGAGTTAATATCGATTTTACTAGAGATGGGATTGAAATATTGTGTAAACGTTTAAGATGAGGTGTTCTGTGCATATGGAACACGACTATATTTTGAAAAAGACATAAACATTAAAACTACAGGTCAAAACAAAAGAGTAAATTCGCTCATGAACATGACATGAATTCTCTTTAAGGATTAACGTAGTTATGAGACATTATAAGACTTATACAAGGAAGACATCTTGTACTGTATACTACCATGTCTATTCATATGTAAGCAAAAGCAATCACGCCAGAGCGGAAAATAGCGTTATCGAGCTCATGGCTTTCTACAAAGCAATGCTGAACACCCGAGCAGTGGCAAGCAATTTCGATCGAAGAGTATTTTTCTAGTCATAGAGCCACAAAGAAACTGACATAATGATAAGCAGAGAGAGAAGTGAGCAGAGGGGGTGAGATAGAGAAGAGAGAGGCAGAGAGAGAAGAGAAAGAAGTGAGAGATAAAAGGAAGAAATACTATTGATATGATGAGAATGAATCAGAAAGAAATATAGAACGGTGCTGGATTAAATGTAGGGTAAAACATGATACACGTTGGTAGACAGATACAAAAAAAACTTTAAAAACATGAAAGATATTTGCATTGAAAAGAAGAATAAAATGAATCACAATGAAGGGGGGGGGTTTTGTAAAAAGCGAGAAAGTTATTAATCAAGTGTATCTTTATAATAAACAGGCTCAAAGAAGACGTCTAGGACGTTTAAATCTTTGCCTACTTTAAACCGCTCTCATTGATTCTCTCACCACTGTGATCCTACCGTAAGTCGCTGACAGCGGCACTTGCACGTGCCACTTGATTACACGGGAAAATTACTACGTGAGCACCCGTGCCATCTTTTGTTTTGATATTGAGCCAAACCTGAGACTGGTAGTTGATCCCTTTTGCAATAGGGAACCAGATGGACGAAATAATTTAGTAAAGTAATGGGAGAATTTGGTAAACAAAGAGTTAAGAGATCAAGACACTGACCAAAGCTAGTTATAGTGATGGTTAAATTCAGTCCTTAGAACCGAAATTAGATAGTATATATTTTCGTTAAAATCATGATGTATAAGTGAAAACTTGGTTAAATCATCGAACTTAACAGACTTAAATTCCACCTTCCTATGTCATCCCGCCGAAAGAAAAATATACCAAAAATCATAGAATTAACCGAATTTAATGAAATTTTCACTGTAGATATGATTAGATAAAAAAAAAATATAATGCACCAGTTATTTTATTTTAAAATACTTTTACATTTTGAAAAGGTCAGTTAACTTTGAACCGTGTAACACAGATTTTCAAAGATACCTGGTTCAAAGTTAACTGACCTAGAAAAATGTAAACGTTTTTGAATGAAATAACTAGTGCATTATATATTGTATTTATTAATATCAACACTGAGAATTTTATTAAATTTGGTTAATTCCCTGATTTTTGGTAAATTTTTTTCTTTTAGCGAGGTGACATACGATGATGGAATTCAGGACTATTAAGTTTGATTTAACCGAAAATTTTATTATATTTTCTGATTCCTGTTCTTTACTAATTAAGCTAAAACCAACTCAATTCACACTCAGTCAAAAGAAATTGTGATGTTTTGGATCCCAAGTAATTTTGGAATAACAGGAAATGACAAAGCCAAGTCTGGAAATTGTCATGAATAATTGATGAAAACTTCAAGGTCCTAGATACAGATCTAAAGAACCAAATGAAAAGATTCATTAAGTAAAAACGTTGGAATAGTAGTATGCTGAACAAAATTAGTATCACTTAAACCAACAGTAGTAGAATGTAATTTTAGATCTAGAAATTCTCGAAGAGAAGCAATGGTGGCTCCTCTGCGATTTTGACAAAAGATTTACTCTTTTATACTCAAACAAGGCGATCAACCACGGTGCAAAATATGTCAAACACTCTGCACAGACAAACATTTCCTCGTTGAATGTAGAGATTTCACTCCTATTAGAAAGAAATCGTATATCAACCCCCTACCCTTTTATCATGTATTTGAGAAAAGTTGGTTGCTGAGGACCTTGATGTCCTGGATGTGACGCTACATCGAATCTAATGGTGAGGTTTCAGTTCTAGAACCCTAGGAAGTGTAGAGTACCCCTTCCATTACTCCCAGGTTCATTCGGAGCCAATGTGGTAGTACCTGTTAGGGTCCGATTTTTTAACTAAATAGATAAAAAATTAGAGATAAGAAACGTGTTTGAAAAGTTGAATATCCAACGAGAATGAATAAAACAAAAATGTCTTCGGCATAAAATAACCCAAGGCTAGACGTGCCGTAAAATCTAACCAACAACAACCGACAAGAATAACACAATATAAGTATTCATTTTCAGACATTTTATTCTAATGTCAAACTTGTTTTAGAAAGGAAGAAGCAGGTGTTGTAATGACACACTTTTATATATAACCCATACCAATAGACATAATTAGTATTTTCGAGTGGTGGATATTGACTGCAAGTTCAAACAAGTAAACATAAAAGGGAAATATTTAATTTGTTAGAAATTATACAAAATATTATTCAGTGAGGAAAGGAATATTACGCTTGTGATGTTTGATGGGATTAACGTGTCAAACATCGCACTGATGTATGTGATGATTGATAGGTACGGGTCAGCGATCTAAGAATATCAGTTAAACAGTTTCGCCTAAATTCTTATATTTATTATTTTAATTTTTCAAAGATGTGCATAGGTTGTTACATCTTGAGTAGGCCAAATATAGAGATGAACACAATAACGAAACCAGTACTTAAAAACGCTTGATTAAAATTATTGTAAAGCAAATTAATTTTAAAATGAAAATATCTAAGAATAATTGATGCTGTTGGATTTTATGCTTCGACTTATACTAAAACTGCCAACAATATGTACTTTTTAAATATTGTGACGCTTCTCAAATTGATAGGCCTGCAAAAACAATGACGTCTTTATTTAAAAAGAAAATCATAATTTCTTCAATCTAAAACAAATACGAAAAAAAATACTACCAAACAACAAATCTAAAACAGATATTCTACCAAATAATCCCAGAAAAACTACTTGGATACATAAAAGAAGCACACATCTACAACAAAATCTAAAAATCTTCCCAAAAATATGAAAACACAAACATATGTTAAAAAAAAATCATCTAAAAGTTTCATTCACAAAAAATGTCAAAAAAAAAAAAACCTTTAGAAAATTAAACATTATCACCAATTCATTTAAAAAACGACCCATTGAGGTTGATATGCCGTAAAACAAGAACAAATCAAATCAAATAAATTCGTCAGCCCTTTGTTTGCATAACAGTCAAATTATTCAAAATGATTTCTCAATTAGAATTGTAACTAAATTCCGATAAACAAAATCTTGACACTTGTAACGGAATGAAACCAATCTACTCCAATAGATTAAAAACCAAAAGAAAACACTCGAAGAAGGCCGGATATCCAGTCGGCCAAAAAGAGCTCTGTATATTTCACAATAAAAATGAGGAAAACTGTTCGAAAAATAAATATTATCAAGCCTCATAAAAATATCAGACAAACAAATACTTTCAGTTTGGAATTATTTTAAAATAAACCGAGAGTAATGTAGACAGTGGTACTCCAGATTCCCCAGAGTTCCAGAATGTGAACCTAACCACTAGATACAGTTTATTGACCTACATACATTGAGACCCTCAGTCACCACCTTCCACAATATATATGTTAAAAGGGTTGGGAGCTTGCCATAAGAGCAATAGAATCTAGACAATTATATAGGTGCTAGAGCTTGATGTGACCAGATGATTCATCGGGGGAGGCCTCTCCGACCGACAGTCTAGCCTAAGTAAGGGCCAAAGTGTTGCATGTCAGGGACTGCTCAGGCAGCATCAATCCGTCCTTAGGCATCACGGGTCATCACCCATGACGAACATGTAGCCCTATTGGGGGTAATATGGTTTGTAAAGGAATAGTTTGTTTCTGAATACATTTTTTCAAATGTTAGAGTGTGAGACAGAAGTTCGTACTCAAGTTCCCCTTATTTGCGTATTTTTATTGATAGTTTCGTGGGTGCATTTTATATATGATTCATAATTTTCTGTATATTTTTATTTCTTTTGTTGAACCAGCAAATCAAAACCTTCAGTTGAATTTGGCGCGTCAGGATCACAAAGATCATTTTCTTTTTGTCGTGACCGACTAACCGTCATTAGCAGCATTTCGCTGATTGAATTTTATCGACTACTCTTAAGGATATTTTGTCAATAGACACAAGTAAAAGAGAAAATATACTTTGTGTTTTTAGTGTTTATTTGGTTAATTCAATAATTGGGACAAAACAATATCGAATCAGAATTTGAAGGAAAATATCATGAATATCGAATTTCATTATATGTGTTGCACAACATCCTTATTATGATCGACAAATGGAGATTCTCTTAAATAATTCTCAATATTTATCTTTTATTACAAGCACGATGTTTCGAGTTCGATACCGGTCCTCTGTAATTCAGTGCATGAGTAGAACATCGTGGATAATCTGATATGTGCGAAAAAGCATCTGGAAATAGACGGTAGGTGTGGCAATCCACCTCAGTGAAACAATCTGGGGAATAGACTCCGTTGCTGTAAAACATCGTGGATAATCTGATAGGTGCGAAAAAGCATCTGGAAATAGACGGTAGGTGTGGCAATCCACCTCAGCGAAACAATCTGGGGAATAGACTCCGTTGCTGTTCGGCATAGAACGCTCTACCAACTTAACCTTTTTACAAGGTTAGCTCTAAAAATAATTCTTCCAAGTATTCTTATGAAAAATTAAAGAATGGAAAATCCGCCGGGTTGGACAGCCGGATCTCTCCCCCGAAAAACAGAGGTTCACCCAGCTTTTCCTAACCAAGTCCTCCTCGCCGGCAACAGTCTTTTTTAGCAGTCCTGCACCAAAGCTCACTCGCCTCTTGTTCCTTGTCGTATGTCACTGCCCTCGTCAGCAATACTGGAGTGCAACTACCCGGTGTGTTAAGACAGGCTTTTAATAATCATACTAAAATCCCACATCCGTGTCAACCGCACAGTGTAGTAATTTACAGGAGCGCCAACAAGGTAGTCCGACGTGAAGCCACGACTCACAATCAGGAGGATGCAAGTTCAATCTTCCTAATCGACCGTTACACTCATCCCTGATCTCATTTTACACGCCAGACATATTCATGCACGCTTTGAGCTACAAAGTGCGGGATTACTATCGCTACATCAACATTGTGCAATGGTTAGCAAGCTAGTCTCTCAGATTTATTACTATTGAATAGTGAATTAAATCCTTAATGGATGTCCCATACTTGCGAAAATGTGTCACATCCTTACTCGTGGTGAACGGGTTAGGTAAAGGGTGTCCATCTTGGTATAAATGTTAGCAAGCTAGTCTCGCAGAAGCATTACTGGTGAATAGTGAGTTCGATCTTGCTGGATACCCCATAAAAATCCCCACGTAAAAAAAAACAAAAACAAAACCCTGTGTTAATCCAGTCTGCTGGGAGGTCAGGAAAAATATTACATGGAAAATAGAACAAAGTTATATATGAGTTTTGGACAGGA